>JALRMF010000018.1:0-313187 GCA_026120015.1 Dendrostoma leiphaemia
ATAATAATAATAATAATAATAATAATAATAATAATAATAATAATAATAATAATAATAATAATAAGTAAGAAAATAAAATAATATAAAATAACATTAAAAAATTCTTTTAAGTTTGCGCAAATGGGCTTTTTTCTTTTTCTTTTTAAGTTTGCGCAGATGAGATTGTTTCTTTCTTTTTTCCTTTTTCTGTACTTGTTTTTCACTGTAAAGATGATTCTCAGAACTCTTGAACGTTTTCAAATTGGTGCGTTGACGCTGCTGCAATATTCCTTTGGGTACGCCTCTTCACTCCACTCAGAGGCACACACACAGGCCCGAGAACTCAAGATCATATCTAGAGAGTCATGATGCCGAAAAGACTTTCAAAGGGTGGTGGTGTCCACAGGCTGTCATACATTTGTGGCAAGCTCAGTAAAGCTATGGTAATCGCTTTCTATTACCCTGTTCCTTGTACTGCAGTACCTAGGTGCAAGACTTACAAAACTCTGGGCATTCGGTAGCGACAGGAGAGCAAGCCCTACACGACTGCAGAGCCAAAATCGAGAAAGAAAACTAGCAACGGCACCCTCGAGAGACATCACAGTCTAGGCTGTTCTCTAGCTGCCTTCCTTTGGCCGGCATCATCAACATCTGCCAAAGCGCACCCTAAAACTAAGGGGCATGAGATTGAGGTCGCTATCCCGGGACCCCGACCGATCGCTTGCTGGTACGAATCTGAATTCCTTGATCTCCATTGCCGCGTTGCGCATCTCCCTCTGCTCAAGCATGAACGAGGCTATCCTGGCGAGCTTCGACTCCCTCCTGATTTCCTCGTACATTTCACCATGCGCCGGGTCCCGTCTGTAGATGCTCAGTGTACATGTGAAAATTCCGATTCCAAATGTCCCATAAACTCTCGAAGCCACTTCCAGCGTCCCCCTCTCTATCACGTTCGTGAACACAAGACCCTTCAATGATGGGATGGTCCGTGGAATGCCGGTCCAATATGCGAGCAGAATGTTGCTGGCACGGGGCCTGGGCGTACCGCAATTTTCGGTGTCGATATGCTCGACAATCAATTCATTTCTGTCGTTGATGCCCAAGCGGGCGACTTCGTGGACTCGAGGTACAAGCCCCCAAACTTGATCGTAGATGCGAACACCTGAACCAGACTCGTCCGAGGGGGTAACATAATACTCCCAATCTTGCACGAGAGTGTAGTAGCCTCCATGCACCTGGAATTCAACGTCTTGTGTATTCTGCTCGCCGCGACCTCCGGAGGCCAAAGGGGGAGGCGGGAACTCTTGTAGCTCAACAGTTCGATCTGCATGAGGACTATGGTCGTTACCTCTGCCGGAACTCGAAGTACCCTGATGTGTTCGGTGGGCTGCAGAACCGTGGCTGGAATGGTGATGGCCGCTCCTCCGCTCAGGAGCGTCGCCGTCGCAAGAGAGACAACCTCCCATGACCGCGATGTTCAGGAAAATGTCTCTTTTTCGAGAGTAAATAACAAATTTAACGTGCTTTTTAAAAACTGAAGCTTAGATGAACGACCTTTCTGTGGCTTTTGCTGCCGAAGAACTTAATTTTGAGTAATCGAGGGGAGACTGCGACTTTCGTGATATCAAGCTCAGCATACAGGGGATGGATCGTAGTGCTGGACTGAACCGTAGTACTTCTACCATATGAGGAAGCAGAGCAACATCTACTGTGGGTGTTATATACTCTAAAAAACGATAGTGAATAGCGTCTATATGACTGGAGACTCCCGTCGAGGCAGGAGTGACTTTGTAGTGCGTCCGTCATAGATGTAGGCATTGGATTTGAGATGAAGGTCCAGCCTCGCAACACAAGCAACGCATGAGTTAATCCATGGAGTCTCTCAGATGGAGGCGAACTGAAGTGACAACAACGCATACAGAATCTCAGCTCCAATTTAACCTGTGCTTGGTGCAGCAAATGGACCATCGTAACACCTCTGGCTCACATGAGGGTACTGGTCCTGAATACTCGCATAGTGACGCTGGCTACCATCTGAGTGACAGTCGTATCGGGCGTACACTCGTTTCATAGATCTAAGCAAGAATCCTGTCAGGCGTACGAATTCACTGGTTTACTCACAATGTCCCTTCTCAGTGACACAAGAAATACTGTCAAGTGCAAGGCGGCTATGATGATTAATTATGACTCTATGAATAGGTAGTCACTCCAGCTATGTGCTTTGCGCATGCTATGCAAAGTAGGTATGAATGTCAAAGCTTCAGGGTCTGCACTGTTCATGGACCCGCTTTTGGCAAGGCTGAGAGAAGTGGACGTCATCCCTTCCTCGAGGCTGAAGGTTTGTGAAGACGGGATTACCTATGAGCTACTACTTGCATCTAGAAGAAACCTAAAACCTACCTAGAACTTCTTAATTCGCTCGCTTTACACTGAATGTGTTTGGGGTGAATACACCGTCTGGATCCGCCACCCTTCGAGCACGTCCGAGTCTTTCATACTTTGCCCGGTCTTCGTAGTAGGTGTCCCACACCGAGTCCAAGTCGAAACTGCCGTAGCTCCCCCACAGCACCCGGCGATCCTGCTTGCTGAACATACCGTTTGGTCCAAGGCCCTCCTTGTCGTTCTCAGCCTGCCACTGCTCTGCTTCCGCCTGCTTTTCCGGCTTGTGGAAGTTGTCAATGGTAAAGCAGTACGTGGAGTCCCGCCACTGTACAAGAAGCTTGGGTCAGTCCTCATTCTATGGCATTCGCTACCGCAGACAACTTACGCTGTAGGACGTTCCGTTTCCAGCATTGGTCCTGAACCGGGACTGCTTCCCGCCAAAACACTGCAGCTGCGCTGAGAGCCACTGCCCGTTGAGTGAGGGCTTGACAATCTTGTCCATGCGCTCGACGACCCAGTCGACCCAGCCGTTTGTGCTCAACTCGGTCGACGTCGTCAGATATGTGCGCTTCACATACGGCAGGTCGAACTCCCGTGTGTTCTGGAAAAGCCACTCCTCCGCCTACAACAATCTCGGTCAGCCACTCCCATGGAGGGTGATTCTCAGCGTTTCTTGGCAATGATGGTGTCTTCTGAAGCTTTTCTGGTTTCAAGGCCTCTTTTGGACGATTTACTGGAGACGAGAATGCATGGGGAGCAAGGTGATCCCGGGCATGTACTCAAACTCCGGAGAAATCCGGAGAATGACTACAGGGGGTGAAGATCATCGTGGAAAGTACCTAACTTACAAGTTGCGACATTGGCTTCTCCCGCACGCCGCCTGTGAACCAGCAGCCTGCCTTCAACTCGTCGAACCAGGACTCATCCGGCTTGTCAGAGGGGCTGAAGGGCACCCATTGTGCGTAGACGACGATCATGCGTGGCCAGGCGGGATCCTCGTCGTGACCGAAGATCTCGGGGTGTTCTCTCTGCATCTTGTTGTCCAGGCCGCCCATGAGACCTAGGATATCGAACGACCCGCTGAGCACGCTGATACACAGATCATAGTTGCGAGGGAAGTTCTCGTTGTCGTTCATCGAGGTCTGGATCTGCAAGAGCCGCTTGAGTGTATCGGTATCGTAGAGATGCAGCGCCTTCAAGCCTCTAGACCCCTTGTAGTTGGAATCACGGTGCACCTCGATGGTGAAGTGTGTGAGTACACCGAGGTTCCCAGGACTGCCACCGAGCCCTATTCGTTTTGAGTCAGAGCGAGTTCGTGAAGAAACTTACTCGGAGAGTGCACTTGAAAGGAACAGGATCTATTCTGTTCTGTTCTATTGGGGACAGGACTTACATGCATAGAACAATTCCGCGTCGCTGGCCTTGGTGATCTCGCGTTCTTTGCCGGAGTGATCGATGATCTCTAATGAAAGAACATGGTCGCCTAAAAGACCAAAGCTGCGTCCAAGCTGGCCGTATCCACCAGTTTGAACATGGCCACCGAGGTGGACCTTGGAATTGTCAGCGTAATAATCAAGGCGATTCACTCCCAGGTCGTTACCTCAGCGCATTGTCCATGAGGGACGAAGATATTGTGCTTCCCCAAGAATTTGCTGAATTCTCGAAGAGCCCAGCTGACACTTGCGTGGACGTAGCTCTTATCGCCTTTCTCGAAGTAGGCGAGGTCATCCGGGTCTCTGAAGGTGTTGCGCAGATCCAGCTGAATATTGGACGCGCCCGTAGAGGAGGCGCCACTGTATTGGTGACCACCAGTCCGAATAGCGATCGCCTTCTTGTTTTCCTTGGCATAGGCTATCGTCCGCTTGATGTCTTCTTTGTCGTGCGGTTGCACGATCAAGCCCGGCTTCATGTCATGGTCGACTGCGTGTGTCGACGAAGCATATTGATATTGCCAGTCCGGGTACTGGGCGGTATCGGCCCCAAATTGTTTTCCTGTCACTCCTTGAATAGTAGCCATGTTTAGAGAGAGGTTGCTACATGTCAGATCACTGAAAACAGGCGTACCGCGGGAGCCTCACCTTTATGGGTTCTGAACGATGCGACGACGTGAGAGGATTTCCTCGTGTAAAACTTCCGATTGGAACCGTAAGCACGTCGACGGCCAACATGCATCCGTACGCCTCATTTGACCCGAGGAAAAGTCCTTATGACTTGTCCCAGTCGTTGGTTCACGACATGCTCGTTGGTGGGCTGAGTAAAGCATTCCGTGGCTGGGAACGGAAATCTAGGCATGTCACAACAGGCCTGAAGCTCTGCCCGTGTGTACCAGTATTCAGCTTCGGACACGCCACTACGGCTGTAGGTTGTGTCAACTTTTCCGCGCGTCCCCTTGGCGGTAAGCGGTGAGTCAAATGTGAGCTCTGTGGTACCTCAGGAGCCTCAAGAGCTTACCGTCAGCTGCATCAGATTCGCTTGGAACCTTGCTTACCAGCCGTCGGCTTGTGCGATGATGTGGCAAGTAAAGAGGCACAAAAATTCTCGAGACTGGACATGTGCTTCTCGTATACTCATGCAGCGGCCGCCGTTGACAAGATAAGCCACATCGGCTGCGATTACTGAGCACGCTCACCTCAGCTGTTCCACAGGGCAGTCTCCGGCTGGACACATGATACGACGACCCCGAACACGCCGAAGTGGTCTCATACAAGACACCTGCGAAGTGTAGACTGTCATTTGATGCTGAACGCTGGTGTACAAATGTGTGAGAATGACCAGCTATGACGAGCAACAGGGGGACGGTAGTCAAGAAATGATGAGTCAGATGACAAAATCACATCAAGAGAACACGAACGTTAGTGTCCACACTCGCTTCATGAAATGTGCTCCGACAGGTAGCCGTAAGAGATCCTCGGAAGATGGCCCACACAAGCACCAGGCCATCGAGGAATGCAGCCCACGCAAACACTCCTCGCCGTAGAGGGATTCACTAGAGGGCTTCCTTCCGGAGACTTTACTACAGGGTCTGCAACTGGAGATGGTGCATCGGTAAGCCAACTCCTGTCAGTCTGACCACCAATGGACAACGGATCACCAGAAGCAGAGACCATTCCAACAAGCCCTCCCTTTACGGCCTATGGTACGGATTACAGCGTTCCCAAGCCTGCAGTCGGATGGTCCTTTTGACAAGGCTCAAATAAAGAGGTCCGCACGTGTCGACTGAGAATGAACAAGCAATCCTAATTGCAGAAACGAAAAGATGGAAGTGCAGAGTGAGTGACCCCGGAATTGCAGAGCCGCAGGAACCCTCGTCCGCCGTCTGTCGACAGTCATATAAGTGCTGGCTTCTACTCATTGAGACTTTAATTTCATCAGCCTGCCATCCCAATACCTTAGGTAGGTACTCCCAGAAACTCCAGTGGGATATTTCACACACATGTTGGTTAGATGCATGTAGAGCCCACGTGCGGATACCTGTACTCGTGCATTTCAGACCAGCGCGCACGTTGTGGATATCAGCGACCCTTGAATCCAGCATCGTGGCTGAATAACCCTTTCACAAAAGTTTCGTGCGGTGAAGATCGATACGTTGGAAAGGGGCCCTGGATCCCGGATCATCATCTGGGGGAGGAGGTGGTCACAGCAGCCATTGATGCTGCTCTTGACAAAAATGGAAAAAGATGTCTCGGGTGACAGGGTGGTCTTCCGACCATTCGAGTGTTTAGGTACCTAGGTAGTGAGCACCCATACCACGCACCAATGACAAGTCGATTCCTTTAGAGCGTTCCCATGTAAATAGTCGACTAATGACGACGCTCAAAGAACATGGTATACTTCCAGGGTCAAGATGACGCATCGAAGTTGGGCGCCCCGAGCTCAAAGCGGCGCCCGCCTGGATAATCCTGTGCACTCGAGAAGACAAATGTTGCACGTATAGCGGCAACAGAAGCTCCAGGTCCTCACACGTGAGCCCCCCTGTATACCTCCAAGATCAAAAAGAGTACCTAGGACCTAGGGTTTGATCGAGACTTGCTCCTTCAGACTGAGGGGGTTGAGCTGCTGGTCCTGATATCAGTCAATTCTGTATGATCCGATAAATGTGAAGAGATCTTCCATGTCCCATCCTACGCTGTGCATGCCTCGGGTTTAACATACAAATCGTGATTGAACATTGAGGAAACAGGGCTATAAGTGGATACAAGTGATGGAAGCAAGAGCCCGTATATTATGCATGTATATGAGGTTCCCTGCCTACCTGCGCAGATCAGACTCAGGTTGCTAATTGCATTTGATATAGCTCTGTGATACCACAGGTGATAGAGGGTGCCAGGCTTCTGATATTTGATCTCAGGACCATCTCTACAGAGAGCTTCATCCAATTCAACGTTGACTTGCATCCGGATAAATATAGATTGACCCAGCTAATGCCCCTGCAATTTCAATGAGAGGATCATGCCCTGCCGGTTGAATGCTAGAATCCTCACAGTCCCGAGCGGATCATGTCACTCCGCCTGCCAAGAAGATGACCTTGAAAAATACAAGGATGTAGAGGAATTGATACTGTCGATACCCACTTGACCACTCCGATGTCACTCAGTATCGGAGCCGCTATATAGTACCATTGTAGAGCATGAGATGAACCACAAAGCAATGTCTGTGCCAAGACAGAGCTCAATATGGTTGTTGCAACCATTGACACCAAGATTTCATTTGGATGAGGCACTTGCTGACTACCTAGTAGAGACTACCACCATGGGGGACAAGGTCACCACCATAGGTACTGCGCCGTACAAGAGACATGATGAAAGCCTTGGCACGGCCGGGGGATATATAAGAGGCTTCGGTTCTAGCAGTTCCAGAAGTGGATATCGTGCTGTTTACGGTCCAGGACCTCATTCGGGCTCTCCCTACAAAATCCCACACAGAACGTCCGCGATCTCACGATGAAGGCCATCACTAGCCTTGCTGCGGTGTTGCTTGCCGCTTCGCCGGCCGCGGCCCATTACCGCTTCCAGCAATGGGACAGCAATGCCATCTTCCAGTACATACGCGAGAACACCAGCGGCAACTCCCCTGTCACCGATCTCGCCTCCGACGATCTTCGGTGTAACACAGGCGCCAGTGGTACCGGGACCAACACCACCACCGCCAAGGCCGGCGACAGCTTCACCTGGAAGCTCGACACGGCTGTGTACCACCAAGGGCCCGTCACCGTCTATATGTCGAAAGCACCTAGTACCGCATCTGCGTACGCTGGCGACGGGGACTGGTTCAAGATCGCGCAGGAGGGGCCAACCTTCAGTGGGGGCTCCGCGACATGGCCGATGAGGGACACCTATACCTACAAGCTACCGACCTGTCTTGCCGATGGTGACTACCTGGTCAGGATCGAGCAGTTGGCTATACACAACCCTGGTGCTGCCCCTCAGGTGAGTGGGCTGTCGGCTATTGTGGCATTGGGAGGATGGGTCCGTCGCATTGCTGGCTGAGAATAGCTGACGAAAATCATCAGTTCTACCTTAGCTGTGCTCAGGTCACCATTTCCGGAGGAAGTGGTGGTTTACCCTCGCCAACTACCAAGATTCCAGGCCACGTCAAGGCTACCGACCCAGGATACACTGTAAACGTACGTCCCCATCAGGGCCCCTCCCTTTCGAGTAAAGAATTGAATGGCTCCATGCTGAGAGGTTTTTGGAAGATCTATAACAACTTCACAAACTATACTATTCCTGGACCTGCTGTTGTAAGTAGCATAATCTCGATTCTCCCAAAGAGACGCAGCTGACTCTGGGCAACAGATTGCTTGCTGAATGTCTTGTGCATCGGAGCTTTGTCCTTGAGCTTCGGGGCAGAGGCAATTCTTGCTTACACAAACGAGTCAACCTGCTTGAGGGAGGCCTCGATACCTAGGTAGTGTAAAGAATCATGGCATTTTGTTAGGTTTCACAAAAACAATTCAGAATGCTCATTACACGAAACGAAAAGAGGAATACCGATATGGTATTCATGTGTCTACGAAGAGCGCAGTCTTGCTAGCCTCTACATCAGTGTGCGTGACAAAAGCGACGCGTCATGAATACAGAATACCCCCATAAGACCCAGTCTTGAGAGCCTGGATTCTTGGCTTGCCTGATGCCATCAGCGCCGAGATCTGTGCCCGATTTCCGGGAGGGGCTGCCAGGGGCCTCTTGTGTAATTATTGGTATCTCCATTCCCAAAGCCACTCACACGAGGTAGATGCCGCACCTGGAAGTGAGTCGGTCAATAGTAGGATGCAGTCGAGCTTGTAATAGGCAAGTCGCCGAACCGCTCGAAGGACCTTATGCGGTACAACATGCAGGTGGTCACACGTGCGGTTGTCCAAGGACGACGTTGGTTGCGGTACGGCCTGCAACAATTTCGCTAAAAGAGTAAACCGGAAAGTTGCATGCCCAAGCTTGGTGATTTGGTACTCTGTACAAAGCAGCTGGCGAAGACTTGCCATTGACAGCGCAACATCCTCGACACAATGGTCGTATAGACATCTCAAACCTAATGTGGCCTTCCTCAGGATGGAGGAAACCAGTACCAAATCTGCCATCAATAGTGTCAAGTACGGCCCTTTAGCTGTTCAATGTCTTCAGGTCCGCTTTCCGGAGTTGGACCGGGCTGATGTTGCACAAGACGAGGAGTGGTGCGACGTGGTTGAGGATGGTACAGTCATGAGGGTCCGTTTCCATGACTACCTACCTAGGTACGTCCATGTCTTCAGTGTTCCTGGCCTCTACGATCAGCTGTTCGGCGGATCAGAAGCAGAGACCAAGGGCGTCTCGCCTCAAGTCATGGCTGGCCTCCTCCAAGACCACATTGGTCAGATCCTCGACGCGCCTTTCGATAAGAATTACGGTAAAGCAAAGTTATGCGTGCTGGACTTTGGTGCTGGCAATGGAGTCATGGGACAGGAAGTCCGCAGGCTCAGTCAGACCTACAAAGACGGGGCTCTGGCAGACTCAACTACTATTGTTAGCTTCGATATCCTCCCAAAGGCAAGGCTAGCGGCAAACAGAGATTGGCCTCAGATATATGATACCTATGTGGTTCCCGATATTACATACTTATGTACCGATTTCAAGGATATGACACCAGACGAAGGCAGGCAGGCAGCGTTCTCTGCTCAGGGTTTCAACGTCCTGGTCTCTGCAGGTGTACTCACGCTCGGAGACGCAAGCGCACAGGCTCTCAAGGCAGCTATTTCATTGATCGAAGATGGCGGCCTCATCGTATTCAACATCAAATCCACCGAGCTCCTGGCTTCAGAATCTACACCGTCGACACTCCGAGGACACATACCCCTGGACCACCAAAATGGGTTCTTCGACCTGGTACGAGATGCAGTAGGCGAAGGCACGCTCAGCATTCTTGAGAACAAAAACTTACTGCCACCACCATTCTGTTACAGGGCAGCCATTGTATTACACTGCTGTGGTAGCTGTGAAGCATGGCGATGCAGTCTGAGATTGGCCGTGCGTGTCACGAATGTCTGTCTTGATGAGTTTGGCAGCATGGTCAGTTGCCTGGAACGGGGTTACAGTCGACAGCGCCCTTACCAGCGTCAAATGAGAATATACTCCTGGCCACCTTGAGAACAAGACTGGCATTGTGCCGTGTTGTTGGAGTACCTGAGGGCAACGGATGGGCCATTGGGTCGTGAAACAACGCGATAGCATTTGTTACTACTTTGTAACTAGTAGTAGTGACGTGTTTGATCTATTGATATACTGTTCATGTATACGGGGGTCCTCTTCCACTTGCTGTCCCCCTCCATGATGGCTGTCTTAGGACACCGAGTGGTGTATTGATTTTTATTTACGCCACACTTGTCACTCATTAAGCCCCTTCAAAAGATTTCAAAAGGGCACTGTCTTAACCCGGAAGGTCCGAAAAGACTCCACATCACCCATAGATGGTCAGATAAGTTTGAGACAAAACACAGCTCCTCATTGTCAACTGAGCGGATCATCCGAGCTGCTCTCGAGACACGGTACGACCTCTTGCGAAGGAGGTTGTCCAAGTCTACAATGGCTGCGGCAGCCAATATAATAGATGGACGTTGGAATTAGGTTCTTTTGCCAAGGCGGTGGCCGATCTGGTGCTGCCTTGTTCCGATCCCGGTGGTCGGCCCAGATCCGGCAGACGCGGGGGACCCACCACCACCGTCTCGGCTCTACCGATCTGCACCGGCACTTACCATATCACTCCTTCTCAAATTTGTTATCCGGTCCTCACGAGGCGTCTTCCGAACGACACAACCTCTGGCTACCATGACAAGTGGCCAACATCATGGCAGTAGACAACAGGCATGAGAGGACGCCGCTCCTCAACGGCTCCGGCGGCCAGTCCCGCCATGGCAATGCAGCAGCGACCAACTACGACACCACCACCACCAGCGACGTGAGCAACGGCAGCTCTCCCAAACCCGAGCCGAAACCATCATGGCTCGCCCGCACCTTCGGCCCGCCGAACACGGTCAAGGTCCTGCTGGCCGGCTTCCTCATCACCTTCAGCTTCTCCTTCACGCAGGTGCCCATCTTCTACGTCTTCCATCTGATGGAGTGCGACGTCTACTACGAGACGCACCCGCCCTACACCGGGCCGGGCGACCGGTGTGCGGTCAACGAGATCGCCGCGGGCACGGCGACCCAGTTCTCGATCCTGGGCATGAGCACCACGTTCTGCGGAACTCTGAACCTCTTCCTGACCGGGTGGACAGTCAAGAGGTGGGGCCCGCGCTTCGCCCTGGTGCTGCAGACCTTCATCCCCGCGATCCGGGTCAGCACCCAGGTGGTCGGCGTGCTGGCGGGTGGCTCTGCGGGCATAGCCATCATCCAGAGCACGCAGCTCATCACGATCCTGGGCGGCCCGGCCGGCTACATCCTGGTGGTCAACACCATCGCCGCAGAGCTGGTCGAGCCGATGCAGAGGACGGCAGTGTTTGGGCAGCTCCAGGGCTGCATCATGCTGGGCCAGGCCATCAGCTATTTACTGGGTGGTATGGTCGGTGATGCCTTTGGGATCCGGATGCCCTTCCAAGTAGCCTTCTTTCTCTTCCTGGGGTCTTCCCTGTACGCCAGGTTCGTCCTGCCGTACATCTCACCAGAGAGCCTCTCCGATGGGAAGAAGGGTCCCAGTGGCATCAGCGGTTTCCTCGCACCTCTCAAGGTCATGGCGCCTCAACGGATTCGACTGTGGAGTGGAAAGGTAGCGAAGCACTATGGAGTCTTCTTCCTCTGCTGTGGTATCTTCCTGGGCGTTCTGGCGACTGGCTATGCCCCTCTGTTGATCCAGATGTACGCCACGGCCTACTTCGACTTCAGCCAAGGCGACAACGGCTGGCTTATGAGCGGCAACGCCCTGATGAGAAGCTTCTTCTTGTTTTTCATATTCCCTCCGATCATCGAGTGGGGCAGGGGGTGGTGGGTCTCCGGCTTGAGGAAGAAGCGTTCTCCAAATTCTGCGCCGTTCAAGCAGAATGGCACTGGCCGCGGCGGTGATGACGAAGATGCATTATCGAGGATACCGTCACGCCCCGAGCAGCTCGAGGCACCTGTGGCAGGCAACTCAGCGGACCAAGATCCCTTGACACCTCAGCACCCTGACCTCCCCGAGGAGGAGGAGCGGATAGCCAGTCACTTTGACCTGTTCTTCCTGAGATGGAGTCTGCTGGTAGACGGTCTCCTGACGGCAGGCGCCGCATTGTGTACCCGAAGCTGGCACATCTACCTGGCCGCGTTCCTCCTACCGTTCGGGTCGGGCTCAGCACCAGCAGCCAAGGGCGTCATCACGGCCATGTGCCCACACTCACAACGCACCGACGCACTGAACGCCGTCACCCTGGTCGAGAACATTGCCAGGCTAGCCACGCAGGGATTCTTCGGCTTCTTGTTTTCCGCCCTCGCCGAGACCGGCCGAGCGTACCTCACGTTCTACGCCAACGCTGCTGTTGCGGTCGTGGGCATGGCCGTCTTATACTTGTCGCACTTCCCACCGCTCAAGTCGAAGATGGTGGAGGATCTGGAAGGGGAAGAGGAAGATTGCGAGGATGAGAATCGCCTGGCAAGAGTTGCTTCTCATGAGACCGATCGATAGAGGGAAAGGCTAGACAGCGTTCTTGGACATGTTTTGGGGTATGGAGCCCATTGTGAAACCAGCTGGGCGCTTGATGGTACATCTCAGTGGTACAAGAATCGTTGGAGATGAGACATATCGCGTGAGCGTCGATTGTGTCCTTCTCCATTAGCGATCTAGACATAGGTAGATACGTTCAGTGCCACTAGACATTGTTTTGTTCTCTATGCGCACAGCTTCCAGCACCCATTCGGCTTTCTTGATAAGCTTCATTGAACGATGCCCAGAGTCCCGATCCTGTCAACAATGTGTGATGCCCTTGGAGCAAAGGAACAAGTAGGCCGTCCACTTTTGATCCCACTGCCTTCGACATGTTGGGGCTGGTTGACCGAGTCGCATGAAACGTTGATACACACATACTCCACGCACCAGATTTGAAATGTCTGCTGCAGTAGACCGAGAGCTCGGCTTTGGACCCACCCACTCTTGGATTCATGTAGCTTATTTCTCGAGTAGCATGAATGTGTGAGAATCTAGGCGCGGTACTAGCCACGCAGGATGTCCTCAGATCTTAGGACAAGCCGGTCACCCTGTCCCCCCCCCCCGGCTTCTGTCAAATTCCTTCGCAGAACTTTTTCTTCTCAAGTCTTCTGGCGTTCTACTATAGAATATCGAAAGGATGGCGCTTCCAGCATATGCCTTGTATACTCCTGGTCGTTGAAATCAGCTTGTGGTGTTGATGTTCGCGTCTTGGCCTACCATACCTACCCAGGTAATTCGCGGTGTCGTAGTTGAGCCCTCTGAACTCATTGTCACGTTATAGACATGTTCGCTTTAGAGGTAAGCACCAGACGCCCGGTGTGTGACAAGTGTGCAGTACCAGGGCGCTGGGATAGCTTCAAGACACACGAGGTCGAATTTCACCGCTTGAAATTGCCCACCGGTAGTAGGGATTCTACTTTCGAGGGCCGTGTTACCGCCCGGGGGGTAGACCGCAAGGTTGATGACAGCCGTCACAGTCAGAGGCTTCTTCCTCGACAATCCTTTGCCGATAATCCGACCGTTGACATGGTGATTTCTCGTACCGGGGGGGAGTGCCTGCGGTTCATGTATCAGGCGATGCTGTCGGGCCCGGGCAGCCACAGCCGCCCATGACGGATAACGTCGTCGCCATGGCGTTGTGTCTGGCCTCCACTGAGGTGAGCACGCGGGCGAGAATGCAGGCCCGCGGGAACATGGCCTTTCCCAAATTCCCATGTGGGGGGATCCGATGAAAGTTGACCACCAGTATCTTGTCGTAGTACGTAGGAGGGAACGATGACAAAGCTCGGCAGCACATGGCAGCGTGCGAACAAATGATCGGGTTGGAAGGCGGACACCACACGTTGGGCCTCGACGGCTTCCTCTCAAAACAGGTACGTTGGTTTACCGAAGAGCTTGCCCTGATAGGCTGGCTGTATAGCAGATACGAGCAGTAGTGCGCACAGTTGTAGCACCGGAGACCCTATGAGCATATAAATGTAATCAACTTACCGCTCTTCGGCATTCGCCCTACAAAGCAGTCTGTGACATAACAAGAAGGCCGCTAGGGAGCTGGAACAAATGAGGTATTACTAGGTAGTATGTAGAACGGATCAGCCAAGACAGTCTAGAGCAGGGTCCATCTGAACCTGAGCAGCGGTCCGCAAAGACCCGTGCACTACGACAAAAAATCATTGACTTCACATCAATCGGTCTCGAGCTGGTAGAAACGCAAAACTTTTTGATCATTCAGCATAGCTATCGTTCACTTCCAAAGCCCCCGTCCGTGCCGATGCCATCCGTACCCCGATTTTGTGGTGATGATACCCAATGCCTGCCTTGCTTATCATGAACTCCATCAATGCTCGACGTTCATTCATCCGGACTCCGGAGGTTGATAGTACCCCTTGAATTGTTCCAACTCATGCCAGCCCAAATCCCGTACAAGCCCCCAGCAAAACAACAACAAATCCGGGAACCGCGTCGTCCAATACAGCAAATAGCCGTCCGGCAGCGATCCCACCTTCTTCTGGAGCGCATCCGGCATGTCCAGGTAATGATTGCGCTTGTTGCGCAGCGCGCGCAACAGATCGAGCAGTCTCGACCCGGTGTACTTCCTCTGCTTGCCCAGGGAGTCGACAAAGTCCCTGTGGAGCTTGGACAGGAAGTCGCCCTTGGTGACCTGTGACGCGCCCTGCTCCAGCTGCTCGAGTTCCCAGCTCGGCGGGTCGCGCGGTTCCCGCTCGAAGGCGTCGGACACGTCGCAAAGGAAGAGGAGCCTCGTACGTGCCGGCCAGAAGAAGGGGTGCGCCAGGATCTCCTTTGTCTTAGGTCGTTGTTTGGGGTTGGCGCTGATCATTGACCCAATGAGATGTTGAGCTTCGAATTGGTAGTCACCCAGGACCTCGAGCTTCTTGAGGCTGTATGTTCCCTTTCTGATGTTGACCTCACGCATGTACTTGTCGCCACAGTCGAAGGGATGTGAGCCTTCGGTAAGCACGTAGAAGAACACAATACCAAGCGAGAAGATATCGATCGATCTGGTCACGCGCCGGTGGGTGACTTCGAGCTCCTGGCTGCCGCTGCCAAACTTCCCACTGTGCGTAGAGCTCTCTGCGAGCGTCGGCATCGGCCCACTCGACGCAGGAGTCTCATCGTCCAGAAGTAGTTCGGGGGCGCGCCACCCCGAGGTACCAGCCGCGTGGGCAGTGGTGGCACCAAAGGACGACTGACCACCCTCAAGCTTCTTACATAGACCGAAATCGGAGACCAAGATGCGCGGTCGTGAGGTCTTGCGATCCGTGGTGATCAGAATATTGTGAGGCTTCAAGTCTCGGTGCACTATCAAAGTCATCAGTTACTTGTTATTGACTTGGCTCAACGCGAATGGGAAGGGCCGGGCTTTACCAATTTGCAGAGAGTGAAGGTGATCTAAACCCTTTGTGATTTGCCCCAAGACAGCCAGAGGGTCCTGCTTGCCGGCGAGCGCCAGTTTTTGAAATTGCGAGGGTTTCTCCATGACATCGGCCAAAGACGCCTCACAGAGCTCCAGAGCAATGTAAATGAACTGGCCACGCTCCAACTGGGCGAAATACTGTATGACATTTTGATGCCGGTCCACCTCTCGTAAGAGTCTTGTCTCCTGAGAGGCAATGTCATAGAAGTCCCGCAACATCCGCTTGACAGCAACTGGCCTGTCTTGCCACTTGCCGGCGTATACGACCGTTCCGTTGCTTCCAGTCCCGAGCTGTTCATCTTCGTTGACCTCCAGGCTTTCGTCTATGCGGAGGATGGGACCGCCCACATCCTCCACCTCATACGGCAGCGTCTGGATGTTGGGTTCCAGGTTGCGATTGCGTTCGCCAATATTCTTCGCGAGGTCCACGGCCTCGTCCACGGTGTGGGCAGCCGCATCGCCGATGGAGGTCTCGGGGCTGTTCTTCTTGTTCCTGCGGTGGTTTTTACCGCCTCTTCGACCGCGGTGCGCCTTCTTCTTCTTAGGCTCCGAAGGGCCTTGATCGACCTCTTCATTCGGCCCAGGTCCCGCAGCCTCTTGCACGGGGACGGTCTCGATTTGTACCTCGGCGGGCGGTGCAGGAACCAGGGGAACAACACGTGCCGCCTCATTGGCCTCATCTGGAAGAACCTGATCCTTCTCGACATTCGGGCCATCAGCGTCTTTCGGCTGCGAATATTCCACTTTGATATTGCCGTAATCCGCCTTGAAAACCTTGCGTGCCTGGCCGTCATTTGATTTGTCGCCCAGGCCAACCCAGCCATTCCTGATGCGACGAACGAGTTCCTTCCGGTAGACAACGAAAAGAACGGCAAGTATAAGCCAAATGGCCGGGTTGGTGAAGAGGTCTGTCGTGTGCTGCAGCGCTTCCTGGGGTATTTTTTTGACAATCTCAATCACAGTGCTGCTCGGATCAGCTGCGTCGGCCACCAGAGTTGGATTTTCCGGTTCGCTCGGGCTGTCTATCTTGGCCGTTAAGTCCTGAGGGCCAGGAAGGGTCAACATGTTACGCTGGCCGGGTTTCGACCATGCGTTGTCCAAGGTGTGTTGACCGACGAGAACTTTCGACAGCTGTGCCGTGGTGAAGTCGGTATCCGTCTCCCACCACTGGACTTGATTGATCAGAGCTGCCGGTGCTTGTGTGATGAGAGGGTACGATCGGCCGGACATGGCGAACCAGTTCCCACCGGTGTTGTTGAGGAAGATTTTGCTGTCTCGACCTGGCTCGAGATGTTCGAAGGCCGGCGGCGGTGGAGGTTGAGGCAGGGCCACCAATCGAGGATCGTCGTCGAGATCATCTGTAGAGGACCGGATCGGCTTGACAACGTCGAATGCTCTGGCAATCGGAGAGGGGAAATGCTGGACAAAAGACTGCGACCGGCCTACATCACGACCATATTCAAAGGCGTAAGCACGTCCGTCAGGGCGGCTGGTGATGTACAGCTTGTCCATAGTCGACGAGTATTGCCCGAGCAGGTCTTGGTCGAAGAGGTTGGGGCCCCATTCTGAGTACTTGAGAGTAGCAATCTGAGACCCGCGTGCGTCCGAGATGGCCACGGTATATTCGGTGCGGCCCAGTGTGATGGTACGCGTGTTGCACTCTTCGACGTCTAAGCCCGAGACAGGGTCAGGGCGGGCGCAGGTGAGGGCATCAGCAGCGGAGCCACTGGGACCGAACCATTTGACGGCCCGGCCCGTGGCAGCATCAAGAGTGAGAACGGCCGTTTTCTTTTCTCCAGTGTAGACCAGAGACTGGGCCTCGTTCTTGTAGGGAGCGGCCTCGACCAGCTTCTTCATGCTGAGTCCGGTCTGGACCAGGCCCTGGTCCTCGCCAGGCCCCCACATGTAGATCTGACCATCCCTCGTGGGCTCGACGGACCAAATAGTCTGGTCGAGCGTGTGCAGGTCGGCACCCGCAGCAGCTGATCTATTAATACGGTGGTGGACGGTCTCGACCATGGGCTGGCCGAGGGAGATATGCCAGCGCTCTCTGCCGGACTTCCGGTCGGTGGCATACAAGTCTCCGTCGATGGTCGCCAAGAGAACAAAATCTTCCACTTCCCAATCCTCCAGTCGCCTGGCAGATGGTGCTACAACGGAGGAATCCGGAGCCGCAGCAGAGATAGCGCTCGCATCGGTAGAAACAAGGTCATGAAAAGGGTCAATGGTGGTTTCGTCGTGCCGAGAAGGGTCTTGGCGCGGCTGAATAGCTTGAGAGTAGGTGGACTTCCTCCGCAGGGCGGCGTGGGGAGTCTCGATGAGTTCGTGTGTCAAAGCAGTCGTTGCAAGATTGCGATTGACACGATCGGCCTCGAGAGGGGAGGACTCGTGCCGAGGTGTTTGGTCGAGGCCAGGGCCATGTTCGGTGGCATCCAGCGCGGGTGAGACAATGGCGGGCGGACGTCTATCGAGGGGCTGTCCGCCGTGAGGATCGGCGACGGCAGCCCATGCCAGGAGGATAGATGCAAGAGCGAATAGCTTCTTGCGCGAGTGGGCGACAGGCCGTCCCTCCGGAGTGGGAGGCCGTCGAAACATTGTGTGGTGGTGTACCTTCTAGGTGTAGGGGACAGTCGACATTGGGAAACCGGGCGGGTTGTTGAGATGAACCCACTTGTATTGTAGGTCAACGCCGGAGGTCGGGTGCTCGGTGGAGTCGGTGTGAGATGACCAGAGCTCTTCGGAAGGGTCTGAGACTGTCGAGGAGCGAGGGGTTTCGAAGCAGGAGAGGTAGAAGGCGGTGGGCAAAAAGTGGGAGAACAGAGGAGGGGTCCCTCTCTCTCGGCCTCAGCCCATGCAGGCGCCTACAATGGTTTCGAAAATGTTGTAGAGGCGGGCACTCGTCCGAGTGCAGGTGGCTTTTCGGTTTGTCGGGAGGCTATGTGACCATCCCTTGATCTAGCAAGGGCGGTTCGAGGGAGAGATAGAGGTGAGGTGAAGGTCAGGTCAGATTTAGGTTCGCGGTCGGGAGACTCGGCCGACTCGTGTGGGTTCGGTTTTTGGCAATGCTGCAGCGTCGCAGATGCAACCTGCCGAGTCGTGTGTCGCTTGTCGCTTGTCGCTTGTCGTTCGTTGATCGTGCGTTGCAGCCAGACAGTAAGGACTGAGTCGGTGGGACAGCCAGCGAGAAATAAAATGATGGCAGTGGTTGGAACGCGGTGGTCTCTGGTGGATGATGATGTTGGCAAGGGAGGAGAGGATGACAAGCAGAAAGGGGGTTGAATGGTGTGCTTGTGTGGGTGGTGGTTTGGCTGGGTTTGGAATTCTGGTGGTTCAGGTGCAGGGCACAGTGAGCGAGCGGGTGAGACCTGCTCGGCTGTTTAGAGTGTGACAGTCAAAAGGAGAAACGTCCAAGTCCAAGCCACCATCCCACTGTTCCAGTCCCAGTGCCAGTTTCCAGCTGAGTTCACAGGTTGAACAGGGTTCTGGCAGGGAACCGCCAGGGCAGGCACAGCTGCAGGCCACGGCACACAACAATCGAAGAGCCTGGGGTATGGGGCAGTCAGGGCAGTGGACAGTCCTGGCAGTGGGCAGTAGACAAGGACCTGTTGGGGGCCCCTACGTTTGAGTGGTCGGGGGGCGTAGAACCAACTAGACCATACCCTCAGGGTCCCCACATCAACTTCAACCCCAGACCTGGTCCGTCCCCATTTGCCAGTCAGCCAGTCAGCCCAGGATGGACAGGGAGAGGGTGACCACACGAGCGAGCCGTGGCGTACATCTACAGAGACACTAAACGTGTGGGTGAGCTTACTATGTAGTCTCCAAGTCTACCTGAACAAGCAATTCAATATCATCTTTCACTTGTATGAATCTGCAACAATCGCGTCTCATTTTCAATATATCGATAAATCTAGTCACATTCCGCAATCGAAAGAGGCTATGGTCAACTGCAGGTGCTGCAGATATTTGCCGGCAAAGAAAGTCCTTCTCTATTGACCCATTGATCCGGGGTAAAACAGCCTTGGCTACGCACAAAGTCCTTGGTTGGCCTGTCTCATTCCTTTCTGGCGCACGCCTGGGCGTGTGGATACCGGTGACGATCATCCGTCTTGCCGATCGACAGCTGACCGAGCCGCACAAGCTCTCTCTTCTCTTCAATCCACCAACGGTTTCTGCCGCGTGCTTTATCAGCACTGCTCGGCATAAGCAAAGCCACCACGACACCTCTTTTGCCCTCTTCACTCCCGTAGCTCTCACATTGCCCCCATCCTGAAGGAATCCTCTGCGCCGCTCATGGCGCATGATCAACCGACCAACCACTCACGACAATGCCCTCACCTCACGCTCTGCCGACAAAGCTTCGTGTACCCCAGAGACTCCTCGTTTCACCTTGGGCACGGTTCTCCACAATTAAATGCTGGGGCCTCTCTTTCACCGTCGCCACCAGTGCCATTCCCACCAAACACGTCACCCCGCCCATCGAACCTATCCATTCTGCCTCACCGATGTACATAGTAGTATGTAAGTATATGTATTATGACATTGTGCCCATCGTCGTCCCTTCTTTCTCACCATCGTCGATTGACCAATGCCCATCGAGCCATGAATCGCCCGGCGACCGAGCTCTACGTGCGTCTTTTATGTACGCCAGTAGGTTGGTAGGTAGGCCACTGTCTCTACGAAGTACGCGTGTCAAGCTCCTGGGACCTGCATACGATACGTGCGCAAGGGTCGTGCCAAAAAAGAATGCTCGGAAACCCTTTCGGATCGGCCCTATGCAAGGGGCTGCACTAGCTCGCCCTCGGTTTTCTCCCAATCCGGCAAATTTTCAGGTTTACCGCACTCACCAGTGCCCGTTTTTTTAATGGCAAGGCAGGTAGCTCATCACCTCCGCTGTGTTGACTATTAGGACTTGCGTGCCTTCATGAGTGCACATCGTCAAGGTGAGGGCCAGCCGAGGAATAGTTAGTCGTGTCTTTATTAAGTTCATTTATCTTGCTCGAAAGTTCAGTATACCACAAACTGCCCAAAATCTTGTTCAATCCGGCCAAGGCCGTCGAGCTATAATATTTCGTGCCAGGTGGCACACTTTGAGGCTGTCAAAGCCGAAGCGGCAGATGAGAGCGTACTTGACTCAAGGCTCGGAATCTTAGCCTGGCTCGACACCAATGTCGACAGTGGAGCTGAGTTTGTCTTACTTGGCGGAGACCGCTGCAATCGAGGGCGAGCTCCTCGCAGTAGGAACCGAGTGCCTCTTGCTCGATCTTGCCGTTGACCCGCAACAGGATAATGTCCCTGGGCGGGATAGCAGTTGTAAGAAAGGAATCACAGATATGCCGTCGCTGCCCAGGTTGTACTTAATCTTCACTTAGGGCTGACGGAGGGGAAGGAGATGCCGTATTCCCTCTGAGTCCTGACGGACGAGATAGGCGGGTTTCTTGAATTGGAATGTCAAGGTGATGTCGCCATCGGCCTGTGCTCCTGGTGCCGATGCTGGCGAGGCTGGGTGGCGACGGCGTTGTCGCCCACCTCGCCATTCTCACTCAGCCTTGACGTCTTCGACATCACGATTCTCAACCTCGACGGTCACTAGGTAGCTATCTCGACATCGGATCTCGAGCCCTCGATATCCGTGTCAACTATGTGTAGCGTCAACACCAATCGACTTGTAGCTCATAGAAAGACCATGCCCAGAGTGAAGGCGGCCGAGGCGGGGTTGCTGCTCCTATTACAAATCATCGCCATGTATCTTTTCTGCAATTGTGATGTTACTTCGAGTGCACGATGCTGCTCACACTTCATCCCTCCCAGACGTCCACTCCTACTTGCAGACAGACAATCTTAATATCGAGATCGATGGGTATGGCCATCACAGGGCTGCTAGTCGTGGAAGCCTCCAACCGTTGCACTGCCGATGTCGAGCCTCGGAGCACAGAAGAGCTTCCACTTGTGATGCGTACCACTTTGAGATTCCGTGGCGCTCCGTACGTCTCGGATTGACGGGATCGATTAAGGCGTTCGAGCACGCGGAACAACGAAAGAGAGACTGTATGTGTGACTAAATTGGAGTCAGTCCGCCGACAGTAGACAAGAGGCTCAGCCTAGAAAGACAAAACAGCATCAGGGAGAACCCAGCCCGGTCTGTTTATCGAAGACAAGACCGCGGGTAAATAATGCACAGAATGCATGAAACCCCTTCCCCCCCCCCCTCCCAACCAAGAGAGCCCAGGCAAGAGCCCTCACCATGTTATACTTGATTTGACGAGGAGAGCCCTCTGCATAGGATAGCGACTCTCCAGGAAGCGACACTCTCTCGGCCCCTCTCGTCAACAACGCATCACCTTCGTACCCATTTTTATGTCTCAAACGCGTACAGGCGGGCAAAGTCACTCGATGGCCATGTGTCCAGCCACGCCAACACATTCCGGCTTGGCAGACTCCAGTTCCCGATTCGAACCAAGAGAAAAAGGAAGAAAGAATAAAGCTCCTGCCAATGTCGAAAAATCACCGCACGCGAATGTATGCACGCCCCATCCCCGGCTTGCGCAGCCGGTCTCCCAGCACGGGCCGTCAATAAGTTGCACCTTCGGTCCGGTAAACGCGCGTGCGAAGTAATCAATCAATCAAGAGTGAACCCTGACGCGCGCCACGTGGTGTGGACTTCCGAGTGCGACGGTAACAACCTGTCGCCCGGAAATACCACAAGGTGCGGCGGGTGGCGGGCGCCCCCAGCCCCCCCGTCTGTGCTTCTCCCGAGCGAGATTGGCGCACGACACAGATCTGGCAGGGCAGGTGACAGATCATTGCTCGAGCGACTGAGGGTTTGTGCCTTGCAGGACGACAACTTGGGAGCTGGGAGGGAACAAACAGGTTCGCTTGTGTAAACCAGTACCTGGGTACTAACTACCAACATACGATTTTGGTGTCAAGACTCCACGCTCCCAAGTTACTTCATACTTTCCTCCCAGGACTGGCGCCAATCCTTGATGACTTCAGCCGATATGATCTTCTCCCATGGTATAGCAGCACGGGAACTGCGTCCCACGCTCAGTCCCAATCGTCGGACTCACATCCCAATTTTCCGAGACTCCTGCTCGATGAGTTCCCATTTGAACTTATCCCCAAGCAGCCAGAACCTGCTTTCCCTTCTTCTTATTCTTCTTCCCTTTTCCAGTACCCTCGACCTCGGGCTCGGCATCCCCACTCGTTCCGGCTGCATCACTACCACCGTCGCCGCCACCCCACGAGAACCCCGTATCGTGATTCACCCCAAAGTCCGACCTCACGGGCCGTCCTCTCAAGCCGGGCGTGAAGATACTAGTGTGCACCTTGGGCGCGACAGGCAGCGCAGGAAACGCCTCCGAGCTCCTGGCGGGCGCGGCAGGCCCGCCGCCACCACCGCCCGTCGCCTTCCTGCTGACAGGCGTCGACGTCCGCGAGACGCCCGCGCTCGCCGAGGCGGAGGCAGACGACGCAGCCGGCTGGGCCGCACCGCCGCCGATCCAGAACGGCGCGGTCTTGGCCTTGGCCTCCTTGGCGCCGCTGCTCGGCAGCGCGGGGAACGCCGAAGACGAGGTCACGGCCGGCGTGCCGCGGGCCGTCGGCGCGCTGGCCCACTGTACGCTGCTGGGTCCGGCCACCGCGGGCGCCGAACCGGGGACCCCCGCGCCGCTGCCTCGTCGGGTGCTATTCTTGAGCTTCAGGACGCGGGTGTTGAGCTTCTCCCGCGCGGCCGCGCCGGCGCCCGTGCTCGGGTGCAGGGTAGGTCCGGCTGACGCGGCCGACGCCCAGCCCGAGTTGGACGTCGTGGCGCCGTGCATGCCGCCGAGGCCGGGTAGAGATGGATAGTCCTCGTTGATGGCGCGCCAGTCCTGCCAGGCTTTGCGCAGGGCATCAGCCTTGTTCTTATCTTCGAACAGGTCCGCGACCTCACGCACGAGTGTGCCGAGGGCGTTGGACGAGGTGTCTTGAAACAGGGCGAAGAAGGCGTCGATGAGCTGAGAGCCGGTCAATGCGCCGGATTTGTAGCTAGATATGTGTGAGCGGAAGGTGTTCATCTTGGTCTGGTCATTGCCAAGGAGGTTGGAGGCGCGCTCGACGACAGCGCCGTGTCTGACGAGGCGGGCTCGGTCTTGCGGCGACATATTGGCTTGGTCCTGGACGGACAGGGAGGCAAATGAGTCTGCCAGGGGCGCTGGCTGCTGGCTTGAGGCCGAGGATGCTGCACCGTTCTGGCGGACTGCTGGTGTGGGACCGGCCGAGTTCGAGGTGGTGGTGAGTTGCCCGCCAAACGTACGATTGGATATCGACTGTGCGGAATGGATGTTCCTAGGTCCCTCCTGCGCAGTCATCCTCTGAAGCGCAAGCTCAGCTCTCGTTAATGGCTGGGCCGAGGTGCGAGGCAAGGGCTCAGCATTAGGGTCTCGTCCTCTCCCACGGCCCTCCCGTCCTTCCCTTTCCCTTCCACCGCCCGATCTTCCTCCTCTCCTCGGCTCTTGGTATGGTTGTCGGTACTCGAAGGAGGAGATATCCACCACGCGAGCATCTCTCCTGACATCCTTGGATAATGAGTCGCCATGCTCAGCCAATTGGTGAGCCTTAAGGTCCAGCTCCGTATCAAAAACGACAAACTTCTTCTCCAGGCACTCCCTGTCCAAGCATAGGAAATGATCGTCCTTGAAGTGCTCTTCCAGCTTGTCGTAATTTAGGTAGTAATGTGGTGACCTGGAGTTTCTTCTGTCACAGATAAAACATCTCTCGTGCTTGTTTCGGCAATGCTCATAGAGCTTGTCATCATCGTAGAACCTCTCGCCGCAGAACCCACACAGGGGATGACCCCTGAAGCCCGTCTGGGCGACATCTCCGGGTCTGTCGTCGCCGTGCGCCATGTGCTTGTGCAGATTCTTATCCGTAAACAGCTCATGCTCGTGCGTAAAGACCTTCTTGTTCCGCGTGCACAGGTCGCACATCTTCTTATGATGATTCCCCCTGACGTGGCGGTGCAGGTCAGGCCAGCCGAGGCCGGCAAAGTCGCACGACGCATCCGGGCAGTTGTACCGCAGCAGCAACACGGTGTCGCCCACAATGTCCTCATTCGTGTAGCGGATTCCGATGTTCTCGTCGGCGCTCGTGACGTCGGCGGGCGTGTACTCCTCGAAGCGTCTCGAGGCGTCGTCGGTGAAGATCACAAAGGGTGCCGGGGTGCGGCAGTGCGGGCAGTCCTTGTTCTTGTAGAGCGCGCGCATCCGCAGGGCGCAGATGTGGCAGGTGATGTGGTTGCAGGGCGCGACGGCGTGATGCTGGATCGGGTTCGCGCAGATGAAGCAGACCTCCGCGTCGGCGTCGTCCTCGCCTTCGCCGGCCTCGGTCTTGGGCTTCAAGAGCGCTTCTTTCGCGGTGGGTGTGAGCTTGGGACCGTCATCGTTCTCTGGTGCCGTAGAGTTGGTGTTGTTACCACCTCGGCCTCTGCCACGGTTGCCTCCGCGATGTGGCCCTGCTCTTCCATCACCTCTGCCTCGTCCTCGCCCACCTCTTTGACCTCTGCCCCTGCCTCGTTGGCCTTCACCACGACCTCTATCGCCAGACGGTTCCGTGGGAGCAGCTGCTCCCGTGTCGGCCATTGTCTGTAGTGTGCTTGTCTGATCGTCGTCGAATTGTCGAATAGTGCCTTGAGGGCAGCTGACTGCTGTTCCAAGAGACTCACACCACAGGCCGCTCTGTAGATACTCCAGCTGGCAACAATTCGAGAAAAAGTTTCCGTGCCGAACGAAGTATGTTATGTGATTAGGTTCGCTGTTGAGTCTGTCTGGTGGAATGGAGGGGCAATTGCAGGAGGAGTGACGGTAAGGCTGGAAGGCAAGCTGACATGCGCCCGTTTGATTTCAGATCGAAGAAGTTCTGCTTTAGCTGGAGGGGCGGTTCTGCTTGATAAACGGCGAGCCGGATGAGGCGTGGCGCACGGGCCAATCATTAGTTGGGCGCAAGCCACGGGGACCCCGCGAACATTGAACCGGCGACCAGGATCTACTATGGTCAAGTATCACTCATCCGCACTCATCCGCAGTACAACAACTTAGACTCACACGCCGGGGTCTGACATGGCAACGCCACGGGTGACCACACCCTAGTGACAGCCGCCTACGCCGCTTACGCCGGCAACTTTTCAAATCTGCAAGGCTGACCTCTGGGCTCTCACATAGCAACAGGTGCTGTTTTGAGATCCACACAACATGTCGGTGCATGCCATAGACGTCCAGATAAAGTCTGTATGTATGTTGTATGTACTGTGCCTCCCATTCGGTGCCGTTGACTCGACCCTGACTACTAGACTAAGGCTCGTAATGCAGGAAGAATCTCTGCCTGTAGACGAGATATGGCCCAGTCCGAGTGCCGACGGATTTATCCTCCCTCTAATTTTCCAAGTCATTAGAGTCACCGGATCTGCCTCAGGACCTTGTCACTGTTGTGTGAAGAGCCCACGCGGGCTCGAAGAACCTTCCAACCACCCAGGCAAGATTGGCTAAAACCAAAGGAAGCCAACCGTATTTTTTTCACCACAGCCTGGTATGCAATTCGTTTAGGTCGTAGTTCAAGAACGCCTTCCAAAAAAAGAGAAATCAACGCAGAAATACCCAGCCGGAAATGTGGAGCCAAAGAAACTCAAGTTGACGAAGATGCTGCCCAATTGTGCCCATGCGGAAGTCAGCAGGCTCTTGAATTACGCCGTAGAATCTGGGGAATCATCGAGTTCAGTATTAGAGATTGATGTCCGTGGAAGGTCGCCTATTCCTCGATGGGATAGAGGTGGTTGCCAATCAACTTGTTCATCTGGAACATGTTGACGGAGCTCTGTTTGAAAACGGCCTGCATCTGCTCGTCGCAGCGTATCTGGCGTTTGTCTTGAGGCTCCTGCAGGTCGTTGGCCTTGATGTGCTCCCACAGCTTCTTCACGACCTGGGGTCGGGACAACTATTGACACGAATTAGCTCCCCCAGGTCTCTTCTTGCGATGCAATGCACGCGGAAAACAGAACATACCCGCTCAGTACCCACGAGTTCGGACAGAGGGTAGCTCAGGTTGAACTCTTTCTGAAAGCCGCCGCCGGCCTTGCGCTTCTTGGGAGTGCTGGAGTCCTCGGTGTCGACATCACTGTCGTCGCCGGCCTTGATCTTGGCAGAGCTCTTCTTCTTGGGCTTGGACTTGGATTTGGGCTTGGGCGCGCTGTGACCACCCCTGGTCTGCCGGCCCCGCGACAAAAGGTTCTCTTGTGCCTGCAACTCGCGCGCGAGGCGAGCGTCCTCGTCCTCGACCATGGACGAGCTTCGCTTCTTGTTGGGCATGGTGGACACCTGTATCTCTTGGGAGACATCGTCGCCATCCACACCAGCATTGTCCACTTCGGTCTTGACCTCGTGTTTCACTCCGTTCAGCCCATCGTTGGTAGCGTCGGTGCCGTTGTGGTGGTGTGGAGGGGTAGGGATGCCCTCGGCGGGTTGGGTTTGGGCGATTGCATCGAAGCGCTGCTCGATCAAATCTCTGATGGCACCCTGCATGCGAAAAGCCAATCAGTGAATAGAAAGAAGACAAAGAGCAAGCGGGCTAATACACAGCGGCTTTCGAGGAAGGGCCGATGGCGGCGGGAGGAGTTGGGATAAACGTACCTTCTGGCTGTTGAGGTTCTTCCCGAGATGCTGCTCCAGCGCCTTGCGAACCTTCTTGCGGGAGACTGTAGCGAGGTCCGAGGTCTTGAGGATGTGGTCGATGATGAGGGTGTACTCGGACACCTCATCCGAGTTCACTGTTCGTTGTCCAAGTCAGCGACGGGGCGAGCACTCGCAGCATGCTCGAGACGGGGTGAGAGTGGGAACGCACAGATATCAGTCATGGTGGCTGTTGAATTTCAGCTCAGCGGTGATACCAATGCGGAAGGCGCTTTGTGCAATGCGCGTGGACAGCACGCGACGTGATCGGCGGAGATGCCGAAGGTGTGGCGGCGAACAGTCAGGGAGCAGCGAGGTGTTGAACCGGCAGGGAGGCCAGGTCGCAGGACGAGACCAGCAACTGGATATCGCAAAGGACGAGGCGGACCGTGCTGGCAGGCGGAGAGGTGGGGAGCGGGCGGTCGACGAGACGCGGGCGGTGTAACGATGAAGATGAGTTTCACGAGCGCCGTGGTCAGTGCATCGCTGTAGAGTGTGCGTGTATGCGTGTGTGTGTGAGTGTAAATGTGAAGTGTGCAGCTGCGAGTGGTGGGCGTCCGCGTCGAGGTCAGACCGTCACGAGGGCAAAGGGGATCTGCAAGCCAGCCCCAAGCGTTGTTGATGATCGGACGGGTCGTGCCGATGCAGTAGCCGAATCAAGTAATTGATGTAAGATCGTGGGGTGGAAGGGATGGAGGGGGTGGGTTGAGAGAAAGATAATTTTGTATGTTAATTGGAGGGGGGGCGAGGCACTGGGAGGGGAGGGTCGAATTGGTGGTGGTGATGGGAAAGCAAAGTGTTGTTGATTGATTGACAAGGGATCAACGACCGAGTGAAGTCAAACCAAAGGTCGGACCGGAGGTCAGAAGACAGCCGAGACCGCAACCGACAAAGGCTTGGTTTTGGTTTGGCTGGTCTTGGTTCTCCACTGCAAGGGTCTTCAGCTGTGAGAGAGAGTCTACTGTGCCAGGTAGTAATGCAATGCGCCTCCTTGTTGGTGCTAGCAATTGGAATGATGCAAGCAGAGCAGCTTTGTAACAGCTGCTGAGTTGATCCAGGTGCTTGCAATAGTCAATTGCCCGGGCCAAAAAAAGAATACTAGATGGAGTCTTGACGTGGACGGGGTGGGGGCACGGTGATGGTGGTGATGGTGATGATGGGGGGTTGGGATGGAAGGATGATAGTTAGGAAGGACGGTGAGGGAGAAGCAACAATCAAGTCCATACAAGAGCCAGAACCACGCCCACGGGCACAAGCGGACGGTCAAAGCTTGGGAGACGAGGTGGGCTGTTGGATGGACTTGAGTTGGGACGGTGCGCCTGTGTGTCTGGGACTGGGCGTTGTGCGGATACACCGTCCCTTGTCGGTGCCCCTGCCCCTGCCCCCCTTGCCCCGTGCCCCGTCCAAAACAGTACAGGTGGTCACCGGTCACATTGGTGCGTGGTGCGTGGTGGGTGACAACGGGGTGAAGTGTTCAGGTGCGGTTGAGGCCGGCGGGGTTCTATCTAGCACGTGTCTGAGTTTGTTTCCAGGCTGGGGTGCAGCTATCGTAGGGGTTCTTTAGCTAATGTTGGGGGTTACGATGCGGTGGCAGGCCGGGTGATTCTAGACCCTGCCTCCTGCCCTGCCCTGTGCTGTATCAGCTTCCCCCTAACACTCCGACATTCACCCAACTCGCCTTTGTCCGTCTGTCCGTCTGTCCGTCTCCCCCGCCTGCCCGCGCTCCAGGGCTGGAGCCCTGTGGGACTGGCACCTGGACCCCAGGGTTCCATCTGTTGTGGTGGGCAGGAAGGAACGAACGGCACACGGCTGGTGTGTACATAAACAAATCTGCCACAGATTTTGGCTGGGCAGATTTCTTCGTTAACATCAATTTTACTCAGTTGGCTGGCCCAGCTATTCCACTTACTTCACTGTCCAACAGTCCAGCGTGTCAGGGTTTCAGTATTCCAGGGCTCACGAGGATCGCTTTGCTCCGCTCCGCTTCTGTACGGCAGAACTTTTAGAATCCTTTCAACCCCACATTTGTTCATCAGGTGCATCCCCGGCGCCTTATTCTGACCGCTTTCCACTCTTGTCCTTGCATGGTTGATGTTCTGGTGTTCTATCGACATGGAACTATAGAGAACCGAGCTTCAGCGTACGAGATAATGACAGTATCTTGTCACAACTACCTAGGCATACGTTTAGTCAGACTTCCATATCTTGCGATGATTCCATTGGTGCCCCTATATATTTCAAGTAGGCATAATGTTGTAATATCACTTGAACTACCTTCTTGTCTCAAATGTTGAGATTTGAAATACAGGGCCTGCGTAGCATGTCTCAGGTCCCTTGACTGTTCTCAATCCAGATATGAAAGAAAACGCCTTGGGCAGGAGACTGAAGTTATATGCCAAATTCTTATTCTCAAAGTGCTGTTATGTCGTCGGAAATTGGGCGTCTGCAGCCTCGAGGTCTGTCACTGAAGAATGTGTGCGATATACCGTAAGACTGGGGCGCAGTTACCAAGTCTCAAATGGGTACTAAGTAAATGTTCCAACATCGCCCAAACCTTCCAAACAAGACAAGGAAGAACAGTCGATTTTCTTTGGTTCCTCTATAAGATGCACGATTAATTCCTCTTTGATGAAAATAATACCGTAATTTTTCTTCTCTTGTCGCTGCTACGTTAGTCCCACCCTGGCTATCGATGTTTGCAGCAGCGCCGAAACCGCCTGTATTAGCCGCGCGCCAGGGATCCACAGCTGGTGTAGTGACAGAAAGAGAGTCGCGCCTGCCGCGTCAGTTCGTCTCAGTGCTACTGCCTCACACCCGCATCCTTTCGATACCTTCAGTGACAATGACCCTGCTTGCCTAATTTTTATATTTTTATCTCCCCGCAATTCCCACGCAGCCTCTTCCCTTGGTCTTGTAAACCCTCTCGACCTCCCTCGCGATATTTGCATCGATCTGCGTTCTCGGCGACGACGTCATGTCGTACATCACGGTCGCTGCGGCGACATTGCCCAGCGTGCCCCTCGATTTTCGCGGCAATCGTGATCGGATAATAGAGTCCATCCGCCTCGCAAAGGCCAGGGGCGCCACTCTCCGTACCGGTCCTGAACTAGAAATTCCCGGTATGTCCATCGTTCGACTTCACTTCGCCAGTGGGATGGGGTGGGTGGGCAGGGGCTGTACGGCGTTCTTGACTGAGCCGGTCCCAGTGACGCTGGCGAGACGAGATGACCGAGCTCTTTTTCTCTTCTGGTCCCCCGACCAGATGACACTGACAAGCATGTTTTCTTCCCCACAGGCTATGGCTGTCTAGACCACCACCTCGAAGGTGATACCTTCCTACACTCTTGGGAGGTCCTGGCCGAGATCATCTCACACACCATCTGCAAGGGCATGCTCATCGATCTGGGTCTGGGCGTACGACACCGGAATGTCCGCTACAACTGCAGGGTTCTGTGCACCTACAAGCACATTTACTTCATCCGGCCCAAGATGAGCCTTGCAAACGATGGTCTCTACCGCGAGATGCGCCACTTCACCCCCTGGGTCAAGCGCAGCCAGAGCGAAGACTACTACCTGGAGGCCATTGCTTCCGAGGTCACCGGTCAGAAGAAGGTGCCCATAGGAGACATGATTCTCTCCACTGCCGACACCGCCGTTGCCTGTGAAACCTGCGAGGAGCTCTTCACGCCCCTGAACCCTTCGTCCTTCCTGGGCCTGAACGGCGCCGAGGTCATCCTCAACAGCAGTGCCAGCCACGCCGAGCTGCGGAAACTGCGAGCCCGGCTCGATCTCATCTCCAACTCCACGCGCAGGCTGGGGGGTATCTACGTCTACGCAAATGCCACTGGCGTCGACGGCGAGGCGCGCATGATGTTCGACGGCTCCAGCATGGTTATGGCCAACGGCAAGGTTCTTGCCCAAGGCTCGCAGTTCTCGCTCCGCCCGGTCGAGGTCACCACCTCCACCATCTCCATCGAGGAGGTCCGGAGTTACAGGTCCTCCATATCTCGTAACCTCCAAGGAGCAGCACAGGCAGACTTCCCCCGGGTCGAATGTGATCTGCGCCTCTGCCGATCCGCGGACGAGGTATATTTTGCAGACAAGCTGCACATCTCGACTGAAATTAACCTTCACATCCTTGACCCGATGGAGGAGATTGCAAACGCCCAGGCCGTCTTTTTATGGCAGTATCTCACCCGTACCAACTCGCCAGGCTACTTTCTCGCGCTAAGTGGCGGCCTCGACTCCTCGACAGTGGCCCTCTTTGTGTATAGCATGGCCCGCATGGCGCTGCAGGCCATCCAAGACGGCGAGAAGACGGTCCTGGAAGACCTGCGGAGAGTCACTGGCGAGCCAGACCTTATGCCCTCCAAGCCAGAGGATATTGTCGGCCGCCTGTTCCACACTTGCTACATGGGCACTGTGAACTCCGGCGAGGAGACCAGAGGCCGTGCGAAGCGTTTGTCTGAGCGTCTCGGTGGCTACCACTCGGATATTAAGATCGATGAGGCGGTCACCGCCCATGAGAACATCATCGCCCAGACTCTCGACGGCTTTCGTCCCAGGTATTCCATCGAGGGCGGCAGTGCAGCCGAGAACCTGGCGCGGCAAAACATCCAGGCACGCAACCGCCTCGTCGTGGCCTACGAGCTTGCACAGCTCTCGACCACTGCCCGCAACACACCTCGAAAGGGGGCAGCAATGCTTGTTCTCGGCTCCGGAAACGTCGACGAGAATCTGCGAGGCTACTACACCAAATACGATGCCTCGTCAGCAGACATTGCCCCCCTAGGCAGCATTTCCAAGACCGACGCCAAGGCTTTTCAGAGCTGGGCACGGGACAACTGGGACCTCCCCATCATGACAGAGTTTATCGAGGCGACACCCTCGGCTGAGCTGCTCCCGCTGTCGGCAGGTGTGCAAGACGACGAGTCCGATGCCGAGATGGGCTTCACCTACAACGAGCTATCCGAGTTTGGCATCCTGCGCAAGGTCCACAAGCTTGGCCCGTGGTCGACCTACCTGCGCCTGCTGGGCGACTGGAAGGAACGGCCCGGGTTCGGACCCCGCGAGATTGCCGACAAGGTCATGCGCTTCTTCCGCTTCTACTCGCTCAACCGTCACAAGGCCGTGATCCTGACGCCCAGCCCACATCTTTCGGCGTACAACCCCGATGACAATCGCCATGACTTACGGCCGTTCCTGTATGTGGTGAACTGGCCGTGGCAGTTTGACAAAATCAGGGCACATGTTGACGAGATGGAGAGGAAGTTGAAGGAGGGCCACGTCGAAACGATTGGGGAGGTGGATTGATGAGGTTTCCCATACATGTGAGGATCCCTAGCACTACTGGCGCTTCTGGCTGCTCAAATAGAGTCGTTGCACATGCCTTTCTGGCTATATTTCCTTGTTTTCTGCTTTCTTTACAGAGCTCTGGCAAACTCCCCATCATGACCGTTGCCTCGGTCGCCCCTGGCGTTATCCCCGCCCATGATTACGGGCGAACGGGTCCAAATCCGCAATCCTTGTGCCCTGCAAGGCAGGAAGTACGCGCGGAGGCCCTCTAAAGAACATGTTCCGCCAGGCGGGGTCCACAGCCTGCTCGCGCTGTATCCCAGCCGTGACAGCAGCCTGTAGTTCCTGCAAAGACGGCCGGTGGTCCGGTTTGTACATGAGGCATTTGACCACTAGGTCGCAAAGCTCTTGGCCGTAAAGGTTTACCCACCTCGACGTCGGGTGTCGCAGAAGTTCAAAGCCGCAGCTCCAGTGCTGCTCGGCCGAGCCGGGGGCCTCAAATTGCTGGAACCTGTCCATGGCCGGAAAGATTGGAGCATCCTCAAGCATCATCATGCTGCGCATAATCTGGGAACGGCGCGGACAAGGTGAGCATTCCTCCTCCTCCTTCAGAAAGTGCGACTTACCATGCCGAGATGCCACACGTTAGAGTGGCTGCCATAATTTCCAGCGACCGTCCTATGTGTCGGGTCTGTGTTCGGATCCGAGTCCGGCCCGATGTCATCCCAGTCCATCGACCATTGCTCCTGATACGCCTGTCAGCAGGGAAGCTCTCGAACTTCTAGAACGACGCTATACCCACGGGAAGCCGCCAGCCGTCCTTTCCTAATGGTCTGGCGGCCCAGATATTTAGGCCCCGCTCTCTACGTGGTAAATGAGCTTGCTGGCGACCACGGGGCAGTGGACGGGTCGGGTCTCTGAGTAGGTTCGCCACTGTCCGGGAAAGGCCGAAATCCGCGACCTAGTGGACGTGTCAGCGACTCAGCGGGATCGACGGGGACGCAGGGGCATGATCCATAGGCACGTACCTGGAGACGCGGCAAAGTGTCGTGCGCCGGATTAAGCGCGACGGGCCTCCGATCAAAATCGAACACAAAAACTGTGATGGTGATGGGGTCAGGATACAGAGCTTTTCGTCTTGAGGGTACGCGCCGAACAGGTTCCGTGGTCATAGACGACGCCCACTTACCGTTCCCGGGATCGAGGTCTCGATGGACAAGCGAAATTGAACTGCGTTGATCTGGTGGTGGCACGACTTCGCGCAAGTATCCTGGGAAATCAGTCTCCACAGCCTGGATAAGTGGTAGGGAGTCGTCTCCTCTGTTGACGGGTTGATATCTAGGAGGAAATTCCATGGCGATGCAGGCCTTGACCACTGGATATGGACGTTAACCTCTGGAAGCTGAATATGCGCACTATGTACACGGTCGAGACACAGAGGCTACTTACGACAATCCAAGAATTTCCACAACACTTCTCGAGGAAAGAACGCCTGAGTACGGTTGGGCCCGTACGACTGAAGTTTGTACAGCCAGCCGGTCAGCTCGCCGTACCTACAGTACTCCATAATGATTAGTCTGCTCAAATTGTCGACGTCTATATCCATGCGATTCCACGTGCCGCCCATATTGGTCAGCCGGTAAAGCTGGACGGTGTGCGGTGCTCCAGCAAGAATCTAGTCGAGCCAGAACCTGTGACTTAGCACGACTGGAGGTGGGTTCTTGGCGTTTTTCATCTCATCGGTAGGGAGTAGACTCACCCTCATCGCATCCTTCTCCTGCTCGAGGAACTTGGTATTCGGATTGGCAGGGTCTAGAGCTGTTTTGATGACAACTTGCCGTGGGACATTACGCCTCCCCCTGTAACGGCTGGGCATCTGGAACAATGTGACAAGGCCTTGACCTCCTGGAATCGATCGACGTGAGCACGGAGTCTATGGTACAAGCACGGATGCAGATACTCACCATATCCAAGTGTTCGAATGAATCTCATGTCTGCGAATTGCGTCTTGTCAGGATCAATCCTACCACCTGCATGTGTGGTGCTACATTTGGAACGCAGGATCTGGGAAGAGCTTCCAAGGTTCCATCACCCACTCTGCCCTCGCAACAAGTTTGCCACCTCTCTGAGTCGCGTCCTCCCCGACGCTTGAAGATCCTGGTCCAGCACGGGGTTGGCAGGCGGCGGGCCCGTAAAGAAACGCGTGAGCGGGATATTTATTCCGGTCAACTGAATCCGTCGCAAGGCCGAGAAGCCACGCGGTGGCAGAGGCGCGGGGCCCTGGTGCTGGAGAGGGCCTCGTCCCGGCACTGTCACGTTCGATGGGAGATTGTAGAGCGCATGAAGCTGGTCACGACCGAGTCTGAAGTTGATGTCGCCTCGCCGGAAGAGCCAGAATTTAACCTGCATGTACCGTTGATATCCAACAATCTGGCCGGCCGTGTAATCCTGCTGCGGCTGGTTGGCGGCCATGGCCGATGCTGTTGTATGGACCTCGAACCGGCGCTGTCGCCTCCTTGCCAGAGAGTGGTTATGGATGGAGCTCACGAGAAGGGGGGTCGTCACTCGGTCGTCAACTATGAGGGTTCGACGGCAGTGTGTGGTCTGTGGATCTAGGAAAGGACCAGTAATGATCCTCGCGCTTGAACTTCGGACATGATCTGACCTGGAGACAAACCGTTTCCGTCCTGTGACATATCTCGCGCACGAATTCCTTTGTTGTTGTCGCCACCAAGCACAATCAGTCGGAATAGTCTAGCGCACGCAGAGAGTACGGGCTGTCCAGATGCACGGGCAAGAGTGAGCATCAATTATAAATTGAAGAAAATGCTATCAAGTATATCCATAACCCATGGGATGGGAAAGTGTCAAAGTATCCAGGTCGCTGTGGGCACTGATCTGTGCATGTTCACGATCGATCCGACTCCAACAAAGAGTATTTTCCAACATCCCTTCCGTGATTAAATTCCAGAGTCATGCTGGCCGAGGTCTGAAGCTGCCACGTAGGTGTCCCAGTTTGAGCAGGTGTTGTTGATCGCGTCGTAGTCGAGCACTCCAGACGCGGACCTCATCTCGGACTCGCGCTCGAGGAACTGGATGGCCAGACCCTCACTGGTGTGCCAAGCAATGTGACAGTGCATGAGCCAGGCCTGATCGATGAGCAATGTTAGCTACCTAGGTATATGAAATCATAACGAGGTGCGGATGCTGTCTCGGAGTGAACTCACGCCGGGGTTGTCGGTCCTGAATGCAATCACGAGGTATCCGCTGGCCGGCAACATGGCGACGTCCCGGCGGGGCGCGTTGGTCAGGGTCAGGTTGCTCGTGTCGTTGGTCCAGCCGCCGTAGCCCTGGCCGAGGACCCAGAAGTCGTGGCCGTGCAGGTGCATCGGGTGGTCGGCGGCGAACACGGACTGGACGACCACGTACGCCCACTGGCCGGCCTCGGGCAGCTGGACGACGTTCTGCTCGTCGGCCCACGTGTCGTTCTGCTCCAGGACCTGCATCGCCGTGGGGTACGACCACTCCGAGACGAACGTGCTGCCGCCCATGGTCCAGAGGATGGCGGACTCGACGATGTTGGCGCCGATCTCGGATTTCTGCTCCACGTCGGCGGAGGACGCGTCGATGGACAGCCAAGGTACCAGTTTGGACAGGTCCTCATCCGCGCAGGTGTCCTCGTAGCTGTAAGCAGATGTCGTAGGGTCGTCAGTTGAGCTGGAGTTGCCGTAGCGGACGATACCCTTGATGTTGTCAACTGAACAAAACAAAATTAGCCTGTACTCATGGCAAGGTTGAAGTCATGATGGCTCTCCATCGGGTGTCCAACTTACGGCTGTCATTATCAGAGCAGGATTCCTGGGGAATAGCACGCAACCAAAAGTTGCCTTCGGTAAGGTCCTTGGAAGTGACAACAAGATCGTATCGCTGGCCCATACCAATCGAGACAGCGGTCGTGTTGTAAGGGACGATAGGCACAAAGTCAGTGGCTATAACCTCCAGGGTGTGGTTGTCAATCATGAACTTCCAGTGAGTGTTTGCTGCAGCGTTGATGAGACGGATCCGGTAGCGAGTGTTGGCTTCAAACTGCGTCTCGAATCGTGAACCAGTCCCATTATACTTGTTTGTTCCATTGATGAGACCATTGGGCGCAGTTGGGGGACCGCTGATCGCAGCCGTCGGGATCAGGCTGTCCACAGTCTGATGGAACCAGTCGCTCAGGATGATGGGGCCTGTGTCCACGTCGTAGTCGGAAGATGCCGGTCCATTGATGACGATGCTGCCAAAGACTCCGTCCCAAGCCTGAATGTAAAAGTGAGAGTGGTACCAGCCTGTTCCATAGGCTGTGGCGCGCCACTTGTACGTGAAGCTGTCCCCGGGGGCGATTGGGCACTGTGTTATACTGGGAACACCGTCATTGTAATTGGTGTAGTTTTGTCTGACGCCGTGCCAATGGATCGATGTTCCGTTGTTTTGAAGCGAGTTCGTGACATGTACAACTGCCAACAAAAGTCAGCGAAACATCCTCAAAGCAAAATGTCTTCAAAAGCTTAAGAATATCGACTTACCGACCCAGTCACCCCAGTCGGCAATGATAGTCGGACCCGGGAGTGACCCGTTGATGAGCATCGCAGGCACCTCAACGCCATCAGGAGAAGCTGTCGTGTTCTGGATGTCGAACCAGTATTCACGTGTGACGTTGGTCTCGGGGACGTTCTCGTAGTAGTCCGTGTCGAGGTCAAATCCTTCACTCCAGCACGATCTCGATTCCGGACCGTTGACACATGACGAGGCCGCTTGGATGGCCGCCGGCAACGACGACAAGATGCCGTAAATGAGTGACTTTGAACCAAGCATATTACCTGCTATTCTGAAGAGAAAAAAGAGAGACGAAGATTCAAGGGACATGAAAACACAAATGAATGAGCGAGTGACGCTGAAGTCAAGGAGACAGGGGCTCGAAGCTTGCGAGATACAGGAACGAAACCTAAGAGTCTGGATCGGGGTGCGCAACTGTTATACTCCTGCAACCAAAGCACAATTCGATATCAAGTCCCAGGTTGTGGAGTCCACTATTGAGCTGACGTTCACTCTCGTCCGTGCTTCAAGAGATGGCGCATACCTACTAGGTAGCCTACTCAGGCTCAGATGCATTCCCAGAGCACGCTCCATTACTGACGCGGCTGGGCCTCAACCTGCTGCATGTTCGTACGTTGCGTGTGTCGAGCTTCATTTGGAGCCTCTGTTCCTTTTTACAATCCCTGTCTCTCGAAACCAGGAATAATCACCCACAAGTGACAACACGCGTCAGTAGAGCAGGCGACGAGACTTCAATAGCAACTTGGTTACTTGGATCATGTTGCCCAAGGCAGATACAGCGCAAGTCAGGTCAATGTGGGACAGTTTTGCGTTCGGACTAAGTTGAATCTTCTCCACAAGCCTATCACGACTTTGGCCTTACTGGTGACAAGGTAGCGGCAGAGTTCATCTGGAAGAAGCACTCCGCAGCGGATTGAGATGAAGATCACCATCGAATTGCGTACTCTGAAATCTCCGCCCGATCATGCTTATATGGCCACTACAATCAAGCTTCCCAAGGTTCTCCTCTGACTCGCCTTTCCGCCCACGAATCACAGTCTGCTAAGGCACGGCCCGAAGGATTTCAGTGGAGCATTGGGCGCAACCCCAGATCTCCTGCCGATCGTCTTGTGTACACAGACATGTGATGCACACGGGAAGCTGACGTTGAACGGCGAGGCTGAGAGTCTCATGAAGATGAGTTGCGGAGCCCTTGGCAGGCTGTCTCTCAAAAGCTTCGACGGCAGATCTTCCGTGCGCCGGAGCCGAGCGTCCCCTATCGGGCAACTCCACACCCGTTTTCCGAAGACGTTTTCCTATTCCCATACCCCGTAGACCCGCGGTATGAGGAGGGGGGGGGGGTTTCTTTTTCTTTTTCCTGCAGACGAAGATCACACAAGGCAGACCGCATGGTGGATTCGTCATCCATATGAGGTGCCGGACTCCCGGCTTGTGCATGTGGGGAATGGGTCAACGCCATGCAGGGGGCCAAAGCGGCTCGAGGTGCCGAACGCAACATACAATCGCTGAACACCGTCTTGTGGGTTTTGCTTTGAGATCCTGCTCCAGATACTCAGCAGGGTTTTGCAGAAGCCCATAAGTTACTTCTATCACCTCACTCCGTCAGGTCTTTCGCATCTGCCAACACGTTCTCTCAAGCAGCACTCGGATTCCAGAAGCTCACTCGCTTGCTTTCTGGTCCTATTCTCTCAATTAGAATCCTGTCTCGGCGATATTCTCATCATCACATTTTCAGCTCACTTCACCTCTCTCTCCATTCTGTCGGGCTAGTCCTGTCCTGGTATAAACATGCGCGCCTCAACTCTCGTGTCTCTGCTCACTGGCCAGATGGTCGTTGTTTCGGCCCTGGGCATCCCGTCAAACTTTCCGTCAAACAAGGTCGCTAAGAGGGATGAGACAGACGCGACGCTCTATGCGTACGGAATCAATACGTCTGGGTGGCCTATATCGTATGGACTGGATGACGGTACTCAAATTGCCTGGATCCGACGGTATGTGAATCGCAATGCTGACCGCGGGCCTCTGTATCTAGGCAAACTCTACATCTCGACACAATCCAACGGCACGGCCATGGATTTGGACACCATCACCTTTGACATGTAAGAGCGCGCCCTTCTGCCACGCTCGCCAGAGCACTGCTACCTGCAACATTCCAAGGTGCAGGCTTGGCAAGCATCAAAAGCTGACTGTCATGCGTAGAGCTTCGAGCGACGCCGAGAACTGGGTCGCCAATGGGACCTTGTCCAACGGGACGGACGCGGGAGCTCTGTACATCATGCACGACGAGTCCTTCGACGCGGTCGGCGTGTCGCCCTTGGCAGACGTCGGCAGCCTCGGCGCGACGGCCGACGGTTTTGCGCTCTTCGGGACGCAGCTTGTCTACAGGGACAATGCGACGCTGGAGTCACAGTTCTGGGTCCAGTCGACCAGTACGGATGGAGTCTATGCCCTGATGTGGAACCTAGATGCGACTGTTCACACCAACAGCTTTCCGGTCAGTGTGAAGGCAGTCGAAAATACTTCCAGTTGAACAGCTCGACCGTCACGGCCCGGCACCGAGTGTTGTACTCAAGTAATGAGTCGTCAAGAAACTTTCGTATGTGTGGAAAATGTTTACTACCTAAGTAGCTTCCAAGGGGTCTTCGGGGCCCCACATAGTCACTACTACCAAATTTATTGCAAGATCTGCTGAGCTCTGCACTTCTACAATGTCGGACTTCCGTAACGTTGGACAGATTCTTACGTGTCCGGCGAAGGACGCACTTTCGGACTGGAGATTGGTTTGTTCTGCGTTTTTGAGCCGCATGACGAATGTGTTTATCTCAAAGTGCTGCTGGCGCGTCTTTGTGTGGGGCGATGCTGTTACCATTTGACAGATTGTAGTCGATCTTATCCTTGCTGAGATGCAGGCCGTGGTCTCGAGTCAGCTCGGATCGGAATGTGGTGCCATCCGTTCCACTGGAACCGACGATCTAGTATAAATGTTCATATGACTGCGTCACGTTCAGAGTGGTTTCGGAAGATATAATTTGAGAAAGCCTGCTTCATGGTCGACAATGTCTTTGTTCGCATGGGAAGCAAATGCAAGATGCTTGTGGTATAGCTTGCTCGTGGGCTTCCACTTTCCTTCGACTCGTGACCACGAGGTAAGATTCAACCAGTCAGGTCAACGACTCCAGGAGTTGACAATTCTTCGCTCGCGAAGCTTGTTACCGCTGCTTGTGAAGGGGGCCAACTCTCGATAACCTTGAATCGTCAGAATGATCGCGCTGACATTTACGAGCGATTATATAGGGCGGACTAATCGGAAGTGAACTTGAAAGCTACCCTAATGTTCCTTGAGATGAGCTGTCGGCTTTCACTAGTGTAACGTGCTGTGCTGTTCTCATCAGGAAATATCGGGTGCCACTGAACGGAGAGGGTGAATTTCTCGCATCAGACAACAATGCTGCATGGGCTTCAAAACTGCGGCGCATAATCTCAGGGGTTTATAGAAGGCTGCCTCTTCAAAGGGGATTGTAGAGCTAGCGGTAGGACTTATAAGGCCCAGAAAGTTTATCTCTAGTGGCTCTGGAGTCCGTTTTAACGTCCTTAATATAAGTCTGAAGAGAGCATTTCGCCCCGTGTACCACCCTCAAGGCTGGTCCAAGTGAAGAAAACGGCGCTGAAGCCGACCCACGCTTATTTGATCGAGACTGAACTTATTGCCGCCATAACTTATAAGTACAAATTTTGGGTTCCGTCTCTTGCTTTCACGTCCAAAGCACCCCACAATGTCAACCTGTAATGAAGAACCTTAGAAGTCTCTGGCAATACAGGACTAGGGCTGTTCCTTTCAATGATACGTAATCGTGTGTATGAGTCAGTGCCCAAGCGTGTTGGCGAATGCATCAAGGCTCTTCCAGCTCCTATCACGCCTCGTAGGTACCAAAGAGCTGTCTGTCATCGTAACGAGATCCCTTGGATTCAGTGAAGGAGTATTTTTGGGTATCAATACGCTTTCATCCGTATCAGGCCGCACGTATGTACTCAAGTAGGGAGCAGTACTCCAAGAGCTTTTTAACATCAACCAATGGGATGGTAATTTAGTCGCGACTTATAGGGCGCGCAGTTGGGAGCGAACCCTACGAGGAACAATTACTGCCACTAATCGCACATGCGTATGGTATATCATATGTGCCCTTTTAATAAAGCGACTGTACTGCGTATTCCCTCTGTACCTAGGTATGCTATGCATATGGCAGACCTCTGTGCCTTCGTCAAGACACCATATCCGCCGGGGCGCGCCCGCGCCATTCACACTCGTCCAGACACGGGCTTCACTATCATTATTCATCGAGACAAATGCGACTTTTCAGATTTGACCTTGCAGCCGTGTAGCATTCAGGCCCCTGGAAAGGATCAACGTTGTCTTCTGACCGATTCACTGTTCCGACGTCTAATTGTAACCTTTGGGCAATGTTCCCAGAGCTGTTTGACACTGGTAGAATTCCGATCGCCACTGCAGAACAAGGAGTGAACAGCAACGTCAGGTTCGTGCCCGTCAAGGATATCTATGTGGTTGCTTGATCGCAAACAGCTTGACCTTTCCCGGTGATATGAAACCATGCTTCGCACAAAAATGCATTACATGGCTTACAATTTGCAAGTGCGGCTTCGATGTCGACATTTCACGTTTGTGATGCAATAGCGGAGCAACATGATCAAAGCAAAAATACAAGGTACAACTACATTCTTCATTGCACAGAGGTGGAATATTGCGTAGAAACGGCGAACGGGTGAGGCAGATTCTTCAAACTTTTGTGGTGGGCTGGATTCCTACCTAGGTACCCTTGCGTCCTTTGGGAAGATCTTCATCGCGTGCCCTTGCATCCCAACACTGCCGAAGTGCAAGGGGAGATGCGGTTCAATGTTACATCCCGACATCTGCTAGTTCTGCGGAGCGGGCACCGGTTGTGATGAGATCGCTTCGGGAAATTACTTGAGCGAACCATCTTACATTGTTAGTCACAGGTACAAGGCCGGAAATACTGCAGGAGATCATATCGAACGTCATGATCATACCTAGGCCTGTTTCTTCACTTGCGTTAAGCCGATGCTACTGTAGCGTGGTGGTCTCCCCGCGTTTTCCGCCTAAGCGATATATGAACTCATCATGTCCTCCCCAGAAATCCTCGTTGAACAGGAGACTTTGAAGCTGAGCCAGTGGACGACTCATCACCTGTGAAATACCTCGATACGATGAATTTGCCAGCCGTCGCCCTCGCTGGAGTGTTGCTCCTTACCCAGGCCCTATGCCAAAATGTCACATTCTTGACAGACACGGAATTATCTGGACCCCCGCTTGAAGTGGTGCACGCGTACCAAGGGCAATGGCCCACGGGTAAGACACCCGCAAAGTTTGTTTTGCGTGGAGGAAGCAGAACGTTGACCATTCATAGGAATCGCTGTTTCCAGCACCGGCCGACTTTTTTCAAACTACCCAGGCGGTGCGGTCCCTCTCTGCCAATCTCACTCAACGTGACAACCAGAGGACTGACCAAAGTATCATCTAGGGCTTGATCCGCTCGATGTCAATAATGGCAACAATAGTATATACACCGTGCAAGAGCTTACCGGCTTCGACACCGAGGAGCCATACCCAAGTCGAGAAATCAACAGTCCTCCTGGTGGCGCTATCAATTATACCACCACCCCACCAAGTGAGTCTCCACTTGGTGAGTGTGGGAAGCTTGCTTCGTATCACTGACACCAAACAGCCGGAGCCAATTATCAAGATTACCTGATTGGGGTGCAGTCCGTTGTAGTTGATCCATTGGATCGTCTTTGGATTCTTGACACTGGGCGAGTCTTGACGCCAGATGGGAAAACACTCGTCTCTTCCTCATATGGAGGACCGAAACTCATCGGAGTGGACCTCTCCACCAACCAAATCATCCAGACCATCCTGTTCCCGCAGACTGTCGCCTTTCCTGACAGCTATCTGAACGACGTGCGATTCGACCTCCGCCCTAGCGTCACTGAGTCCGGGAAAGGCGTGGCGTACATCACAGACAGCAGCAGTGAGGGACGAAACGGCTTGATTATCGTCGACCTCGGCACAGAAGAGAGCTGGAGGCATGTCAGCGCCACCGAGGCTGTGAGACCGGACGCGGGTTTCGTCGGGTGGGTGAGCGGGCAGTCGATCTACTACTACGACGCCAATTCTGCCGAGGCGACTTACTTCCCAATTGGCTCTGACGGGATCGCCCTCGCCGCCGACGGCGAGAGCCTGTTCTTCTGCCCTCTTAGCTCTAGACGGCTGTACAGTGTGTCTACCAGTCTGCTAAGGGACCAGTCTGCGTACAGCGAACTCAGGGCGCAGCAGGGGACACTGTATCGCGGGCAGAAGGGATTCAGCGACGGCTTTGAGACGGACTCCAACGGAATCATCTACATGGGGAATTTCGAACAAAACGCCGTCGTGGGGTTCGATCCTGCAAATGGAACTGTGCAGACCTTTGTCCGAGACCCGCGGATCAATTGGGTGGACACATGTGAGTCGAGCTCTTTTCAGTTTTTCTCAACTCTCCGCTGATAGTTGAACAGTCTCTACGGGTACCGATGGATATCTTTACTTTACAGTGAATCAGCTACACCTGACAGGAGGCACATACCCCGGAACAGACCGGCGTGTGAAGCCCTACGCTTTATTCCGGGTAAAGCTTCCGAACGGAGGCACTAAGGTGATCCTTACTTAGGTAGCCTCTTGACACATTGGATCACCTCTGAGAGTTCATGCGTACCTGCTCTGGCCGATAACTTCGAGGGAGGGGAGGAAACAAAAAGAAAAAGAAACGGACGATGGATGATGGACATGCTAATATTCATTGGCAATACTTGTGAAAATAATTTCTCTTTGTATTTTACGTCGATGTATACTCAGCGAACTGGACATACATGTTTCATAGTCTGCTCAGGGCTGAGCCCCAGTATTCCCCTTCCGAGATTGTAAGGGTTGCGTCGTCCATCCTGACGCCGAGATGCCATCTTCCGAGGCGTGGCCAGAAGTTCTCAAACAATGCGCCCAACTTGCCGTCTTCGTTTCTCTGGCTCAAATCGAACCAGCCGACATGAGTTCGGTTGGATGCCTGTGTGGTTAGGCTTTTACACCACTCCTCCGTTCCGACAACCTCGCTCGGCACCCCCTGGGGTACCGGTGGCTGTATGAGACTGAGGTCCAGCCCCACATACTTCGCCCAGCTTGTCGATAGCGGGAAGGCTGGAACGAACTTGACTGTTTGGAACGATGCCTGGAACAGCGGTGTCCGGCTTTGTGCCGTCTCGGTGGCGTCGGCAGCCGTGTCTTGGGGGAATACTTGAACTTTGACGCCACCATTCGGCAGGTCTTGCCAGTCGAAGCGCGCAAGGTGCTTGGGAATGTTCCAGTCTATGTGTGTCAGATCCCATGCGGTATACGGAGGTCCACCTGTTGGCCATGTGAAGTCAATCTAAGTACTCACTGCGTCGACCATTATACAAAGTATCTCTCTGAGAGACGTAGATACGTGAGATGCGAAGATTGCGCTTCTCGACGACCTTCCCGTTATCTTCCACACGACTCGCATACGATCCAGGAAGGACGGCCAGCTCGTCATAAGGTCCAACAGGGCTGTCTGTGTACCGTATGACCATGATAGCTCCTAAACCACCGACGAAGCGCCCCGCCTCGGCGGAGGCGAAGTACGATTCTGCCTCGAGTGGCGAAGACGCGACGGTCGACACATCTCGGACCAGGTCCTGGTCCGGCCTGGAGAAGAAGTACAGAGAATATATCTGAGCGGTGCATTCCCACGGTGCTGGCGCCCGTTTCGGGTTTTCAGTGCTCTCTTGCATTGCGCTGTGTCGCACGGCGCTGTATGAATGAAGCTTCTGGCCAAGGACGACGCGAAGACTGATCTGATGAGAAGAAACCTTCGCACTCCCCTTTAGAAATCGATATTTCCACTTCAGTTGCGCCCGACAGTGGGTCGAGAATGTGTACACAGTAGCTGCGCACTTTCGAAAGCTGTGAAGCCTAATAATGAATGATCGGGGCGGGGGAAACGGGACAGGTGGTGGTAGGACCACAAAGGCGCCAGGCCGACGCCACCAAAAATTAGGGTGGCAGATTCCAGCCGCACGGCTGAACGATCCCGAACAGGGGCCCATCTGCGCAACCTTCTTTGCATTGGGCAGGTCAGCTTGGCTCCGCGTGAGATGTCACGCTGACGAAGATGGTGGAGCGCCTTGGCGGGAAGAAGGACATCACCGGGCGTCAGACGATCCGGGGACCGTGCGAGGTCAAAATCAAACATCCCGATGAGCCGCTTCGTCGACGACCTTGAGAGGGACGAAGCTGGATCTCACAATGCTCGCCAGTTGTCGGCACTGGCCGTGTTTTGCCGCTTTCTTCTCATTTTTTGAGATGTTGAGGATGTAGTAAGTCCGACGCGTTCTGTGTTCGCGTCCAGGGGCAGCGTCGATTGTTGAGTTGCACTTATTGTAATTGTTGTGGAGCTGCCAACAGTTCCACATCAATACGCGGTCTGGCGGTTCATGTTGACTTGTGAGAATCGGGGCAACCCTCCACCTGGGCACCACACAGTTGCGATGGTCCACAACACTGATTCAGGTATTTCTTACCTACCCTAGGTACCCTACTCTTCTGGGAAGAGGGTTGTGCATCAATAGTTCCCTTTTACATATACATATTGCCCAGCTTGAATCCTCAACAGGTAGATAGGTCTGATCAATTAGCTAGCTCACCCACACTCCAGGGCGCTTTGCACGATTCATAGTAGAAGATCCCACGGGAAAAGTCCATGCGCTGGCGGCTACCTAGGTAGACACATCTCGTGACATGTACATACCCGACCGATTACCTAGGTAATTAATAAATCTAAGCTACCACCCTACATATACTACTCCATTGAAGGCAAAACTTCCATTTACATATCTTGGAGTGTTATCACACAGAGGAACCGAAGGGCAAAGATCAAAGTCAGACTGGAATCGTCGAATGTGGCCAACGGGACTTTGGTGTTGTTCTTGCAAAATTCTAGTGGACCATACCTATGCACGAAACGACATGGTGTGGGAAGAAAGAGTACTCAGGTATCAAGTTCGATTCAACAATGCAATCGTTCCAATTTCGTAATGTACGTTCGACACTAGGACCGGTGCGTCAAGCATCTCCCGTGTCACGACTGCGTCTTCCAAGCCAATGGTAAAAGCTGGATCTTTCCAAAGAGAAATACCCATCCGAAAAGAAGCTATCCCAAAGGAGCTGATTCAACAGCAAGGTCACCCTATGATACGTTTTGGAGCTCATTCACTCTGTTTCCACCTGCCCAAGCGCGCTGGGTCTCGACAACATGGTTCCACGAGGACGCGATTGCAGTCACCTGGGCAAGAAATACTCGGAGAGCGGACAGGATTGAGCAGGCAAAACAGCAGGAAACTCATCATTTCATACATATCCGTCTCGTGACATCCCTTTCCAGCCTTGTGAACTCATCCATGCCGAAGTATCGATCAGAACCTGAGAGCGCCAGTAGGGCAGGACCCGCTGGTCGCACACACGGTGACGGTGCTTGCTGAGCACTGCCCAGGGGAGCCAGTCTGGCCTGCACTCCCACCGCCTACCGTCACGTAGCTGGTGATGGTTGAAGCAGGAGCAGACGCAGACGGAGCCCCGCCAGTGGGGGTGACATACACGGTCTGGACGCCGCCAGCCGCGTCGCCCCCGTTGACACCTGCCGCGCTCGAGGTCTGTTGGCCCTCACCTGGGCCGCCGCCGCCGCCGGTCGGGACCGTGGCCGTGACTGTAGCATAGCCGGTCGAAGTAGACGTGGTCTCGCCTCCGTTGACCGTGACGGTGACAACGCTCTGTGTTGGTGAGACCTTAACGGTAGTCTGGTAGCCGCTGGAACTATTCGAGCCGGAGCCATACGAGCCGGAGCCATTCGAGCCGGAGCCATTCGAGCCGGTGCCATACGAGCCGGAGCCGCCCGAGCCGGAGCCGCTGTCGTCCCCAGAAGAGCCGACTGGGGAAGAGCCTTCCTCGGTCGTGCCAGAAGACGAGCCTCCGGATGAAGAGCCTGAGCCGGAGCCTGAGCCTGAGCCTGAGCCGGAGCCGGAGCCTGAGCCTGAGCCGGAGCTGCTGTCGTCCCCAGAAGAGCCGACTGGCGAAGAGCCTTCCTCGGTCGTGCCAGAAGACGAGCCTCCGGATGAAGAGCCTGAGCCGGAGCCTGAGCCTGAGCCTGAGCCGGAGCCCGAGCCCGAGCCCGAGCCCGAGCCCGAGCCCGAGCCTGAGCCGGAGCCCGAGCCTGAAGACGATGAGCCAGAGGAGGAGCCAGAGCCGCCACCATTAGAACCGCTCGAAGATGAGCCCCCCGTAGGCTGGGGAAGGTAAACAGTAGTTCGTCCGCTTGCTAAAAGAAAGACAAAAATTAGTCACTATTTTCCAATGACCTTTGCCGCATCATATTGGGTACTTACAGGTTAAAGTCGTCAGGTGTGAAGAGATGCTAGTCAAGATCGAGCTCGACACAGCCGAAGCCGAGGTGACGGGGCAGATGGTGGTGTACGCGGCAATGGTCTCGGTCGTCAAGACGGTCTGGACAGCCTGGGGGCCCAGAGATGAGATGGCCGAGGTGTCGTTGATCGCGGGGCAGTTGGTGACGGTGGGGGCGCAGGAGACGACCGTGTGGACGGAGGTGGCCTCGACGGTGATGGTCGTCGCAGGCCCGGCGCCACCGGTCCCGGATGGGTAGCCCCGGCCGGTGCCCGAGGGCCTACCGGTGGCGGCCGCCTGCCCAGGAGAGTAAGCTCCGTACGAAGCGGTCGGGAGTCTTGATCCCGTTCCTGAGGGCCGGCCGCCAACGCCGCCTCCCCCTCCGGTTGGAGAAATTCCGGACGGTTGAGCGCCTCCCCCTCCGGTTGAGGGATTTCCGGATGGTTGAGCGCCGTCGCCCCCTTGGCCCACGGGCGAGTTGCCGCTCGACGTCCCCGAGGGCTGAGAGGTTGGGTATGGAGGCGCAGCAGCAGAATAAGAGGAGCCATCATCCGATCCCGAGTCTCCCTCGTCGCCGGAGTCGTCGCCAGAGTCGTCGCCAGAATCCTGGCCGCTGGGAGACGACCCTTCAGAGCCACCCGTCGCCGTGGGAGACGGCACCGCATACGTAGTGGAGTCGGCCGGGCAGTTGGTGATATCGGGAGCACAAGACGTCACTGTGTGCATGGCCGTCACCACGGCCGTGCTTGTTGTGTACTCCCCTCCCGGCGCAGTTCCTAGAGCTGTGCCGGATGGGTACTGCCTCCGGTACACAGGCTTCTTGTTGCCCGGACGCGCATGAGCGTCCACGGCGAACAGAGACAGCAGAATGATAGAATCGAGTTGCATCTTCATCTCGGGCAACTGAACGTGTGTATGTAGTGTAAATAGGTATGTTCAAGAAGTGCTGTTTGGGAGGTTGGAATTGTCAAGAGAGTGTCTGGATATATATAACAAGCGCAGAGTAAAAGTGAATGGACGATGCCAGAGGCAAGAGAGTGACTGGTCAACAGAGGTAATGAAGAAACGAAACCACGACCTGAACCTGTTGAATTGATGTGGATTGACGGCCAACTGACCACCGGGCTGGAAGCATTCCTTTATACTATGTATCTCGTCATGTCTACAGAAGAACGATGCACCTCCCTCATACTAACTTGCTCACCCTGGGAAGAAGTTCCAGGAACTTCCCTCTGCGGCTTTGGACTGCACAGCCCGATTGATATGGAAATCTGTGGGTATGTGGGTCTCGATGCACGCCGAATAATATATGAGAACCAGGAACACGCTTCCCAACGACCTCTCAATGTTGTCATCCTAGGCGGTTCGCAGTTCGTCTGATACTTTGTATGCACACTTAGGGGAGGGGCAGTTCGGACGTCGAGGTCTAGTACGAGGGGGGGCCTCTAAACCTGGTACAGAGAGTTTATTGTGTGGGCCAGCCTTATGCACATCAGATCCAGACTCCGCGGCCAGGCAGCGATCCATGCCCGAAGTGACACCCCGTAGATGGCGGAGGACGGGAGCCGGACAATTTCAGGGTTTAATGTTTGGGGCTTTGAGATATTGTAACCCACCGACCGAACTCCTTTCATCATAGTAGTAGTCATCACAAAGTTAAACACGATCTGCCCAATCTGCGTTTTGGCGGGCCAAGAGCTACCGTTGAAACAAACAGGCCCGAAAGACTGGGCCCAATCTTAATATAGCATATTTGGCCCAGCTGTCCCATTGTCGATCTCCCGTTTGTGCTGTCAGTGTGAAACTTTGCAGGCCCAGAAAATGGTCCGATCCCTGAACCAGTAAGTACTGACAGGAACGAGGGCAGAAAACATTCGGCCTCAGCATCTTGGCAGGTTCCCTCCTTTTCAAACAGGATTCCTAGTCAGGGGCCACAGCATTGAGGAGGCATTGGTAAGGCACGGGGAAGGTCCAACCTATCAGGTAGCAAATCAGAGAAACATCTGCTCAAGACATATTGTCACGCAAGGACTAGCCACGCAACCGTTCAGGAACTGGTCAAGACCAAAAAATCGCGGCTTCTGAGGTCGGTGCTCTACCAAGGTCTATGCAGTGCCAAAAGGTGATAGCCGAACTTCGGGAACGCAGTCCTTCCCTGTCACATGGGAATATCTTCGAGCACGACCTCTTTCTCAACTGTAAGTGCCCAGTGGTGATCAGCAGCATGCAATCCAGCAAGTTCACCGCTACAACTTGACAGAGTATAACGGCTGGAAAGCGCATTAGTCATACGATGATAGAAATAGAACGGAATATAAAAAATACAGCAACAAGACCGTGCAACTGGCCCGGGTGTCCACTACGGTGAGTGAGTCGTCAGAAGGCGGCCATGATTTCTGAAATGAACCTTGGTGGCAATTGGACCATTCTCGGGCTTGGTTGCACCCACCTGCGGTGGGCTGGAGCCCCTTGCTGTCTGCACTAGTCAAGGGACCCACAGCATGGATGTTTTCCACGTCTATGCATTTACTAGTATGGCGTTCAACTCTCGTTGAAACAAGTTTGTCCCATCTCCCTGGAAACTCTATTCGGATTTCCCGTTGCTGTTCATCCATTCTCAACACCGTCGCAGCCGAGCTTGAAGAACCCTTGGGCCTGTGACGACTAAGTGGGTGACAGAATTCTCCGTCGGAGCAGGGGCTAGGGCTCAGCCTCGCCCTAGTGCAAAGCGACCTAGTCCGACCTCTACTTGAAGATGAACCCTGAGGAGGAGGGGGAAGATGTCAGGCAGGTCAGGAAAGAGATCGTATTGGGCCCTGTTGAGCAATGTGTGTCTGAAATCGAGTTTCTGGTTGATAGCTGGACGCGACAATATATATCGGCGATCATGCCCAAAGCTGGCATATACAAAGTTTATACCACGATTAGTCAACGCTCAACTTCATTTCAGGAGAAATCGGCGCCATCTCATCTACTGTGCCCCTCTTCCCCTCCAAGCCTTGGAAGCAGCCTGGCAGCCAAGCTTATATCATGTGTGCCGATCATGCTACAGTATCCCAGCCTTGCCGGGACACGATAGCAAGACTGCACTCACACGACTATCAGGCCCCGACGACCACGTAACTATCCTAGCAGCTCTGCCGTTGCGGCATAAGAATTCGTTTTCGGCGGCCATCATCTTCCCTAGCCGTTACGACGCACTTTGTAGGACCATTACATCAGACATCAGACGCCTCCCTGCCCAGCCTTTTCTGCGAGAAACAGCGGTCAAGGTATATTCTCGTCAGCTGCATCGATTAGACTTCCTGGTCATGTAATTGACTACCTAGATAGTGCCTCACAACTGAACGGAATAGAAACGACAGCTCGAATTGCTCCCTGCAATGGGGCCGCCAACCAGTCCGAGGCTCTGTGGCAAGATTGAATGGACGCCCTCTCTCTGGTCCATTCAAGGATACGGACCCCGCTAACCGTGACCGTCATTTTGGACATCAACCTCGGAAAAGAGAGGTTCGCAGCTCGCCCAATTCGAAGCCGTCAATCGATCCATCCATGACCCTTGGAGCACTTTCAGCCTTGCTCTCCAAGCTTTCGAGTACCCAACTTTGTGTTTTCGATGTGTGTTCGACTTACTGGGCAGCAGATGAATGCGTTACATATCGTGAAGCTAGGGCGCGGAACTGGGAGCCCTGACAAGAGACGTCATCTGTCTTTTATGAAAGGGGAGAAGCTTGTGTATGCACCTTAATCTGTTGCCGAGTCAAATTCAGCAACGTGTTCATCAACATGTCCGATCGGCTCTATGACCGGGGCGTCCTGATTGCTTGCCCCGGGCAAGCAAATGAAATGAACATGCAGTCCGTCAAGGCTGGAGGGTTGGGTTTACAGAGGAAAGAGGAACAGTCGTTGCCGTGTTGCTGCCGGGATGAAGGACAACAAAGTTCAGTCCTTCATTTTCTATCCCTTTTTTGAGTTTGGCTTGTAGACAGCCCTCATGCTTCTTACAAAGTACATGGAGGGGCTGTGTGGCTGTGTTGGTGCTCCTCCTTCCACATGATGCCTGGTCCTCATCAGCACTTGCAACTCCCCCCCCCCCCCCTCTCCTCCCTCCTCGCCTAATCTGTCTGAAACACGCTCGCGGTTCTGATGATCGCCCTTAGCTAACATTTCTCACCCAAGGCACGGCTTTCGATGTCACCCACGTTTCCAGTTGCCTCGAGCGGCGAGTGAACCCGTTTCGGCGGTGTTTTCGTCGTCCGAGGTTGACCATGGCAGCTTGTCGTGGCCTGGGCAGTGAGCAGCGTCCATCAGACCGCCCGAAGGGGTCCCCTCCTTGGCCGTCGTGATCAATCAGTCCTTCGGGCCTCGGGAAAAGTTACGCAAACGCTTCAAATTTCCGCCACTGAGCATGTTTTCGTTCGTTCGTCAAGGACATATCCGCAACAAGTCGCCGAAGGATGCCCGAGCAGACAGTCGAAACTCATCGTGGGACTCGCCCAGGCAGGTGTACGGACGCTGCATCGCGGAAGGTTGGGTACTGCAGTCCTCGAATGGCTGGTCGATGGTGTGCACTGAGCCAGAAACCAGGGCTCTGCCGACGAACCAACCCGTTCGCCGCTTGACTCGTCATGTCGTCGACAGACAACTTGTTGCCGTGAGCGGCGACGACAATTTTTCAAGCTGCTTTCTGGGAGCAACGGTCCGTCGTTCGCGGTAGTATGTGCGATCCCTTTCTCTCGTCCAACACATATACTTGTTTGTCTGCTATGGTTTTCGACCTCGCGAGGAGCCACACTGCTGACGGTGGAGCCGTATGTGAAATCGAAAACCTCCTCGACGTCTGCCTGTTCGTCTTCTCCTTGACCTTGTTGAGATCTCATATCAGTCGAGATTCGCATCACGTCAATCTCTTCCACATCGCACTCGAGTACCATTGCTTTTCCGGCCTATGGCTGCGAACGTTTCCGATTGCGCTTGCAAGACTGCCTCATCTTCTGAAAGCGTGTCGACTTTTGTTGCCGCTTTTGGTCGGTCACTTCCTGGTCACTCACGACGAATGTGCGCCTCTCAAGATACTGGCAATAGCAGTCGGCAGATGAAGAACAGGAAGACGGCGGTACTCGTGACCCATTTGGCGACAGGTAAATACAGGAATTTGCAGCTCTAACAATCAAAACAACCAGAATTTTCACTTTTCGAGGCTCACAAAGAAGGAAAGCGCGACACAGACGACAAGATACCACAAACTTGGCTTTCATATGTTGCCTAGCGCTTCATTTCAAATGCGCTGTTCCTCGGGCTGCAGGTGGTCATCAAGCGAGACCGTCAGCCCCGGGATCATCGTGTGGTACTGAATATGTACACGCAGAGGGTAACTGGAAAAAAAGTATCCACATCGAAGCGTCGGATGACCCCGCAGCAAATGCGCAAAGATTGTGGGCAAATGACATCCCCTCCTCAGTAACAAGCATCCCTAAGGCCTTTCGTTCCTCGCAGCAGCACAGCCAGGTGGCTGTTCTCCTAGGGCTATTGCCATCCGAACAAACTGGCCATGCCTCTATTTGCCAATGTCGTGACAACTTCAGCGGTGGTAGTGTCCGTTGCGTTGCCATCTCCACCACCTAGAGAGCTTGCATCACCGCTGTCAGGGTAAAAGAACGCTGCGAGGGCGATGATGACGTAACTAGCACACAACAAGCTGCCCTCGAGGTAATTCGACCGGCCATCCAGCACGAGGAAGTTGACGATGAAGGCCGACACGAACATGCTGATGGTCTCGAACAGAGTGAAGTAAAGGCTCATGTCTTTTTTCAAGATCCAGCCCAGTATGACAACGAGGGGTGTCACGAATAGGGCAATCTGGATAGACGAGCCGATGGCGACGCCGATGGCCAGATCCATCTTGTTCTTCATCGCGACCGTCACGGCCGTAACGTGTTCAGCCGCATTGCCCACGATCGGCAGGAGGATCAGACCAACGAAGGTCTCGGACACGCCGGAACCACCGCTGACGATACCGTCGATGGCATCGACCATAAACTCGGCGCAAAGGGCAACAAGGGCAGTGGAGCCCAGAAGTAGCAGGACGGCAGACGTGCGGGAGATTTCGGGTTCGTCATCTTCCTCCTCGGCATTCTGTGTGTTAGACTGGCCGTTTACAACGATGGGGACGATCGGCGGCAGGGCTCTGGGATCACTACGATAGCTGTGGTGTTGCTGTGCAGATGGAAGCGACTGTGTCCGGCGAAGGCCACGAGGAGGTTGCTGGTTTGTTACGGCTGGCGCGTGGGAAGGCGAAGGCATGTTGAATACGTTCTGAGAGAAGTTCTTGGCCAGGTTAGGGCGCAGAGTTCGCAGGGAGAACGGCTTTAACTTGGGTGTGCCGGGCTGGGCCTCCAGGTCAGGGCCCAGAGCGAAGTCCACACGCTTAGTTTCGGAATCATCAACACCGGTTGCCCCCTGGCCGGTCGCCAAAACGTTCTGGAGTGGCGCTGATGAGGTGCCATTTTCGTACTGCTTGCCTTCCTCGCGGCGCCTTCTGTGCTTGCGCTTCTTCTTCTTCTCATCGGACTCGGCCAAAGCCTCGACTGCTGCCTCGGTGAGTGGCGGGGGAGCCACCGGGTCAGAGCTAGAAGACGCTGCGGGCTCGCTGGCCATTCTCTCGACCGGATTGGATTGATCCTCGTCAACAGGGGAGACCGAGTTTGAGATGTTGATAGGCTTGTCGGCATCAGCCGAGACGACACTCTGCTTGCGGCTCCTCTTGCCCTTTTTCAGCGCCCGCTTGATCCGACGTGCCGTTGAATAGGAGTGACCGGAGGAGTCCGAGTCGGATGAGGATGAATCTGACTCGGAGCTGGACGAGGACTCAAAATAGTGAGCGGCCGGGCCGGGCTGAGACTCGGCGTCAATGATATGCTGTGGTGTTGACTCGTACATGTAGGCGTGTGAGTTGAGCTGGAAGACCAGGTACAAGAAGTAGACCAGAAGCAGGATGACGCTGGTGCCACGGCTAACCTTCAACACCTGGGTGTCGGCGCTGTCGGTATCGCTGAACGAGGCGTGAAAGGCGGTGGGCAACAAAAGACTGATGACGCTCAGACTGAGAAGGCATGCGCTCATCTGGGTGACAGTGCTGTTGTAAATCTGCTCGCGGAATCGTAAACCACCCAGGACGAAACACATGCCCAGGATCAACAAGAGATTCGACAGGATGGAGCCAAGCAGAGAGGCCTGGACAATGCGAATCTCATTCTTGACCAGAGCGATGATGAAGATGATCAACTCGACGGCATTGCCGAAAGTGACATTCATGAGGGCGCCAATGGTGTCGCCCAATCTCTTGGAGACACTCTCGGTAGCATGAGCAAGCAGGCCAGCCAGAGGGACGATGGCGATGGCATTCATGATGAAGATGATGCTCTGGCTCATGTTGGCAAAGTGAACGGCAATGCCGACGGGCACAAAGATCAAGAGGACATTGATCCAGCTGGATGTGAGAACGTTCCAGATGACAAGGAAGAAGCGGGTCATAACGGGCTTCTTCTCCGGCTGAGGCTTCTCGCCCTCAGCTGGCACAGCCTCGCCATCGGTTGCGGCTGCAGCATTATCCTGGCTAGGTCTCTGCACCGGACGAGGGCTGGATTGGGCGAGCCCATTGGCAGTGCGCTGCGGGTTGGAAGGTCGTCGATCAGAAGTGACGAGCTGTTTCCTGCCATGGGCCTTGGCCCTTGCCCAGCCACGAATTCGGTCTGTCCACGGATGGGGTCAGCATGGTACATCTGTTTACACCATGTGGTAGGGAGAGGAGGGAAAACCGCTTGGGGCGCGCCACACAAGGCCAGGACGGAGAACAGATGGGCACGTGATCGTATTGTTGCGCCCCTCTCCGCCTTGCTCCATCGGCCTCTCTCTTTATCCGCCAAGCGGCCAAGCAGTGACAAGCCCGCCAAAAACGCTTGGGAGTGATAAGCTCTACTCTACTTACGCATGAACAAGTGACAGCGGGAATAGCCGTGAAAAGGCTAGTCGCGCCGATATCTGGAGAGGGTACAAATGAGTGGACTGCTGACACAAGCACAAGACGGCCTCGTTTGATTCTTTGCGACACTCGCGCTTGGTGATGGTTGTCGCTGGTCAGCGGGAGATGGTGGTAGGGATGGGGTTGGAAGTGAAGTAAGCGCGTGGCCGTTGAACGAGGTCGATCAACCTGACGCGAAGGATGCGGACTTGGAAGTCAACAATCCGGCCCCAGGAACGACTGCCACTAAATAATATGCTGACGAGACAGGACAGAACGTGAAATGATGGTACGGACAGAGTAAGAAACAAAATAAAATCAAACGAGGTGAAGAACAAGCCGTCAAGAGACGAACACAGGCGGCGAGAACCAGAAACAACAGTGAGAAGATCTGGAACCCGACACGTTCAGCGCAGTCACATCGCCAAGACTGCACGAACGGGACCTGCACCATTTGCAAATCGACGGGCTGGAGGTAGGCTGGCAGGTGCAGCAGGCACGGGCGAAGGAAGGTCAAAGCTGGACCAGCCAGGCGTGCAGGGTTGGTCAGGCCTGCAGCAGGAGTCGGGGGGGGGGGGGTGGCCTGCGTCTGCGCAGGCGAGGAATGTTACGTCATTCTGAAGTGCGCCATCCCCTGTCGCCAAGAGCCCCCAAGCCCGTTCAAGCGCTCAAAGGCTGCCCCGACACGCCGAATTTTTACCGTGTCCTGCCTGTGGTGAGCGTACCTGGGGGTCCAAGACAGGACTTCAGGACGCAGTGGCGCTTTCCCCTGCCCCCAACCACCCCTACCCGTCCCAGATGATCAACAGTCAGGACCGTCAACTTTCACTCCAGCTCTTCGCCTCTGCATCGACATCGCCCCTTTCCCATTCACATCCACAACCAACATTTCCCATGTTCTCTCTCCACTTCAACATAGCCCGGTAGTCTGTCTTGGGCATAACTTCACTCGTGATTCCCCAGCGTTCCTCAGTCGGCGAGTCCAGTCCAACAGCACTGCCAGCACTCGGTAATGCGCTCCGAGGTTACCCAACAAACTAGCGTGGGCAGCTCTCTGTGAGGGCTGAAGTCTAGACCTCTTGGCACAATTTTCCTTCTTCGATCCATGCGGCGCGCCCTCATCCTGCAAAAAAACCTGGCAGTCTATCACTTGCATGCTACCAACTTGATCTCGTGCGCGACCTGACAGCTCATTGTGTCGCACCACAAAGCCATGGTACACAGCTCCGTTCAGCGCACTATCTTGAAGCATTGAACGATTCATGGTAGGAAGAGGCTAATCGTGGTGTCTATCGAGTCCTCGGTTCAACGTGGGCGGTGATCATGCCGAACAAGACTTGTCGACTTATCAACAACCAGAACGTGTCCTTCTCTCCTGCACTCCAGATGTCCTTGACACCAGCACTCACACCTTCTCCATCCTGCGTCACACCTATGATGTAAAACCTTCACGGGCTGCCGCATGGAGAGCTGGCCACACACCTGGAAATCTGCGTCTTGCGGCTGGTTCAACGTACCGGCTTGCAATGTTTGTCCCCCGGTCAAGCAGGTAGCCGGCTCAGCCAGCCAGAGCGACAATTGATCGTGGTCGTCCTGGTAAGAAACCTTCATCGTCCATTTGTCTGGCTACTACGTCTTCGTTTTCTTCTTCGGTGTCACCGCTACACCGCAAGTTTGACACTACTGTGCTGTCCTTGGTCATCCCTTCCCTCCCCATCGTATGACGACAGAGAGACAGAGTGAGGCTAGTTCGCACGCGGCTCTTCACATGCTCTGCAGGTCGCTCTGGGAATAGCTTCATGGCACCGTGGGTAGTGCCGCCTCCCGTTGGTGCTACATGCTGCTTTCGGCAATCCTTTCAGTAGAGCTTTGAGCTCTACCTTGATATCACGACCTCTCCGATGCTCGTCAATCCATCGCCAATTTCATTCGTATCACCGTGACTGCCCTGCACAGCCTGCGCAGAGCCATGGAGGGCACCGCTGCAGCCCAGCCCCGGGGTTCCTATGCTGGTACAACCACCTGGCGACGACATTTCTTCGAGACGGGCGTTTGCCCCATTGGAGAAGCCAGCAGATTAGAGTCTACCCGCGTGGCTGGCTCATGGGTGAGAACCTTTGGGCAATGCGGTTCTGACTTGGCTGACGGGCTGCTCTCCCAGCTCTGGATGGCCCGCGCCGCCCGTCCTCTCCAACGTCTCAAATTGGGTTGCCCAGCCTGCGACCCAGCCCGGATGACAGCCACCAATTCCTTCCGCCCATAGCTGGCCTACTACGTCGGCTAAAAAAAGGATACACATACACACAATGCATTGTTCTTTTCTTTTTCTTGTCTCTCTCCTCAGTGGAGGAGACTTTGCTTGACAACATAGCGGTGCTCTGTCTGTCTAGTCTGACAGCCAACCGTCCGACCTGACCCATCGACCGAAACAGTCGACCTACATTCCGCAGTGCTCCCCCTTGCCCCATCGCCAGCTTGAAAGGGCAATTGGCTGTATTACCCTGTGCTACAAACCTGCATCATGTCCATCGCCTGGTCGTGAAAGTGGCTGCGGACCTTCAACAACCTTGAGACGGTTTTCTGCTTACTGTGCTCACTGCCGCAGCACCTCCGCCGAGGGCTGTGTTTTTTCTTATACACCATCTGGGGCTCCACCTCTCGGGACTTCTTGATCCTCTTTCATCTGCAGTCAAGGGCGTCCCATAGGCGTCTCAAAGAGTCTCTACCGCCAGCTCTTGGCTCCAGAAAAACCCCCCTGCCGTCTCCTTACTCGAGTACACTTGTTTCCCCCCCCCCCCCAAAGAAATCACCCAAAGATGCCTCTCCCACCCATCGCTACTATAGCTGCCTGTGGCAGTATCATGACAGCTGTCAAGTCAGGATGGGAGCTGTCACGCATGATCAAGAAGAAGGATGCAGAGAAGCGGCTCGAGCCGTATGGCAGGACCGTCCTCAAGGAGCTACGGAATGCGCACCTCGACGGCCTGATGGACCAGAAAACCTATGATAAGTGGTACGACAGGTTCTTGGGCGCTCTTGCCGAAAAGGACTGTGAGTAGTTCCCTGGCCTGTGGCCGCCATCATCCTCAAGCCGGATTCGCATGCTGATCAGATGCATCGCAGCCATGGAAATGCGGAAGATCCGCGAACACGTCAACCTGGTCTACCAGGCCAAGGCGCGCGCTGCCAGGCGCAACACGTATACCAATTCTTCCTCGCACACGGACGAGAAGAAGTCGCACCGCCGGGCCCGCTCCACGGAGAGGCGGCGCTCGTCGTCGTCACGGACGCCCCCGCCCGTTTACACCGTGGAGGAGTGGGAAGAGGAGCGACGACGCCCCAGCAAGGTAGACACCGCTAAAGCCCAACGCGATCACTATTATGCTCACGCTTTGCCTTCGCCGTACAAGGGTGAACTCGAATACGCGCTAGAGAGCGACGAGTTTGACGACTCGGACAAGGACCGCGACGGACGCCGACGACGACACGGCTCTTCACGGCACCACGGATCCTCGCGTAGCGAATACCACGGTGGTAGCAGTGGTGGGGGTTCCCGAAACGGTTCGCACCGCTCGCGCAGCAGCAGTACTGTGGAGAGAGGCCGGACACGCAGCCGAAGCGTCCAGACGGAGCAGCGGGTTTTGGAGGAGGAGTCGGACGCGGACAGCGAGAATGGGACGTACTACAGCCGGCGACGGGAGACACACTATGCCGGCAGCGCGGGAGGACATGGTGACCGTGCTGGGCGAGGTCGATGAGATTATGGTGGGATCTGATGAAGGATCTGACCGGATATTGGTTGTGTCTGGGACTGTGACACAGGCGTTGCATCACTGGCGTTGCATGGTCTCATTTTGGGAATTCGTGCTTTGGGTGTTTTGGGGCGCAAACCGGTGGTGTGCATGGCTTGCTTGCATGACAAGATGCTAACGAATTTCTTTGTCAAAAGAAACAGACAGCAGTGGAGATTTAAAAAATCGTTAGTCATTTTAATCAACGCAGCAGCAGTCGTGGAGGAGCCCTGCTAATACCGTGGTAGTATAATTTGGCTGAGTAAAGATGTCGTGAATCGTGAACCGTGTAGCGCCGGAGCTTCCCGTCACAGTCCCTTGTGGAAGCCCATAGGGCTGAGCGCCGTGCCTGCTTGCTGCGGTATGGTTTCCGCTGTGGAGAAGCTTGAGCCAGAAGACCCCTGCGAGCAGGTTCTCCAAAATCGTGGGTAGGTCAAAAGAATTTCTCGATTGCGATCTTGAACCTCACTCACTCAACCTGGTACATGGTCCCTTGCTTGCAATTACCAAGAAAACCACCAAAGTCCTTGATTGATCTTCGAACACGAGAGTTATCGACACCACACCACACCACACCACATCTTCACCCACCTTTTCTCCCTCCCCTCCCTCCTCCCCTCCTCTGCGGTCCGACAGCGATACACACCACGATGGCGACCGTAGTCCCGCCCCCGTCCAAACGGCAACGCCGCGAAGACCTCGCCCGCACCACGACCCAAGCCGACCTCAGCGCCACCCTGCCCCTGGACGACGGTATCACCTTCAAGGCGCGCTTCGTCGACGGCGCGGGCGTGCAGCTGGCGGACGCCGTCGAGATCCCGCTGGCCGACGCCTCGGAGCGGAACGTGTCGCTGCTGCTCAACACCCTGCTGGGCCGGGACCGCGAGGACTTCCTGCCCTACCGCTTCCGGATTCACATCTCCGGGTCTTCTTCCTCTGACACTGGCGATGTCGTCGTCGTCGACCAGTACCCGAGCGACGGCGGCCTCATGGCCCTGCTGCGCAGCCACGGCGTCACCAACCCCTTCGAGACGACCGTCACCCTCGCCGCTGAGCCGCAGGCCGTGTTCAAGGTGCAGAGCGTGACGCGCCTCGCGGCCAAGATCCCGGGCCACGGAGAGGCGATCCTGTGCGCGCAGTTCTCGCCCGCCGCCTCGGCGCAGCTGGCGACGGGGTCGGGCGACAAGACGGCGCGCATCTGGGACACCAACACGGGGACGCCCAGGCACACGCTCAAGGGCCACACCGGCTGGGTCCTGGGCGTGTCGTGGGCGCCCGACGGCTCGCGGCTCGCGACGTGCAGCATGGACGGCACGGTGCGGGTCTGGGACCCGGCGACGGGCAAGCCCATGGGCGGGGATGGGCTGCTGAGGGGCCACGCCAAGCCCACGCTGCAGCTGGCCTGGGAGCCGTACCACCTGTGGCGCGACGGCACGCCGCGGCTGGCGAGCGCGAGCAAGGACGCCACGGTGCGCGTGTGGGTCGTCAACACGGGGCGGACGGAGCACGTGCTGTCGGGCCACAAGGGGAGCGTCACCTGCGTGCGCTGGGGCGTCGGCGGCGGCGGCGGGACGGAGACCGGGACCGGGTTGATCTACACTGGCTCACATGACAAGACGGTGCGGGTGTGGGATGCCGTCCGGGGCACGCTGGTGCACGAGCTCAAGGCGCACGCGCACTGGGTGAACCACCTCGCACTGTCGACCGACTTTGTCCTGCGGACGGGCTACTTCGACCACACGAGGGACGTCCCCGACACCGAGGAGGGCAAGAGGCGGAAGGCGCTGGAGAGGCTGGAGAAGGCGGCGGCGGCGGGCCAGGGCGGCAGGATCGTCGAGAGGGTCGTCAGCGCCAGTGATGACTTCACCATGTACCTGTGGGATCCGATCAACGATGGCAAGAAGCCCGTGGCGAGGATGTTGGGGCATCAGAAGCAGGTGAATCATGTCTGCTTCTCTCCGGATGGGAGCGCCATTGCGAGCTGTGGATTTGATAATCACACGAAGCTGTGGTCCGGAAGGTCTGTCGAGCCGTCCCCAATTTATTGCTGCTTCTTTCTTATTTTTCAACCCCATGCATTGTTGCTAATGTCGGATGACTCTGTTAGGGACGGCAAGTTCATCAACACCCTCCGCGGCCACGTCGCACACGTGTACCAATGCGCCTTCTCCGCCGACAGCAGACTACTCGTCACCTGCTCGCGAGACAATACCCTCAAGGTATGGAACGTGCGGACGTGCAAGCTCGCCGAGGACCTGCCGGGCCACGACGATGAAGTATATGCCGTGGACTGGAGCCCGGATGGGCAGAAGGTGGGCAGCGGCGGGAAGGACAAGGCGGTGCGGTTGTGGCGAAATTAGAACCGCGATGGCTCCCATGGCATTGAGGATAGAACAATTGATACCCCCGTTTCAGTTCATCGCTTTGTGCGCTACCCCAGGTGAGTTTGACCCTGTCACTACGAGCACTCACGCGGCCCGTACTAGTCTTTCCTGAGCAGCTCCAATTCCATGTCACTTCCAGCCATGCCGATATCTGGGAAATCTAGGAATGTGAGAGTTTGGTACGATTAGACCTTCTATCTGGTTTGCTGTGGAATGTCCCATTTTGTTTCCCTTCGAAGAGGGGTCCCTCTCGGGCAGGGGTTGAGATCCTCAAATTCTCCACAAGCATGACGAAAAACGAATCTCATCATTTTTTCGTCATCAGCAGTACTTTGCCTAGCAAAACCCATAAGCCGGCGCGAAGGTCCTCAACACATATTCCATCTTCCGTTGTACCCACAACGAACCTGTCAATTCGTCCCAATATTTTCTGTGCTTTTTTTTATTTTCTCTTTTCCTTTTTTCCGCAAATCGTGTCGTGAAATCAGTACAGGCTGTCCTCGTCGAACACACGCGCGGTCGTATCCCTCTCGCATCGGTCGAGTCCCGACTTTTTGTGACGGAGTATCCTTTTTGAGACGCAGTATCCTACACATGATACATCTGTCCGCATGGACATGCCGTCGTCGTCTTCCCTGGCAGTTGCGCTGCCGCGCTTGACACCCTTTCTGGGAGAGCAGCAATGATCATGTGGTTCATGACTTGATGGACAACCGGTAGCGCAATGTAGGCGTCTTCTCGAACAAGGTCAAAAGGTGGTGTCACATCGCGGTTATCCATTTACCACGAGTCCAAGAGCGTCCATCTGAGATCATCATTGTTTGAATCGCCGTGGACGGCTCGTTGGGTGACTGCAATCACCGCCAGAGGTAAAACACAAGATCGTCCCAGTCCTTGTCGACCAGGTCGGGCTCGAATCGAGCAGGCTCACGGGGCAGGATGTCGCGGCGCAGAACCATAGCGCTGTCCATCATGTCGAAGGCTTCCTTGCACGAAACTGTGCCGTCCGAAGCGGCCATGGCTTCAAGAACACGTCCGCACTTCCAGAGTGCCCGCGCCAGGACTGGTTTGTAGCAGTCGGTAAATGAGGGACTCGATACCATGATGCGACTCTCAGATGCATATGGGTACAGGAGACTTCTGATTTTGGGAGAAGCAATCAGTACGAAGAGTTTGGCCCAAGGGATACTGGGAAGACGGCACGAACCTGGCTCCTGCGAATTTACCTAGCTTGAAGAGATCGGCAGCCAGTCGGTAGGAAGCTGTCAAATGGTGCATCTGGGGCGCTCCACGTGTCGATGAGATGATATGGTGCGCGCTCGCGTGAGCATTGTACGCCTCTCTGGTTCTTCCTTGCAGGGAAAAAATGTTTCCCAGATAGAGAAGGATGAGACCAGACCTATCGAACAAAAATGTCAAGCTTGGACCGAATAATCCGGCAAGGGGAGAGAGCGGGAGGGCAAAACGTACTCGAAGCTATTCCGACCTTCTGGGCCGAGATAAACCTCACGCTCGTTGAGAAGAAAGGAGAGCATCTTCTCGGCAGCAGTCGAGTCCTCACCCGTGTATGCGGCCACCAGAGCACGGTGAATCCAAGGATAGGGGTAGACGAGCCTGCCAGGCTGCATTCCCTCGCTGAGAAGCTCGCAGGCCCGGAGCCAGACCTTCTTTGCGCCAGCAACGTCGGGGCGCGGCTTACACATGAGTGCAACACCAATCTCGGTGTAGGCGGCGGGCAAGGTGCGATAGGCCTCCGGGTCCTGGTGCGTCTTGATCCGATGCAGGAGCATGTCAAACCACGTGTGGAGGCTCTTGAAGGCATTGTCGTCGCCAGCGTACGCCCCAGAGATGCCCTCCCAGCGGTAGGTTTGGGACAGGAGCTGGTCGTGCCTGAGTCGATCCTCGTATGTGAGATCCTCGTCGAAATACTCATCGATGACATTGCTCTCCTCAAGCAACACTCGTCGGGAAACCTTGGCGACGCGATTGGAAAGCTTCAAGCCGATGAGATCTGGGGGTCCTGGCAACAGTATGTGAAGTCTATTGAGTTTCTTTGAGTCAGCTTTCACTCTGAATTGTGAGTGTCGACCAGTAGCCATGCCGGCCAAAGGCACTTCGCAAAGGGCCGAGACCTACCGCGTGAGATCGTTCATCAGCTTGCACACGTCCACGTTCGGCCAGGGGTCGTAGGGACTGGGCCGCTTCGTCCAGTACCTGGACAGGTTCTCGCCCAAGATGTAGGCGTACTGGCGGTAGGGCGCCACCTCCCGCAGGAACTGGTGGTCGGTGACGGTGCAGCTGTCCGTGTCCGGCCACACGGCGCAGACGAGGACGGCCGCGGCGTTGAACGAGTCGGTCACGCACCACTTGCCGCCGCCGAACTGCTCGAGGACCCACGCGCGGAACTCGTTGTCTCTGATGATGAGGGCGCCCGGTCCGCCCACGCCGATCATCCTGGCGCGGAGCAGCTGGTACCGGGCCTCGTCGAACTCCTGCGGACAGTGAGGGTAGGAGGACGGGTACTCGGCGTGGCGGCTCGAGCAGCTGTCCTTGCTGCTGAGGCGGTTCAGCCTGGGGATACCGGTCGTGAGGATGGACACGGGGACGCCTGGGGCATCGAGGAGGCACATGACCTTGAAGAGGTCCAGGGCTCCTGGTGGGAGGTTGATGTATTGGCGCGTCATGCGCTCGGCGGCCGCAGACCGCATCGATTGCGGTGTCTTTGGGAGCTCCATCCTCGAATGCTGTCAGCCTGTGGGGATTGGCTCGCTACCGGTGGCACGAGTGTTGGTTTGCCAGAATGGCAGAAGTCAGGATGGCAAGGGCAAGGAAATGTTGAGGGTCGAAGCTGGAAACAAAGGGGAAGAAAGGATGGCAAGGGTGACGAACAGTCGAGGTTCAGGTTTGTTTGGTTGGCTGTTGTGTCGCTCCGGAGAAAAGTCTGAGCTCAGGCGAGGGGCGAGGGGGCCAGGGCCGGGGCAGATCGTGAAGGGGGAAGGGTTCCGGAAGCAGCTATTGCCTGACGAGACCAGTCAGGTCGTAGCCTTAGCTATGGACTGACGTTGACGAGGCCGTCAAGCCTTCTGTGCCTGGCTTCAGTGGCTTGCTCCAGCTTTAGTGGACTACGGGGATCCTCTCCGGGGATCACTCCCAGTGCCTAGGTACTATGGTATTGTTTCAACAGATGTTCACGACAAAATGCAGTGTTGCAAAGTCTTTTGAACCTCATGCGTGTCGCAGACAAGACATTACGTGTCTTGAGTCTTTGGCAGTTGACAGCAACATCTATTGCAAGAAGCTGGAAGTCATCTACACCTCACGCTGTCATCTCATGTGAACATGAATGGAAAAGAAAGAAAAGACAAAGGTAAAAGCAGAGGACGAAGGAGAAAAGATATTAAGAGAAAAGAAAAGGGGATGAACAGAGATGCACGATGTCCTTCTGGTATACACGGTGGGATATCACTGATTCTCCGGAATTGAGGCAAATCCTTCAAAGGTTTAAAACGCTACTCCTACTAAGTTAAAATGCTGCTGATCATCTTCAATAGATGGTGAATCTATGCGCTGATATATGCATCTTGGTGGTCAAAGCCAGTCCCTAGACAACTCATTCTATACCGGGGCAAAGAACGCACGCCTTTATAATTTATACGAAATAACAGTGTCAAAGTCAGTCAGCAAGTCCACTCATATCTCCTTCACAAAGCCCACCTCCACCACACGCTCATGCGCCAGCCTGAGGTTCGCAATCTTGCCCCGCGTGTTCTCCCGGATCCACAGGAACAGCGACAGCACCGCCTTGCGGAAGAGCCTCGACTCGCCCTGGATCTTCATCTGGCCCTTGCCCACCACGTACATGATCTTGGCCGCGTACGCCCGGTCCAGCCTGGCCAGCTCCAGCGCGACCGCGTCGTCCCGCAGCTCGATCGGCCGCTTCTCCGAGTGCACGCGCCGCTCCCGCGGCGACGCCGAGTCGAGCGTGAACGAGATGGCGGGCGTGTGCGGCGGCGCCACGCCGGGCGTCTGGGGCAGGGGCACGTGCGTGGGCGACAGCAGGGCCCCCGAGTTCAAGACGTCGGCGCTGGTCGTCGTCGCGGTCGACGGGCTGTCGGTGCTGTCGTGCTCGGCGGTCGTGGTTGTGGTGGTGGTCGTCTCGCCCTCGACGTTGGCGATGGCGCTCGACGCGCTGTCGTCGTCGGCGGCGTCGCGGAGGGTCTCGCCACTCGAGGCCTGCCGAACAATGAAGGCGCGGACCTTCTCGTAAATTAAGGCTGCCAGATCTGGGGAGATGACCTCGTCCATGAAGCCGTGCTTGACGACCAGCCGGTAGCAGCCCGGGATGGTGGTGAACTTGGACACCGAGTAGCGCTCGTCGTCGGGCACGGTGGGCGCCTCGACGGGGTGCAGGTGGAAGAAGACGGTGACGTCCATGACGGCGACGAACTTGGAGGCGAACTGCGTGAAGACCGACGGCGTCATGACGCCCGTCTTGTCGAAGAAGATGCCCAGGCCGCGGATCTGGGACAGCTGGTCGCCGCCCCAGCGGGGCATGAGCCGGAGCTTGCCCTCGGCGTCCTTCATGACGAGCTTGTTCAGGCGGAACCGGTCCTCCGCCTCGCCCTTCCACTGGTTCTCCTTGCCGAAGCGCCACAGCAGGAACAGCGACGACAGGATGGCGGACAGCGTGAGCGTGAACCACGCGCCGTCGGGGACCTTGATGAGCGCCGCGGACAGGTACAGCCCGTCGTGCAGCGCGAAGAAGAGCCACGGCAGCACCACCGTCCACGGGGGCAGGCGCCAGACGATGAGCGCCACGAGGGTCACCATGCACGTGTCGAAGAAGGTGACGAACATGACGCACACGCCGTAGGCGTTGCCCAGGCGGGTCGTGTTGGAGTAGACGGCCGTGACGATGATGGTGCCGATCATGAGGAGCCAGTTGACAAAGGGCACGTACAGCTGCCCGTGGAAGGTCTTGGAGGTGTGCACGACCTTGACCTGCGGGCAGTAGGAGAGCTTCATGATCTGGGAGATGAGCTGGAAGGTGGCGGTGATGATGGCCTGCGAGGCGACAATGGCGGCCAACACCGCCACAACAAGGCTGGGGTACAGCATGCCCGGGGGGACAGAGTTGTAGAAGGGATTGCTGTACGCCGCCGGGTGGACGCTGATGTATGCCGCCTGTCCGGTGTAGGCGAGCAGCAGACACGGGTAGGTGTAGCACATCCAGCTGATCTGGATCGCCCTCATCGAGAAGGCACCCAGATCCGCAAAGAGCGCCTCCACACCGGTGAACGCCAGCAGGACACCGCCGAGCATCTTCCAGCCTTCGGTCTTGTTGACGATGAAGAACTGGAATGCATAGTACGGGTTGAAGGCCTTGAGGACGGTGTGGTCGTACTTGATGAGGTTGTAAAGGCCAAAGCCTCCGTTGAAGCCGAGCCACAGCATGACGATGGGCGCAAACACGCTCGCGAGACGCGAGAGGCCGAGGGGCTGAATGGCGAAGAGCACGACGATGATACCACAGGTCGTGCCGACGACGGTGGAGCTGGTGATGTCGGGCGAGACGACGTTGAGGCCCTGCACGGCGCCGAGGACCGACTGCGCGGGCGTGAGGACGCCATCAGATAAGACCATGGACACGGCGAACACGCCGATCGTCTTGAGGAGACCACGGAAGAACATGCTCTTTTCTATGGCCGAGCGGATCCTGCCGTTTGCTGAAGGGATGTGGCCCGTCAGCTGCCGCTCCATATGTATGAGTGGCTCTTCGCGAGGATCACGTTCTGTGAGATTTGCCTAAGTCCATCGTGTGTTAGTTTGAGGGGTGTGCAGGGTCGAGACAAGCAAGAACAAGCATTCTAGAAACTAGGAAACTTACAAATCGGGTCAGGAGGGAGTAACAACTGAACGTGCCACCCTCGCCCTCGTTATCCGCCCTCAGAACAATAAGGACATATTTGAACGTAACCATGATCGACATGGACCACAACACAAGGGAGAGCACCTGCACCACAGCATCGTAGCCCGGGTCCTTGGTGAAGGTCGACGAGAACACATACAGGGGACTCGTGCCTATATCACCGTAGATGGCCCCGACGCTCTGATACGCCAGCCACAGCAGGGTGGTGCCCCGGTAGACCTGCTTGGTCTTGGGCTTCTCGCTCTGGCGCCAGTCGTCGCCCGTCTCCTCGAAGCCGCCCTCGGCCTGCCGGCGGTCGAGCGAGATGCTGCGGTTGGTCGTGGCCCGCGACAGCGCGCGCGTCGAGTAGATGCCGCCCGCGAGCGCCGTCGTGTCGGAGCGGGACAGCGGCCGGAAGCGCGACTCGGACTCGGAGCGCCGCAGCTCCTTGTTGGGGTGCAGGTCCTCGGCGATGCGGATGGTGGCGGGCTGCGAGAGGGGCAGCATGGAGTCGGGCCGCGGGGAGGAGAAGGCGTTTGGGTTGGGCGAGAGCAGGTTGGGGTTTGGTGTCTGCGCCTGGTTGGGATCTGGTGAGAGTGCGTTGTTTGGAGTAGGCGATTGGCCGTCCGGCCGTGGTGAGAATGAGTCGGCCATGGCGTTTTTGGTGGGATGTGAGTGAAGTATCTCTCAGCGCCCCTTCTATATTGGCACCAGATAGGAATTCGACTAGGTGTACTCGCCCGGCACAAATTGCGCCGGATGCGCAAGTTGAGAGGCGACCAGATGGCCCTCTTGGAGTGCAACACAACGAGGTCCTTGCGACAAAATATAGCGCACACACAAGAAAAATGAGACGGTGAGCAATTTTGAGGACCGCAAACTTTATTATACAAGAAGGTGACAGGGACTCGGGATGAGCTGTGGATACCTTGAGGGATATTCTGGATGTCGCGATAGAGATTAAGCAAACCGTCCCGACTCGTCAGGTTGGAGGCGTCGTTGCATGATTTTATGAGCAATGCAGCGGCGGGGGAGCTGAGTAGGAAAGCGAAGAGCGGCGGGGGGGGGGGAGGGGTTCATGATGGATGGCACTCGTTACCGGCGTCAGGGGAGGATGATACCCTCCTACATAGTACAAGTACATAGTAGTGCTGGTGTTGAGGGATGTAGTTCGATATCCTGGGCTCTGACAAAGACAACGCCAAGGATGTTAACGGCTGACATGGGCACTCGGCAAGATCGCGCCGTAGCTGGGACGCCTAGGTTCAGGAACCCTGGCCAGCTTGGCGGCGGTTGGTGCGTGTCTGTCTTCGTTTTGTTTCTCTGCCGCTCACTCGCACGCGGGATCGCGGCACATGCGCGCATGTGAAGGCTTGCAGGCTTGCAGGCTTGCAGCAACAGCCTGCAGAGCTAGGGTGGTGGTCGAGCAAATGCCAGATTTAGCAGCAGTCTAAAACTGTATAGTAGGGTGACACACCGCAGCCTAAGTGCTGGCAGATCATCTCTGAGAGGGAATTGCAGCCCGGCTGTGCAATCTGGCAGTCCGGGTCTGGTTGGTGCCTCAGGTGTCACCGCCTTGAAGGAAACCTAATAAACTAAACTTTCCAAATCCTGCCCGCTGCTATTTTCTCCCCCTCCCCCCCCCCCCCAAACCAAAACAGATGACTATGCAGACTGCCCTGCTTCAGAATGGATCCTGCCACGAGATTGCGAACAAGACGAGCTTGGCGTTTGATCAGGGCCGGATGCCTACATATACCCAGTCAGCCAGTTTGCACCTATATGTGCCTAGGTATGTTTGTGGTCCTGTTGGCCCCTAAAGTCACTAGACAGCATCGAGCAGGGCAGCTGGGACCGGAGAGTCGCGAGATGAAAAAGAGGCTGTAGATCCAGTGGGAACGGACATGGTGATGGTGAGGTTGTGCGGGAAGGAATGTATGTCTTCACGCCAAGAATAAAACTGTGGTGCCAATCAAAGAGCTCAGGGCTCGGACCCCAAGGATGAGCCCGCCCGCCGGTCAGCATACCACGCAGTACAAGGTCAGAGCCGCAGATTCAGGTGGCGGCACATGCGAGATCGCTGGCGCAGGCATCCCATCAATTGATTGGTTCGAGGATTTTCGAAATGCCGTTGCGGGCTCCAGAAAAAGATCATGGAAGGATCTGACTTCCTGGAAGCTTCCCGAGGGTCGACACATGGGATTCATGGATGATGGCTCGAGCATTGGTACTTAATTGAAAGGAAACCTCAACCCTGTAGGCAAAAGCTTAGGTATCGACGCACAAGAAAGCTATAAATATTTTCAAACTAAGCCCCCTTGGACGTGTGAATTAAAGGATAGTCACCTGACTGATGACCATTGACTGACGTTCCATCCACACCACCACGGACCATGGGTTTATTGATTTCACTCATTTGTAGTTGCAATGAACAACATTGTCCATCACATATATTGTGTCTGGGTTCGTCACAGCCCCCAACGACGTCGCAGCGATCCCCACGGTCACGCTGCTCAGACGCCGGAACCTCGCATCCAACCTGGCCAGCACGAGGTCCGCCCTGAGCTTGTCCACCGGCTGGAAGGCGCACTCGGCGCACTCGACACTTGCACCACCGCTCGCGTACGTTCCACAGACATGGATGGTGCGGTCGGCGGCAACAGCTACGTCTGTGCCCGTCCCCAGGTTGCAGCCGAAGTAGAAGCTGATGAGGTTGGTCGAAGGACGTCGTGCTCGTGCCGTCTGTGGTGAGATAGCCAAAAGGGGCCAGGGTGAAGGCGCCCGTCGGGACGTCCCCGAACACACAAGACTCCCGGCGATGTCGTCCGGCGGGGACGAGGGGACCAGCCCGGCGGTCGTCCCGCCGTCGAGTGGCTTGACCTGTCCATCGAACCAAGTGTGTCAGCTTGCGTGGAGGTATCAGGGGTTACTTCCGCTCGTCATAGGTATATTTCGGAGGGGGAACGGAACTCCTGGCGCTTACCACAGCCGTGACGAATCCTTTGTAGGTGATTCCGTTGTAGGTGCCTGGGGCTGGTGCCAGACCAGGTACCGCGGTGAGAGAAGTTGCTGGCAGATTATCAAACTATTCAACTGGTTATTATCATCGCTTTCCCGCAGATGCTAGGGAAAACGGGGGCTCAGGAAGACATCAGCGGACCTACGTTATCATTGAAACATGATGGTTGCGCAACCAATGCCCATACCAAGGACGAGAACGTAGAGAGAACCAAGAGTTGCATTGTGAGCACCTTCCAGTGAAGATGTAGATGATCTAAATTTTCCAAGCCGGTTCGAAGAGTAGTGCCGTTGAAAAAGTTGCGCTTGGGAACAAGACGGCCAATGTTGACAGTGGGTGAGGAATGCTCGGCTTATTTATATTGAGCGGGAGTTGAGTGATTTGACCTCAACTAATCATCGCCTTGCGGGCGAACTCGATATAAGAAAGTCACTCCAAGTCTTGGAATGCAAAAGAGAACAACCACACCACATTGTTCTTGAGCGATATTCCCAGCTGCTCGCCACTATAGCCACTGTCCAGCTCCTGGAGGGATGACGGCGAATAGGAAACGTGTGAAACACCACAATTTTAACACACCAGTATCGAGTGGCTCAAAGAGGGCCAGTATCGGGCGTTGTAAGCTAGACTCTAACACCAAGCACTGGTTCCCTTAGCGATGGGGTGTCACAATGTTGTGTCAAAGGCTAGAGATCTGGGCTGAGGGGGCGTATCAAGCCTTCACGACGGTGTAACTCTAGCCGGATAAACATAAGTGGTCATGAACTGTAATCGTCAGAGGCTGGAATATCGTTCACTGAGGCTGCCAGTCCTTTGTTATTAAACGTCCGACGAATGGGGTCTTTCGTTTTCGGCGTCGCCTGTTCATACAAGGATGGTGCTAGGCAGAATGAATAAAAAGCATACCAGCAAGGCATCTATACTGGGTGAAAGTAGGTAGGTATTACAATAAGAAGTCGATGACCGGTTGGTCAGGTGCCAGGTGCCACAATACTTCCAATACTCTTCAAGTTCACCGGACAAAACCCCTCCCCTTCCGCTTGAACACCTCGACTCTGAGCGGAAATCTATGCTGAAAATTACTCCGAGGCTGAAGTTGCATGAGGTCTAGCACCTCCACGTCTTGTAAGTGGCTGCAGCAGTCCGATTGTCATCGGAGTCTCAGAGCCCCGCTAGACATTTGGATTTCGCAATTAAATGGCTTTTCAGCGTCACGCCCTCCAGGAGTCGAAGTGGCGGAAGAGAGCCAAGATTCAAATATCTAGGCAGGCGCCTGAGGCGGCTAATACATACGGCGAGCGGCGGTGGCTCTCGCGACTCTCTTCCTCCACCATCAAGTACGGACTCATCTCGTGGAATCTAGGTGCACAGAATCGAGAATGACCTTGACCCAAGACAGCCTCCGTGGAAACCAGGCTGGCGATCCTCGGAACTGACCTTAGGGGATATAGAAATTTGAACTGCACCTGAAGAACGTTAAATTTATAGAAAACCTCTATCTGAACCAAAACCCCGGTACTTTCTCAGCCAGCTCCGAGATCTGAGACCTTCAAGAAGACGGCAGCGTGTGGCATGGCTCGGCCCGGCAATACTACTAGTACCTAGGTAGTCCGTCAAGGCTGAGGTTTAGTTCTCGCACCCACCGAAGGATTCATAGATGTCATTCCGTTGAACTCAGATCGAGGAAGATAGGTGGTGTGTGACTGAGTGGCATCCGCGAGGCACGAAGTCCTGGCTCCGATTTCCGTCAACGGAGGATCTCCATTGCCGTCGGCAAATGAACATATCCCGCGCTCCAGAGCAAACAATCCCCCCCCCCCGTCCGGCCGACCAGCCTTACCTCCTCGCAGTCAACTCCTCCCAATACACATGCACCGACTCCTCACTACCTAGGCATACCCCCAGGCACACAACCCCCCTCACAGACCGCCACGATGAGCGTCCCCCAGTCTATTTCCTCCAGCATTGGGAAAAGACAGGGTTCGGCGGATGGGCAGCATGCTGGATACATAACGACGCAAGTAAGAAGGCTCAGCGCCGGATGGGTCGCCATTGGTGCGAGGCCGCCGCACAAGGAATGATCCCCTTGATTTAACAAGGTTTCAGGCTTGAACCCGCGGTCTCATTTCCTGCTTTTTTCCTGCCTTCTTCTTCTTTTTTTTTTTGTTTTTTTTTTTGGGAGGGGTGGGGGCGAGCGAGGGTTATAAAGGAATCATCTAGCGACAGCTAAATCTCGTCGGGGGGGTTTCTTTTTCTGTTTTTCTTTTTCTATTAAATTTCTGGGTAAAGGAAGATGATTGCCCTGGGAAGGCTTGTCAACGTTGAACGCTGCTGGAAAAAACCTGGCAAGTTTGCACTGCTTGTAGCCACCCTGGGCGTGAAAGTAGTATCTTGCGCATAAGGCTCTTGAGCCGATATGGCTCTAAGACGGATCCTCTCTTTGTTTCCTTTCCATTGTGCAGGCCGAGATTCCCTGGCAAGCTCCTGGAGAGAACTCCTGATTACATGCAGTGCCTCATTTACGCCGGACCGTGGCCGGTGGTACATGCGACCCAAAAGAAGGATTCCTGATTAAATCAGGGCCTTGGAGGCTGGTCCCAGCAACCCTGCTAGCGCTGAAATAATACGCTTGGTCAAGTGTCCTGATGTTGGCGGGCAAGAGGCACCCCCAAGACTTTGGGGCCCTCAAACCCGGAGCCTCATTGCTTGGTGTTACTACGATATTGCCACACTCGTTTGATCACATGCCGTCCAGCTGCATAGTCCAATAGGAGCCACGTCTTGCCGTGTTGCAGTACGCAAGGCAAGGCAGTGCGATGCTATGCCAAGTACCCAATGCGACTCGCACGCTGCACGGCGCGCGACGGGAGAATGAACGCAACAAGGTTTGGATCCCAACGTAATTGATCCCACGCGCAGGGCAGGCTGCTGCAGCTGGGGTCGCGCAGGACTCGCCGGGCGCAGAGAAACGTGGGCAACATCACTGGCCCAGGCTTCTCGGACTGGGAGCCCAATTGGGTGGATGCCGTGAGATCTCCAAACTCAAGTGCTCATGCGGTGAGACGGCAGCTGCGGACAGGAAAAGATCCAGCTACCGCAGTTCTCGTCCTATTCCCAGGTTCCTTGAGACCGTCGGCACAAGTCCTTCCGACCGAATGACCGGTCTTCGGTCTTCATCGTTGTCCGTCATGCATCATATGTCATTGGCCTTCTGAGTCCGTCGTCACTGAGTGCCCCCAGAACAGATTCACGGGATGCTGGAGATGTACTCGCTAGGATCGAAGCCTTGGGATTTTCGCATTCACCACTTGACGTAGGTATACATAATTCCGCGGCTCCATTGCAGTCAAAGATTCAAGACCATATGAGTAAAAGGGCGGCTTGACGTCTAAATCTATGTCTGCGTCCACTATAATATATATATATAAAAGGAAGGAGATTGAAGAAATTGAGGTCGTGCGGTGTACTGCAGAAACTACGAACCACTGCGCTGTGCGACAATAATTTGATCGAGACCTGCCAGGCCGCCAGCGACGAGACGAATAGCCTCATAATCGAAGTGGTCTATCACTGCGTGGCATAGACTGTCTCCCCGGCCTTTGATTTGATCACTTCAACAGAGCCAGTGTTGTTGAACTCGAGGATTACGAAAGAGTCGATGCACTTTCACTCTCTCGAGCTCGCCATGAGCATTACACACATATGTATTCAGGTCGTTAGCAGGAATGACCTTTGCACTATATGTACCTGGGCTAGGTATCACGTCCCCGTCCCTCCTGTTGTACAGTTTGCTAGTTGCTGGCATTCCATGGGCACTTGCAAAATGGCGCCTCGAGACGAAAAGGGTGTTGTAGACTCCTTTCTTAACGTGTACTGCGTTCGAGGTCTCAAGCTTGCCGACTCGAGTGTCGTGCCCAGCGATTTGGGCGCCAATACTTGCACCACGGCAATGGAGGGGAGAAGGCTGCTGAGATCATAAGCCCAGGAAGAAGTGATACGTGTGGATGCAAGGGAACAAAGACGTTGAAGGGAATAAAGACGTTGTATTTGTATGTTACTGCTGGACTGCGCATGCCCTGCCGATCCATCTTGTGAGTCCATACACTATACAAAGTACAAGTAGATCGACTGCAGGAAAGGGACGAGCCGGAGCGTTGTGGACTTGCGGATCCTGAGACCGGGGGAGATCTGGAGAAAAAAGTGGTCTTCTGTGGACGGTCTAGACCATCAATCCATCGTCACCGAAGGCTCCGCAACGAGAAACGAACTTGAGACTCGTAGAGGGTAAAGGTGCGACATCGTCTGCACTATCCCCACTGACGACCCAGTGTTCGCGGCGAGGTCGTTCGGGCATTTTGTTCCGCAGTCGCATGACAAATACCCAATTCCGTGTGAGTTGCGAGCCAGCTGCCCGGGTTCTACTTCTTTCACCCATTTGTGCTGTATCCTGATTTTGAAGGCGAGGACTCTTTTCGCGGTGCTATATTCACGTTCCAAGAGGTGTGAGACTGGTGCTTTTCCTAGTCCGAACGCCTTGCCCTGGTCTATTTTACGAACAAACCGGCGCCCCCCTTCCCCCCCTCATTCCTCGATATGAGCTGGGGACGGAAATACCTGCCGGGAATCAAGTTGAAGGCTGCCATGGCGAAAGGCGTGAGCCTGCCCTAGTCTGTCTGCCCAACGCTCACCTCGCCGTTGCTCTCTCCGTACGTCACGACCTCATGCCCGGTGGCCTTCTTGCGGTCCTCATCGGATACCTTGTAACACCAGTCGAATTTGTCCTCGACCTTGCCCATCTGAATGCCCTTGAGTTGCGACAGCAATTTCAGACACAGAGCGCCGGCGTCTTCCTGAGAATCCGGAATGTACGTGACAGTCTCTTCGCCCTTAGCCGTGTCGACCGACAGGCGGGAGTGGGATTTCAAGGTGGCCGCCAAAGAATTGGCTTCTGATGCGGCCAAGCGCCGGGTAATGGAACGGATGGGGACCAGGGAGGCGGCCGTGCCGGCGGCCATGACCTCGGAGAAGTTGGGAAGCTCTGCGTATTTGATCTGGTCATCTCGTCAGCCAACGACAACTCTGCCCCTTCAATGCGGACGAATGATGATTAGCACTTACCGACCGCTTCTCGACCTTCCATCCGAAGCTCTTGGCAACACCTTGCACGCTCTCGCTCGTCACACTGTCGATGACGTTCTTCGAATCAGGAACCACAATGGTGACACTGTCGCCGTCGACCAATGCGCCGATGAATCCGCTCGTGCTGAACTCATCCACCTCGGTGTGCGTCGCGCTGTCCAGATGCAGGGTGATATCGTAACCCTCCGTACGAGCCTTGTCGGTCCACCTCAATACGGGCGCATAGTTTCCGCCGACCTTGGCGCTGCCTGTGCCGTTCGGGGCAGCGCGATCGAACTCGTCGAGGATCAGGCACCGCACGGGATGCACGCCGTGGTAGACACCCGTCGGCAGCACATAGACGCAGAAGGTGTACTCCTCGGGCGGAGTCAGGCCCAGCTGGGCGCTGGAGCCGTACATCTGCGGACGGATGTACATGGCGGCGCCGGTGTCATGGGGCGGGACCCACTCGGCGTTGAGGGCGACAGCGGCGCGGCAGGCGTCGACAAAGGTCTCGACGGGCACAGGAGGCATGGAGACGAACTCGGCACTGTGCTGCATGCGGACGGCGTTGCGGTCGGGGCGGAAGATCTGGATGGACTTGTCGCCCGGTGTGCGGAAGGCCTTGAGGCCCTCATAGGCTTGCTGACCGTAGTTGAGAGCGGGAGCCATGCCATGCATACGGATGAATGGATCGGTCACAAACTGGAGGGGCGTCCATTTGCCGGTCTTGTGCGAGTAGTGGGATTCGATGTGGCCGTTCACTGTGTAGGACGAAAGTCAGTCGGCGATGGACCAGATTGACGTGGCACAGAGGGCGCAGAAGATCGTTTGGCTTGCCTTCTCGCATGCGGAAGCCAATGTTTGCCCAATCCAGACTACTGGAAGGAGGAGGAGGGAATGAAGGCATCGTTGATGTTGGACCCTTCCGATTCTCGACCTGGATCTGTCCGCTGTTCTCTTCGCGAAGTTTATTATCCCTTCATTAGTTGGCAAAGCAAGCTCGTAATGGGTGGCCCAGCAAGGACTATATGGTCGTTGAAAGCTGCTTGTCTGATATTGCCCGGGAGAAGTGTAACTGTCAGAAATGGCTCCTCGTCACCGGAAAGTGAAGGTGGATACGGATATGAATATGGACGTGGATGTGGAGGTTTAGCAGTCAGCACTCGAGGGAGCAGTGAGCATATCGCGGTTGCGCTGTGACACTTGACACACCAGAAATTTGATCCGATTGCGGGCGGCTCGTTGGACCCACCTGCAGGTACCCAGGTATGTGCATGCAAGAGTGACTCAGGAGTGCACCCAAAGACCTTCCCCCACAGAGAGCTTGCCCGGGTTTCGGATGGCCTCAGGACGTGATCCCATCCGCCTCGGCGCCCCATCCTTGCAAATGCAGGGTCCAAGCTCGAGGATCGACGTGGACTGCAACTGCAATTCGACTTCATTTTCAACCAGGAAAACAAGCACGCCATCACACAACCGATATCGATTCAACCTTGAACTATCGCCAGTATTGGCTTCATTCTTCTATACGTTTGACTAGAGTAATGCCGTCTGATCCATCAAATTGTCGCATCCATGTGCCCGTCGACTACAAACAAGACTCTACAATACAACACTTCTTGTACAAAACGGGCACGACTGTCTCGTCTCGTCTCATCGCATGCACGCACACACACGCAGTATCCGCCTCAGGGCTCAGAAAGAATGATCGTACAGGACTGTACCACCATGCATCATCCCGCCGCTGACGTGCCATAGCTCCGGTAGCGTTCCATCCTGAAGGTGCCTCGGCGCGGTGTCCCACACTGGGAGTTGCAGCTCCTGCTTGAATCCCGCCTTCGGGGAGAATATTAACTCCACGTGTTGCCCATTCTCCTCCGGCAGCGGCAGATGCATGTGGAAATTGTCCAGCGGCGTCATCAGCTGGTCCTGAGGCAGGCCATGGTCGATTGGCGACGAGCTGACCGGGCCCAACAGCTGGTTGGAGCTGTGGCACGCATGCTGCCAATGTGATGAAAGTGCCGGCGAGATGGGCATTGGGGAGCAGGCATACGGGTACGACGAGTGGAACCCTTGATGGTCAACCACGCCTTGGAACAGCTGCGCCATGTTTCCTCCTGACTGTCCTTCCCCGACCCTATTTTCTACCGACCACGACAGGCTCATCTCGGACGCCGTCGAGTGGAGCACATGGGCATGCGAGAGGGGCTGTTGCTCCAGCTTGGCAGTTGGGATGGACACCCTTGCTCGTCCAGGCCGTCCTCTTCCAGTATCTACCGTCAAGGACTTGATGACGTCCAACGGCTTTTTGGGATCCGCCCTCAGCTTCTTCACTCCAACTGGATTCCGCTTCAAATACCTCTGAATCGACCTGACGTCCAGATCATTGCCAATATCCAGCACCGTGGTCTTCGACCCGCCCTCCGTCGAACTTCTGTGGTGACCGTGCTGATGACTACGCTGCTGTTCCACCACCTCAATCAGCTTGGTCACGTCCACTGCCGTCGTATTCTTCTTCAGGCCCCATTCTTTGAATCGCGCCTTGTACATTCTCTCGGTGGCAGCAAAGCCGTGTTCTCCCTCCATGATGGTCATCACGTCCTTGAGACGCTTGCTGACGTACAAGGACGAAATAAGGTCACGGTGCCGCGTCCAATCATCCTCCTTGGCGTACCGTCTGCCTCGCGCAGTGTTGTGAGCGGCAGAGGAGGTCGCCGAGACGGGGCTTGGTGTGGGCGATGGGGTGGCGGTCTGAGGGGCCGATGTTACAGAGATGTTTGTGGGAATCGACATCGTTGTCAAGGGCATTGGAGGTGTCGAGAGCAGCTTCACCTCGCGTCCATTCCATGTCGAGCCAGAGCTCGCGACGCTTGCACCGCAGTCACTGAAGCTGCTGCTCCAGTTGCTGCAGGTGTCCGACGGCGATGGTGTCGAGTATACCATTTCGATGATGGATTGTGGGTGTCGTGTCTAGAGCGATAATAGAGACGTGCTTTGAGAATGAGGGATCGATGAGGTGAGCCGTACGAGGAGGATGCAAACGGCGAGTTCTGGATCTTCACGCAACAAATACGCCGTTGAGAGACCACGGCACGGAGAAGGCGAAGAAGAGGGTAGGGCTGAAGAATGTCGAGGTGAGACACTCGCAGGTTTCCCGTCGAGCTGTGGAACGTCGTTTTATTGTCGGCGTACAAAGAAGGGCGGCAGAGGCGACCATGACTTTATATCGGCCCGTGTCCCTGCGCAGAACCCGGGCACGCACTCACCAGGTCAGAGGCTGTCCCGGTGGCGGCTCGGCTGGTCCAACATGGGCTCTTGTTGAGCTGATGGCAAACGCTCAACAGGGCTAGGCAGGAGAAGAGGAGGTCTGCTTCTCTGCGCAACGCGTTTCCGGATGTAAGCAAGCCAGTTTGCGTGGTGGTGCACAGGACGAGGCAGGGATACATCTTTACAACTGCGGCCGGGCGACAGGGGACCTCACGATCTGTGCGATATGCGGTTGGGCGCGATATACCTGAGCAGCCCTTGACATCGAACGCCAACTTCCATTCTAGGCCGCCCTCCCTGTCACTCACATTTTAACAAGATTCAGCCCCCTTGTGCGACATTGCCATTGGGGCGACGTACCGTTTCTCCTTCAGCCCTGTCCTGGTCGAGCACACCATCACAGCCAGGGAAGCATTGCGGCCGTGCACAACTCTGCTGCCGGCATGTCAGCGGTCACGAATCCCTCCGTCCAATGCATCTTCAGCAAGATTATCAATCTGGCGCTCAGGTCTTTTCCCACAGGGGCTAAGTTTGCTCAAAGGACGTCAACTCAAGCCTCTCGACTAATGCCATCGACGAAAAGCGAACGTTGCGTGCTCTAGTGTCGTCAACGGTCCTCTAGAACATCTCGTCGAACATTGACGCTTCTAGCGCAGTCGACAGCATGATCTCACTGCGGGCTCACACTCGAGTGCCAGTCTGACACCGGAATGTATTCCAGAGTGCCAACGCTTGGAATCTAGGGGTCTCGTCCCGCCGGCCGGAAGGGATGAAAGTACCTTCTGCACTGCACCTGGACTCCCCGGTGGGGCCCTTTGAGCGGTCTCGACCGATAATTCTCACTTGAAGGGTCCCAGTCCTAACCTAATCCTTGATTGAAGGCCCCAGGCTCGACACAGGGCTGGTGTAGCCTCAAGCCACCTCCACTACTCTGGACTACGGCGTCAAACTCAGAGGCTTTGTGGTTATCCCCGTGATCGATGCGCAAACTCCGAACGCTTGATCTAGTATGTACGGCACGGCTCCTGTATGCGGGGTCTGGGCGTAGCTCAAAGGGGTCCGGTAGTTGGGTCATCGTGCCGCGTTGGGGGATAGGCTCAACCACCCGTCTCTTTCATCACCAGGCTGATGCCGCCGTACCAGTCCCAATTCTCGATCCGCGGCCGCTTTCATGCCAGCCGCGATGTACCGTTTGCGGCCTGCTTTTTTTCTCGCCTTGCAGGTGATGCGCCTTCCAACAGGCCAGAAGGCGGAGCAGATGGTGACCCAAGTGTGTGGTCACACAAGAAGCACCTGACAACTAGCTAATGTGTGCCCAATATTGTGGCGCTCGAGGCTAGATTTGATCTACCAGCGGCTGGACATGTATGGGTCCGTGGCCGGTCCGCTGCCACTTCATTCTTGACGCGATTCAAGATCGACCCTAGGCCAGGACCGGAATGGCCTCTCCAACCGGGAAGCGGTTCCCAACGTTCCCGGGACCAAGTTAAAAGCGAGGACCCTGATTTCGCATCTTGCGCAATCAGATACTGCGCAGTCGACAAGCGAGTGCTATCAATGTAGTGCTAGAAGGGCCACTAACAGAGTAGCCGCCGGAGCCATGGGACACGTCGTGGAGCTGACGAGATCGCTCCTAACCCACCGTACATCACTATCCAGCGGGGATCCTGCCCAACCTTGCGGACATTTGACGACCATATACAGTTTGGGTCGCACTCGGTTCCTTTCCGTCGGTACTCGACAGATCTCACCATTGGATGATGGGCCCTAAATCCTTGATATCCTGCATACGCAGTCAGCCTGCGATATTACAAATAGTTGGGTCACTTTGTACCTGTGGATTTCGGTGCCCGTCTCAACCTCGATGTCTGTACACATGCGAGTCGATTCATCTTCGCAATCCTAAGTGGCGTGCAACATCGTTCTCACGACCGGGCATCGGAGGGGGGGCGGTGGGTTGAAGGCGGGATGACATTATGGTCTTACTGTTCGAGACACAACTGCCATTGGTATGGCCGCTCCCGAGACACATTGAGACCGCAGAACTTCAACGCGGCTCGGTGGACACCCGAGCAACGATCTGATATCGCGTCTACCCTGATAAAGTCCCGGGCTGACCGACATGTCACCTTGCATCAAGTGATACCAGGGTGGAATCTGCAAGTGCTTTCCTGGGTGGTCATCCGCTTGGGCAGCAGGACCTATTTTGATTTCTCGCCTTGTCTTCAGCTCTTGAGGTCTTCGCAAGCCTTTCCCTGCATATCTCGGTCCATGCGCAGATACTCGTCATCTCAGCCGCATTGCAGAGTAAACATGATGCAGTTGGATCTGCGTGTCTGCGGCTGCTACCAGATTTGGATACAGTTGGTTGCCCCAACTTTAGCCAGCATGATCTCGATGCGGTGGAGATCATCTCGGTGATATTCAGGCAGATCAGGATTCCTGGCTGCTTCGAATTGGGGCCGAGCTGCGTCGAGCTATGACAAGTCATTTCCGCGTTTGTCCTCCCTTGTCACGTAGGGGATCCGCTCTGGATTGGGTATGCCTGTACGTGTTGAGCCGACGCCTGGTCTATCGAAGTCACGTAGCCTCCATGTCATGCGGGTTCTACTGTGGGGCGGTCACACTGAGCGTGGCATATCTGCACGCAAGGATCATCGATACTACTTCAAGTGAATGTAACAAGACGGGCCGTCTGCTACCCATCAACCCGTCCGTCCTTCAGCCCCCAAAACATTCTCCCTGTGAAGGCTATGCGGACTCAATTCAGCCCATCACCAACAGCATTATTCTGCCACGTTGCGATGCAAAACCCTCATGATGGGGCATGGGATCTAGATCTCACACGCCAACAGATGTGCCTGTTTTACTTTCGAGTCAGGAAATTGAGGGTCTGGAACATGTTCAGACCCTGAAAAGAAGAGAGACCAGCCCAGAATACTGGTCAGCAGGCGCGGCGCAAGGGCTGTTTGGGCCCATCTGTTATTGTGTGCATCCTCGCAGAGAACACCCGGCATCCCTTGCATCGGCATGCCGTGTTCTGCAAGGGGAGATGCAGAGCCGAGACACTGATCGCCTGTCGAATCCCACAGAGGCGGTACCCACGGGCCCGTGCGATTCGAGGAAAGACTCTGGGAGTATCGCGTTGTGTGTGGGTGGAGATATGGCAGAATCGATCGCTGCCCCTACCCCTTCCCCCGGGGTGTTCGCTCTCGAGCACGTCCTCACAACCTTGCGAGAGGGTAGCAAGGCCTCGTCCAAGGAAGTCTCTTGACCAACCCGAGGGCAGTAGGATTGTCATCAGATGACAATGGCACACACAGCTTGTTATCACCGGCCGCTTCCGGCCATCTCCTCATCGACCAGCCGACTCCACGGAGTCCCCATCGGCGGACCAACAGCGTCTGCGACCGCTAGGGTGCTTCCAGAATCCTTCTGCGCGGATGATAGGGCAGGCTCGAGACGAGGCGCGCTTGTTTGCTGCACGGTATCATTGAATAAAAGGAGCAACGTTTACTAACAGCCGCGCCTCTCCTTCAACTCCCATTCTGTCAACGGTTGCGCCGTGATAGCAGTAGCCTTGCAGGATCCGTGTGCTCTCCAGGACGACTATAGGAGCACAAAGAGAGACACTGAGGAAGCTTCACAGGACACAGGTTTCGTGCGAGGAGGAAGAGAGACGTTCCTAAGCGTGATATCACCAGGCTAGAGTGGTACGTCTCCTGTCTTTCATGCCACAGCGGCCGGCTTTGCCTCGGCGTCGCCATGGTTTCTCGCTCGGCCCTAGTCGAGTCACGGGAAGCCGTCAGCGCGTGAAGAAGCTTTTTCTTGGCCCCTTGCGGGAAAGCTCGCGTTTTCGCCAGCCGCTGCAACGGCTGCCCCCAAAGGCTGCCCTAGAAGGGCGCCAGAAGGAAGATGGTCGGAGGACCGGGAGCCTGTCAGGCCGCGGGAGAAGGACTGTGACGTGCCACTGACTCACATTCATCCTCACTTTTTTTCCTTTCAAAAAAATAGCTCAGTTGCTTTCCCCGTCCTATTCCCATCGCCTCCGCATTCCTCGACCGTTCCAGCAGGACATGAGATGGAGGGTCGGGGGGGGGGGGTGGGTATTCATTGCCATGGTGCTGTACACACTTCGGGGAGATCTCAGATGATTCCTTGCGACAGCTCAGATTCATCTCTTGTCGTGCAACCAACCGAGATATCCATATATAGATATATATATATAATATTTACTCCCCACTACCAACGCAAGTACAGAGAGAAAAACTGTCCAATCCACACCTTCCACCCTCTCGCTCCACAGAAAATGCTGCCCAACCCAGGTCGGTCGAGGAGGAGCTCTCAGAAGGGCTTCTCCGAGTCGCTCACTACCTGTCACGGTCCCAAGGGCTGACAGGAATTGTGTGGCAGTTCGCCGTCCACCTCCCTCCTCTCGGGGCAAGAACCGGGCGGGGGGTCCTCGCGTCGAGTCCTTAGCCATCTTCGTTTTAGTCGGCTGGCACTAGGAAACTTTTCCGCGCGCCGTTAGGCAAGGCATTGCAGCTAGTCTAGCGGCGCAATTAAACGTCATTGGAGGGGGGGGGGGGATTCACTTAAGATGGTCTGGTCGTAGTACTAGTAGAATAAAAAAAGAAACCGCCTTCTAGAAGATCTGAGATTATCAATCAGCGATGCCAGCCACCTCTGCGCCAAAACCAAAGGCTATAGATGTTCGCGGATGGGGGGTTTTTCTACTGTGTTGCTTGTCGCGCAAGTACGATCAATAGGTCCGAATTGACGCGGGAGTGTTCAGTATAGCACTGATCCATGCTCAACCACTGCATCTGTCCGTAGACGACAAGAGCGTTTACTGGGAGAGGTCTCTATTCTCTAAGCTCTGCTCGGCTCTAATGCAAAGGAATGTATAGTAAGGACATTGCATGGTGAGCGGTGACGATCCTTCGTCTTCTTTCCATGGCCGCCCCCCTCCCCCGTCCCCCGCCCCTTCTTATTCTAGGGTGACAACGCATTTCCTCTTCAATCTCGTCTTCATCACAAAAGGGGAAAAACAAGAAGCCACGCATACCGTACACGCTGTCAGGAACGCCAAATAATGTAACAGGAGGAACACATAATGATACAAAATGAAACAAGTCTAGGAACAGCGGGGGTCCTCTCTCTCTCTCTCTCTCTTCATGCCTAAGGCTTTGCAACATCAGACCGAGGAAGCTGCACACCGATAGACATGAGCTCCCGACACGAGCCTCCCGAGGCATGCCCGAGCAGCCCGAGCCAACATAATGCGATCCCGCCCTTGATGGGACGTGAGGTCGGGGAGTAGCATCCCGGACGCCACATACTCCTCTCGCGAGACAAAGGTTTCCTGCATGGACGGGGAGGCACGGGACTAAGATAAAGATCAAGGGCTTACGACAGACCCTTGCCCTTGATTCGCATGGGGTGATTATCTTTCTTTGTTGGTGGCTGTCGCGTAGTCCGGTATGCTGGGAGGCCGCCACAAATCGTCCGTTCGTGGCCACTCATACTCACTCGTTCAAGGACGAGGCCAGCTTCTGCAGAACCATGAGGACACCGCTCACGCCCTGGGTCATCGTCGACGAGGCCTCGGTGTTCCTGTTGCCCAGGCTAACGGTTGCCACCTCCTTGATGACCTTTTTCTCGCCAAGCGTATTCGCCCACCTGAATACCTTCTCGTCGTCCCTCCCGTCGCCGACCACCATCAAAAAGTCCACATTACTCTCGTGCGTGTCGTCGGCGGCCAGTCGCTTTTGCAAATCGACGAAAATCCTCTCTGCGGCCGTACTCTTCGTCCAGTCCACGGGCTCTACCATTATCGACCCGTCGGTTGGGATGGCATGAACACGCTGGCCCTCGCAGGCGTCGTTGATGTGAGAGGCGCAGTCGCTGGCCTGGCTGACGGCGTGTTCCCAATTCTCCGCGCTCTTGTAGTGGAAGATGAGGCTGCAGCGGCGCTCCTCGATCTCAGCGCCCGGCGTACGCTCCAGGTAATAGGTGAGTATGCCCTTCACTGACTCCTTCCACGCCCGGATGTGCTCCGGGTCGGCCATCTCGGTCCAGGCGTCGCTACCGCAATCCTTGAGGAAGCAGCCATTCTCGGCGATGAGGCCCAGGTTAGGGACTCGGCGGAACAGTCGGTCGAGCTCCTCGGGGCGTCGTCCAGACATTACATACACTGTGTTCCGCTCATCCGAAAGCAGATCGTTGAGAACATCCAAAGTGCGCTGCGTCGTTCTGTGGTTAGCCACGGGATCGAGACGCGCAGCGTCGGCCAGGAATGCTCCAGAGTTGACGTTAAGATGCTTTATAGGCATTAATAGGAAATGTTAGTGATGAGGAAAATCTCAACATACCTGAGGGCTGGACGGGATGATCTGATTGACAGGTCCCCAATTGACCAAAGTGTTTTCGTAATCTAAGATGAAGAGTCGTCGCTGGCTTCGCTTGTACCGCGTAGTCAAAGTGTTCAGGTTCAGCCGGGGAACAGACGTCTGGTCGTGTCGGTGCTGTTCGTGGTGAGCACGCTCCAAGCGTTTCATCAGCTCTGTAAACCAGTGCGAGCCCGTGTGTTGCGAGACACACTGATGCAACTTCGTCCAGCGGTCCTCCTTCTCGGTGTTACCCATGTCCAGGGCTTTCCGGATGGCGTTGGCACACGCCCGATAATCCCACGGGTTCACAGACAACTCGTTGCCGCCGAAGAGTGATGAAGTGCCGGTGAACTCGGACAAGATCAGAGACCCGTGTTTCTTTTCGCTCAGGAATTTGCCGTCTTGACAATACAAGTACTCATGAGATGTCAGATTCATGCCTTCACGCTGCGACGTTATCATCAGCGCGTCAGCAATAGTCAGTAGGGCCAGATACTGGGCGTAGTCGATATCCTGCTTGAGGTAGACGACCGGCTGGTAGGCGAGATTCGCGTACGATGAATTGATGCGAGTAACAATATCACTCACTGTCGCATCAAGCTCCGACTTTTCGCTCGACGACAGGGCGACTTGGATGAGTATGGCATTGCCCCGCCACTCGGGGTTGGCGTTGAGGAAAAGCTCATAGGACAAGAGCTTCTGTCGAACGCCTCGAACGTGGTCCAGCTTGTCTCGTGCAACAATCAGCTTCTTGCCAGCGTAGCGTTCGTGCAGGATATCAAGCCACTTCCGCACTTCGGCGTCGTCTCGGTGCTCATTAAGCTGTATGGGATCAATGCCGATGGGCAGATTGATGACATCGACGAAGCGGTCGTCCAGCTGCAGGCCATCTGGATTCGCTTCTGCGTTCAGTAAACGGCTGCAGGTCTGCAGAAAGTGCCGTGTGTACTCGTGAATCTGGAAGCCGATCAAGTTGGCGCCAAGCATACCCTCGAGGAGCTCCTTGCGGACCGCCAAGCACCGGAAGACTTCGGACGACGGGAACGCGACGTGCAAGAAAAAGCCAATCTCAGCCTCGGGTAGCTTTTCCCGCACCATGCCAGGGACGAGAAGGAGGTGATAATCATGGACCCAGATGACGTCGCCCTTCTTCCAATTTTGAATAATCTTGTCGGCGAAAGCACGGTTCACGTTAACGTAGTGCTTGTATGAGTGGTCCTCGTAAGCCTTGCTCTTGGGGTTGTCGGGCAGCTGGTAGTGAAAGACTGGCCACAGGATCTGTTTGCAGAAGTGCGAGTAGTGGCCGTCAAAATCCTTGTCGCTGCAGAATACGGTGAGCATGTCGTACTCGGTGGCGAGGCGGTCCTCGATGTCTTGCTTCTGCTGGCTGCCCTCGAGGGCGTCAGTTGGCATGCCGAGAGAACCAACCCATGTGACTTCGTCCAGGTTGCCATCCCGCGCGGCGGCTTCTGCGGCGTGTCGCAAACCCCCGTTGCCCTGATCAGCGTTCAAGATCCTCCAGTCGGCGTTCGCAAAAACCCTGTCGTGACTGTCACTCCTGTAGAGAGCTCTGGGCTGGACGATGCCCTGGCGACCTAGCTCCTGTGCCTTTGCCTTCAACTGCTTATTATGTTCGAGGACAGAGGACGGCGGAGGGGTGTGCGCGCGGGATTGCGGCTGGTCGCTGCGTCTGCCCCATACTGGGGAGCCTTGGTAGCCTGGGGTGGCTCTACTGGAGCCTATGGTCTCGTCCTCCTTGGAATTGGGAGGATAATGGATTCGCAGCCCATCTTCGTTGGTGAAGAGATCGTTGTGGGGCTTGTCATCGACAGGAGTGTCTGGAGGCGTGACATCGCCCTGCTCGCTGGGGAAGAGGGTGGGCTGTCTCGCAGCTTGAGGTCTTGCCTTCTTGACCTTGGGAGCTTCAGGAAGAAGCTTCTTGTTTCTGGAGGGGGTGCCCGGGAGGGTGAAGTGGACGGTCTTGGGTAGGAAGCTATTATGCGGGGAAAGAACCCTCGTCAGCATCACTGTGAAGCCATCGCGAGTTCTGCAATGACGTAGGGTAGCATTGTGGGTCCTGGTGGTCGGACCTCACAAAGACTTGAAGCTCACTTTGAAACAGGGGGAGGAAGAGGGCGGACGGGCTGTGAAGACTCACAGTGAGGCGATGAAGACCGTCATCGTGACCGGCAGGTATCAGGTGTTGTCTATGAGGAGCTTTGCAGCATCGAACCCAGGTCGGAGAGGAAGTCTTATTCTAAGATGCAAGATCGTCCGTTGGTATCAAATGTCTTGAACGGGGCGGTGGGTCCCGGCCGGAAGGACGGCTGAAGTTTTTCTAGGTACCGGTAGGCTGAACTTTCGAGATTCTATGCCGTGCCAACGCAAACATGCCAGAATGCAATGCAAAATTGACCGAATCAGAGACTGAGTGGGGACGTAGAGCTTGGGCCTTGGGCCGTGTCGAGAAGAAAAATAGGCCTGACAGAGAGAGAAAATGAAAGAAGGAGGGAGGGACAGTCGCGTCTAAAATGCAGAGATGGGGAAAGATGCCCAGTGCTATTGTGAAAAGAAAAGGACGCCAGTGTGCAGGTGTGACGAGAGAAGAAGAGGTCAAAAGATTGGGCACCACCTGGACGGCTGTGAAGAGGTGGGTGAATTTGTTGTGGGACGGACGATCGTGAACAAGGTTGGGGTCGAGGTTGAGTGATTGGAATGGAGGGAGAACCAGGGAGCTCGAGGGCTGGCACTGGGATGGCCACTGGTTCAGCGTGCGCAGCGTCAGCGTGCAGCGTGCAGCTTGCAGAGTGCAGCGTGCAGAGTGCAGCGCTCACAAGGCAAGGCAATGCAAAGGCCACGGCAAGGAAGAAGCCGGGTTGGAATGCACCAAACTTGCAGGGGCATAAAGGCGCAGTCTGCACTTCCTCGGTGTTCCTACCGCTTCGAAGGTTACCGTACAGTAAGGAATCCCAGTCTATCAGATGCCGTCAGACAGGGATCGGCGGGAGCTACTGTAAATCGCTCTCCCTCCCTCTTTTTTTTTTTTTTTTAATTCCGAGACTGGTTTGGGTTTTTGCTTGGACGGCGACCTCGACTCGACGGCGACTTGACTGTTCTTGAGACCCGTTCTGTGCCTGGGTATTCTGCGACAAGCAATTGTCGATTCCGTTTCTTTTTTTATAAAGGCAGGGGAAAACTCGGTATGCGCGTGTGCTGAAGATGCAGTCGAGACAGCTCTAGAATTGGTGACGTCAGTGCTTGTAATGTTGGATGTACAAAGTACTCCGTACACAAAGTATAAACGTCAGAATCCAGGAACAGGGCTGAGATGGATGGGACGCAATGTATCAAGTAGGCCACGCACCACGCCACGGAGAAAGGCACTCTCTCACAACAAACAGCTGACGGTGGTCTGGAGCCGTTAGTTGTTGCAGGTTCAGTTGTACTCGCAGCAGAATAAAAGGAGGTAAAAGTGACGAGACGACTTGACTAGCAGGCCGTTGACAAGCCGGTGACTGGGGCGGTCCGCGGTGTCACCGTAGGAGTCAGTAGCTACTTGGACGCAGTAGTATCAGGCTGACTAGCTTCCACGGCCAACACTGTGCTGAGTTTTAGCTGCTGATCGATGAAGGCCACGGCTGAACGATGCGAGGTGGGACTGCTGAGACACCAGCAATTCGGTACAAAGTGCTCAATTATTAGTGATTTGGCAAATATCTCAAATCTGGTCAAGACATGAAAGACTGACTCAATAGTATGGGGAAGAGAGGCGGAGCAAAGGGGCGCTGCTTGGGACAAATATGTATTCAGGTGTCTTCCACAGCTCGAGGCCTTGGCAACGTGACATTCGAGTGCATTCTGTCAAAAATCACAACAGCAAAGAAGGCTGTCGAATCATCACGACACTCGTCATGGCAAGCTTCACAACGAATGTTCCAAGGAGCTCGACCTTGGATCAAGTCTTCTCGAGACCTGGCCGGAGAGTTTGATCCGAGAGAGCCAGAGCCACCGCCAATTACTTGACGTAAGGGAATATCACTGGCCAAAAGGTCCGCTCGCTACAAAACTCTGTTGCTCTTCTTCGTGCCAGGTACAAAATAGCGTCCAATCGGACAAGGACAATAAGGAGAGCCATCTAAACGATATGCAGGTAAGGGCCAGGTAGATTTCCTCCTGGCCTGTTGCTTGTACAATACGTCCTGCAGTCTGGCAGTCGCGTTCTGCATTCCTCTCGATTCCATGGTCTCGAATCGTCCAGCGTTGCCGCGACGTCCCGGGGCCTGGAACTTGGGGGCCTAGAGCCTGTCGAGACGCACACGTGCAACTTGGTTGGCCAGGGATCAAGGATCCCCCTCACGACAGGGGGCGGCCGTGGGGGAGCGGGTAGGTGGGTAGCTGTTCCCACCGATGAATGGCACCAAACTTCGACTTCCGACTTCCAACTTCTACCTTGCACGCCGTCGCCGTTCACCTCCAAACAACTCGCATCGAACAGTATCGTGCCTACGGTGTTCTGGACACTTCTCACCAAGCCACCGCTCTTCGGTCCATTTTGGGACATGTAGGTCTTCAAGATGATGGAATGCGCTCAAGAAATACATCCGACGCCGCATGGCAGAGTACAGTATGTGCATAGCAGTGCATGCAGCCTGAATTTTACTGTGGTCGCCAGATCATCAGCTTCACCCAAGCGACCATCCGGCAGAGGTGCCCGGATCTGCAGAACACACGGTAGCAACTGGCCACTACTACTATACCTTGACACTATTCGTACCGAAGCACACCCTCTCGAGACCTTATCCGCCCTGCCGGATTCGCCGTCCCACGACACCATCCGTGCCCAGGTGGGCGTCTCGAACGGCCTCGACGGCCCGTCATATAACATACACACAACACAACACACACACCCTCCGATTTCTAGAATGGTCTGCATTGGCATCATAACCTGTATGTGGTACTGCTCTGCCCTGATCTCGCCTCGCACAAGATAAGCTCCTGGAGCCTCTTGCTTTGTTCTCCCGGATTCTCCTCTTGTTGGAATCGCCGAGTCTGGTCAAGATCGGGTCATTCCGGCAATTACGCACCCCAATCACAGCCTGGAAACCAGACTCGTCAAGATGCACTCATGCATGACTCAATGTCTACTCTGTACGATGGAGTACCCATCAATCAGCATCCGTCGGCCGTCTTGACATAACCTGTCTAGCTATGCGTGCGACAGGTCGGTGTCGATCACGTTCTTGATGCCCGCACGATATGCTTCCTTATCTTGTTCTTTCTGCATCCCAAAACATTCGACAACGTCAGCCGGCAGACGACTTTTGCTTTTGTCGCCTGCGAACGCGTGGAGACGCCATGCAGCTGCGACGCACAAGCAATGCGAGCCACCCGATGCGGAATTCGAATTACCCGCATCCTCCGCTTCAGGCGACGTGCCTGAACGGCCGCTCTTGGCTCCATCGCAGGTTCGCAACCCGCCATCAGTCCGGGACTCCGGTGCAAGGCGAGAGGAAGAGGGCTTCGTGGTGGGAACTCCGAGGATTCGCCCGAATGTGCCCGCCCCTCTGCCGCGCCGGGTGATGTCGGTCCTTCGCCTGGTTGTTTCCCTCACGCGATGGTGTGCCGAACCTGGAACTCCAAATCCACTCCACCTGTGGGGCCGGGGGAGGAGAACTGCTGTTGGGTTGCCCAAAGCAGCAATCCGAATAGTAGAAATCTGTCGAGCAGCTTCTCTGCGCAGATCACGCTGTCACGGCCAAAATGTTGATGCGCTCGACGACCACTTGTACAAGAAGGCATAGAGCAACGCGCAATTCTGCTTAACGTGAGTTACCACGCCTTCCAGAGTCATATACGTAAGTAAAGTCTCAACGGAGGCCTCCTGTAAAGAGCTACCATGTTGCACTGGCATTCTTGTCCATCTGTCTTCCACGGATGCTAAATTCCATTCGACCACTGCAGCCTGTGGGTGTCAGAGCTATATCTGGATATCAGCCCTTGTTGCTGATGCAGAGAGGGCTCAGGTAGCCCTGGAGAATCTGAAGAACTCTGCTGTGAGGGGATCGGAATTGCCCAATAATGATTTGCACCACGAGATATTTCTCTAATTACTACCTTGGTAACACTATCATCAGACTCTCAGCCTCCCTTGGACCAGTTAATGCTACTTATTGTCTTCAGTCTCGAAATTTCTACAAGTCAGTCAGACAAAACTACCTACTGGGACTTGTTACGCACGGACGCCGATACACATGCTATACTACCTAGGTATTTTGTAATGAAAGTAAAGACAAGTACCAGGAACTCTGGAAGCTTGACACACACTGAATAGGAGGCCGGGAAATGCATCCATCGGAAAGAACATGGCGACCAAGGTCCAACCGTCTCTCACTAATAATGCTTCAAGAGAACGCCGCAGCCTACTTTGGTACAAAATGAGATGCAAGCCGACTGCCCGTATAAGCCAGCCACAGGAGACAATTCCACGGTGTGAACTGATTGTTCACTGCAACTTTTGCATGACCGACAGTTCGTGCCGTGATTGGCAACACGCGCTTCGAAAAGCCGCACGTTCTTATGCTACCCGACGCAACACGCTTCAGAAGTGGCAGTGATACTAGCTGCAGTCCCGAAGCTCTCCCAGTAGAAGTCTCCGGGGATATCATTCTCAGTAGACACCTGGAATTCATTAATTTGTGAGGCTGTCAATAAACGGAAACATTGTCTCAAGGCCACCATGTATGAAGTGAATTGAGTTGTCCTGCCGGGCTCCCAGCACTCTTGGATATCGGGCTGGACTCCTGATCTGGGAATGTGGCTCTGCTCCTAATAAGTCTCCTCGAGTAGTCACTGTGTGGTGTCTGCTATCATGTCTGCCCTCAAGGCTGACTTTGAATCTTAGAGTTCACATTACCTGTATGACGTCTGGGGACTCCCATTTTTTAAGAGAACGGATATTTGCACCCACGTTTTTAGATATTTGACCCATAGAGGCGCTAGTGCCATCGCCCCCGCCATTTACATTCACATAACCACCAAAATTAACCTTTACTCGCAATTCCTTCCCATACAACTTTCAACTGCGCATATTGCCAAACGACTTCTCTGGTCACGAAAGCAACGTCTACGGTGACCCGATCTCGAATCGCTTCGTTGCAGCCATGGCAGCTGCCCCCGATTACACCCTTCTGGATGCAGAAGACAGAACCGCTTGTGAGAGGTGGAATGCCGGCATCGTGGTCGGTGACGGTCGCCAGCCTGCTTTGGCCAGCCCACCGAATTGGCTCAAAATTGCAACAGAAGGGTTCGATACGTACGAGGAGGCAAAGGCAGAGTTGGACAGCTTCAGGAAGGCTGCTGGTTATACGACTTTTAAGCGCCGTTCCAAACTAACCCAAGTTGATATTGAGTGCACTCGTGGCCCTAAGGAAACGGAGGTGCTAGCAGGGCGAGAAAGAGAGTCTATAATACGAGGGCTGGCAAGCCGTTGGCCAAGAGGCTCAAGGCTAGCAAAGCGCCAGCCAAATAGACTGTTAACGGACTGGCAGCAGGCTTGGAGGAGGAGACGATAGAGGACTGTATTCAGGTGGCATCGTCACCTGATCAATTGGCTTTATAGAGGGCTTGCGATACGGAAAGAGGACGAGGGTGCAATGGACTGTAATTGAGTATAATTGACTGAAATGTGCTGTGACAGATGCCGTATCCATATTGCTGCGATTTTGGCCGGGTTGCAGATGGTGGGTGTAGGTTGATAGCTATAGCAATAGCCCGGTCCGCCTCGGACCGGAGGCATACGGCCACCAGAAGGAACCAGCTGGCCAAATGGCTAGCCGGGCCGATTCGGCCCAACGGCAATTGGAAGGGACTGTACGCGTGTACGCCTAATCCCTTTGGCATACAACGATAGTTTCCCTTCCGTTCCTTCTGCCAAACATCATCAACAACAATAGCAAATATACTTGTTTTCACCCCTTATTTAAACCTCTTTATATATAGAGATTAACTTACTAATATTAATTAATAGTTAAATAATTAACTATAGACAATAAAGTAAAAGAGACAAATCTTGCTTTAAAAACCGCTGCAATGTTTTTTAGAAGAGGTATATTACTTACAATAATAAGCTTTGTGCTTTTAGCAAAAAACAATAAATAGCTTACAAAGAAACTTTAGCAAAAATTATTACTAGCAAAAGGCTATTCTCTTTAACTGTTAAAGATAGCTAAAAGACTTTAGCAAAAGTTATTACTAGCAATCCTTTTAATATATTTACAATGTAAAATAATGTACAAATAACTTTAAAACCTTTCTATAAACGCTAGCGGCTTATTTAATACTATACTATACTTTTAAAAAAACAATTAATTTTATATAAAAACACTAAAACTTTTTATAAGGTTACAATAGCAAGCGACCAACCAGCGAACCTCTTTATTAAGTGCTTTTGCCCTTATAAAAATCTTATAATTTTTCCTATTCTTACTATGCAATAAAAACACTAATAGCATATATATATATAAATATATTAATAACTCTAAAGCACTTTATACTATATTTCAACCCCTTTTTTATTTATTTTCACTTTATTTTCAAGTATATGCATATATATATAACAACCTAATTTCCCCCTTATTTTTCACCTTTTGCGTCTTATTACTATGCTATATTTATCCTAAAAATCCTTATTCCCTAAATTAAGCAACCTAAATTAAATTAGCATAGCTGATCTTAGCAGTCTAAATGATTCCTTAGTTAAAAAGACAGAAACCCTAATATCTAACTAGATTCACAATGCCTAGCAGCCTATTTTAATATTAAGCAACCTTTTAGCAGAAATTAAAATCTTCTAGGCAATATAACCCTTATTTAACGCTTACCTTTAATATAAAAAGGTATAGCTAAGCGCTAATCAAATATACCTATATATAATAGTCACTAAGGCAATTACTACCTACCTTAAATAATACAATAACAACCTTTTTTACTATTTTTATAAAGATTTTAGTAAATAAACCGCTAATATATTTAACGCCATCTCCTTTAACCTGCGCTATAACCTTAAGCAAATCCTTTATTAAAATAAAGTTTATACTAAGCAAAATAACACTCTTATTAAACTATATTTAATAACCCTTACTACCTATAAAAAACTCCTTAAATAAAACCTAATTAAGCTTTAAAACCAAAAACTTAACCCAAAATTACACGCTTATAAACAGCAGCAAAATATCTTATTACTAAAACCTCTTTAACCTTTATAACAAAAGAAAACACCTTAGTAAAAGCTTTAGATCCATTAGAAAAAACCCTAGCAAAAACAACTAAACAATATATAATAAACTATTAAAAAACCCTTAATATACTCCCAAGTTAAAAAAGCTTTAGAAAGTAGCCTGTAATAAAGCCCTTTGCTATTATTGCCTTTGTTATAACTGCAATAAAACCCCTTACAACCACTATCTCTATTATATATATAATAAACCATATAACGCCCGCAATAAAACCCCTTAAAAGTGCCCTTTTAGTTATATTTGCAACAAAACCCCTTAAGATTGCCTCTAGAATAAAGCCCCTTTGCGTTAATTTTAGTAAACTATATAATAAAACTATAATCATTGCCCTCTAACTATCTATGTATATTATACAATACTCTGTTCCTAGTACCAAAACCGCTTATACACTATTATAATCCCTAGCAGTATAACCTATACAAAACCCTTCCTCTACTCAAATACCTAAATAATTATATTAATATTTAAACTTTAATCAACTTTATAAAAATATATAGCCTAGATTAAAAGTATATAGGCAAGCTATATAATCTACTAAATAATAAGCTTAAAACTTTCTTTAGTTTTTATTAACATGCTTAAATTAAACTTAGCTAATTTTATATTATTTTTTCAAAGATTTTAACCAACTGCGCTCAATGGTTTTATAAAAGCTATGTTACTTATTTTAATACGTTTATAAAAGCTTATACTAAGATTAAACAGCATTTTAATACAAAAGTCAACTACTTTTACTATTATATAAACTAAACCTTAACAACCTTTAATAAAATTAAACAGCAGAACAAAAAAAAAAACTTCTATAAAGTCCTTAAAATCTTGTTTAATAAGCTATAACTATACTAATATACTTTAAAACTAAATTATATAAGCGAATAAGCATTTAAGACTATAATAATCAAAGCTTGCTATAAAGTATATAAATTTAAATACGCTCTTTTTAAGCCTGCTATTACCTGCAAAAAGCTATTTTTTAACCTATGCTCCTTAATTAAAACTTACTTTGCCTATAGTCTATAATAGCAACTAACCGCTAACAAAGCAAATAACCAATATTATTTAAACTGCTGCTATAGTAATAATTATAGCAAAGGTAAAAGCTTTTGCGGCAGCCCTTATAGCGGCTTTTGTCTGCATAACGGCTTTTAAGGCTATAGTAGCAACTACTACAACAACCGCCCTCTCTAGCAGCATATGCTTTAAAAGAAGAAGTGTTATATATATAGCAAAAAAGGTTATTAGTTAATAAAACACTTTTAAGAGGAATGCAATTAATTATGTAACTAGTTTATTGCCAACTGCTAGTTTAACGATAATAACCTTAACAGCTTTAAAATGTACCTAGCAAGTTACAAAGGTGATAAAGCAGATTAAATATAGCTGAAAGACAAAGTCAACAACAACAATAAAAATTACAAAAAAAAGACCAAAGCCTCTACTTAGCTTGCAAACTAAAGCTTTTTATACTGCTTTACTAACAATAATGTTTATTTTGCTAATAGCCCTAATATAAATACTATATAATTCCTTATCAAAAATCGCTATATTTAATTATAATTCTAAAGCATATTACTTAATATAAATGCTACAAAAATATCTATAGCTAAAAAGAAGCAATTCCTTGCTTTATAATAAGAAAACCCTTTTATTAAGCTTAACAAGTTAATAGTGAAATAAGCTTTAATTAAATTTAGCAAAAGATTAATAATAAACTTAATTAAAACTATTGCTATTAATACTTTAATCAAGCATATCAACTTTTACATATTAAACGCTTTAACGCTCTTTTTATTTTGCCTTGCAAATATAAACCGCTTATATATTTAATTTAACAACTTAACAAACTAACTTATTTATAACAATAAAACTATCCCTATTATACGCAAATAAAGCCACTTATGGTTTTTTTTAAGTAAGAAGGAATAGGCAGGCGTTTTTTTTATGAAAACAAAGCTACGACGCCTCTATTATCGCTTTAGCTACCCAGCAACGTACTAACTTTATTAGCTGCTTAAGAAGGCTGATTATAATGACGTTAATGAGGATGTATTATAATTGATTGAGAAGTTTTGTTACTATTGCTAATTGCACGGCAACGCTCCCTAGCGCTTTAAGTTTACTTTAAAAGATAATTATAAGTTTAATTACAAGATTTTCGCAAACGTTATATATTTTAAAAGTTGCCTTGTTTTTTACATTCTAGACTTTTTAATAGCTTTCTACAGCGGCTGTTTTTTTCTATCTCTATTGGCTAAAAATACTTGGGAAGCCCTACGCTTACTATAGATTGATATTTATCAAGGATTTCCTAATATAATTATATATAATGCTAGCATTAATTTTGCCTTTATAAAATTTAAATCAAAAGCTAAGCTAATAGAAATTATATATAAATAGGTTTTTGTTAAAGCTTATTAGTTAATTAGCAAGCTGAAATAATATTATGCTCTATTTCAACAAGCCTTTAATATCTTATATAATGAGCTTTATAATATAATATTTAACAAAGCAATTTTGCAAATAGCCTTTAAAGCTGTTAATAATATTATTAAGCCTTATAGGCTTATTTCTACCCTTTTCGTTTTTAGCGCATACTTTTATATAATAATTAATTTAGCCTTATTGCTATTAATTGTTAAAAGAGCTGAGATAGTATAGAAGGCTATAAAGATATTATGCAAGGCAGTAGCTAAGCGTCAAATAAAAGGCGCCCTTAATACTTAAAATAAACCGTTTACTATAAACATGCTTAAGCTTTTATTTTAAAGTAAGGTATAAGTTTGGCGAGAGAAAGATAGCTAGCAAAGGCTTTATAAGATTATGGCCGTTAATAGTCACAATATTACCCTTAAAATGCCTAATAGGCTTGCTACCTTTAGATTAACCATCTTTTAACCCTACTACCGCAACCCTAATACCTTTATTCCTCCTCTTCCCCCAGCGACCACTTATTGCAATTTTAATACCAACGCTCCCTTTTTTCCCCCAGCAACTAACAATAAAAACCATTAGCTCTTCAACAACGCCGCTAATGCTATTAATATTGTTAGCAATATAATTATAATTGTTATAAAGCCTAAGCAAAGGAAATAACCTCCCAGCTCAAAGAATAAGCTAGCTAACGCTTTTCTAACAAAAAAAAAAAAAAACAACTACAACTTTGCCGTTAAGTTAAAAAACAATGGCATTATAATAACCCTAGGCAAGCCATTCAAAGCATTTAACGCCTAAAAGGTAAATAACCTTATTAACTATAGCATCTTTAGCTTTAAATGCTATAGCAAAGCTAGGCATAATAGCCACTGCATCTTTAAGGCCTAGATAATATAAAAAGTTAAGGGCAAAATTAATAAGCCTTATAAAAAGTTATGCCTAATTATATAAGGCTATAATAATAAAAAAAAAGCGTTTATTTTAACATAGTCTCCTACAATTTAATATGCTAGCCAGCGGTTAATTTTAGCCCTTATATTATTACTATTGCAAAGTAGTATAATATTATTATTATGCAATATTACTTAAGCATATCTATAATTATAAACCAAACTTATATATATTATATTAACTGCTATTCTAGCTGCTCTATAAACTAAATACCCTTAAAACACTATTATTAGAGTTATTAAGCTACTTTATAACATTGCCAAAGTAAGCATTTACTAATTTGCTATATATTAAGGCTACTATTAAGAAAAGCTTAATATATTAACCTTAACCTATAACCTATACTTTCTAATTATTAATAAACCTTTAAAAACTTTTAGCCTTATTAATATGCAAACTAATAATATTTTTATCTTAGCTACGTTAGCCTTTTTAGCACTAAAAGACCAAAAGTTGCAAGACGCCTAGTTTAAAGCCAAGCCTAAGATCTTTTTTTCCCCTAATACTACTTTAAATTTTAATAACGCTATGTTAATAATAGATAAAATTAAGCTAGACTTAAAGCAGAAAGGTTAAAGCACTAAAATTATTTCTATTAATCTTAAGTCAGCTGACCAAGCTTAATAATATATAAAGCAACGCGCCTATAGTGCTTATATTACTTTAATTTGCTAATTAAAGGCCTTTTTTAACTTATCTATTGCTGCCTAAATTTAAAACTTTAATAAAAATAATTATATAAAATTTAATAGTTGCTTATAGTAGCAACTTAGTAACTTATTAAAAAGGCTATAATATATCCTTTTTAATCTAGCAATAGCTAAGCTTTTTACATTTATCAACAGCTCTTTAGCCAGCAATAAAGATTTAAGCTCTTAGATTAGATTTATTTTAGCAATTAAAAATAAAACTAATACTAATAGTTAATTTACATTAATAGGAAACTTTATGCACTAAAATTTTACTAAGTGCAAAAGAATTACTTAGAGCTCTCTAGCGTTAAAAATTTATAAAACTATTAATACTTTTAATATTAATCTCTTAATAAAAACAACGCTCTGCCTAATAACCAATAGACTTAGCCTTTCCACAATGCCTTTAGTTGTTTATATAAACTTATATTCTTTATATAAGTGCCTAGTTAAATTAAATATAACTAGGGAAAAAAGGCTAATAATTAATATAATAGCTCTATGTTAATTATATAAATAGTATAAAATTACAAAAATATAATAAGTTAATAGCAACAATAACCCTGCCAACGCTATAATAAAGGCTATATTAAATAAAGCGCTAAAATGCTTAGTTAATAATAATAAGTTAATAATATAAGTAGAGGGTTTTGTTTAAAAGCCTATAAACTAAGCAATAAGTATATTTCTTTTATATAATATAACTATTACTCATTTCTTTCCTATTTAGGCAATTAATTGCCTATAGCTTAAGTTTTAAACTAATTTTTCAAAGCATATAATAAGGGGTTACAAGCCAATATAAAAGACTGCCAATATAGGTTAATAACTATAGCAATAGCCCGGTCTGCCTTAGACCAAAGGCATATGGCCACTAGAAGGAACTAGCTAGCTAAATGGCTAGCTAGGCTGATTTGGCCCAACGGCAATTGAAAGGGACCGTATGCGTATACGCCTAATCCCTTTGGCGTACAACAATAATTTCCCTTCCGTTCCTTCTGCCAAACATCATCAACAACAATAGCAAATACACTCGTTTTCACCCCCCATTCAAACCTCTTCGTATACAGAGATTGACTTACCAACAGTAGGGTTGATTCACGCATGCACTAGCGCCTCCATGGGTCAAATATCTATAAAAAAAACGTAGGTGCAAATATGCGTTCTCTTTTTTAGTTATCAATTGTACTGGAGTCCTCCTGCAGCCCTCCAGTTTTGACGGTTACCAAAGAGAGATTTGCGAACTTTCCTTTGCTTCTTCGACTTTGAGCATTTAGGGTTCTCATCGCGCTACAGCATCTTCGACAATGGGGGGAGCGTTGGAAAGTGAGGTAGCTACTATTTTGCGAAGAACTACCTGCCTTATCCGCGTCGAAAGCTTCCGAAAGAGAATCCCTGGGGCCCACAAGCCTCGAGAAGTCATGAAATTAACGCATACAAGTTCAGCGCTTGCAGGCTTGTATTGTATCGAGACGGCAACATTGGGGTGAGGCTACGTACAAATACCTAGATACTCTATAGGGGGGAGAGGGGGCATGGAGACGCGCAGTACATTCTCGTCTACAACGGCCGAAGCTACTGGCCCAACAAGGGGACTCACATATGCATCGTATTGCCGCATGGATTCGAAGCATGACCCACTCATCAAGGTCTGGATAAATTTAGCTACTATCTAGGTAATGAGGAAGACGTTGGAGGGCTTAGCGACGCTCTTAGGCAGATGTAGGTTCTCGGGCAGGCTGTGGGCAGGCTGGGTACGCTAAGATCGCGAGGGAACTGATCGGAGACATCCATGGACTGCATGTGCGGAGCCATCATGCCATAGGAAAGGGTCTTTCTTGAGTCCAATCGATGCTGTGCAATAACTGGGTCTGGTATTTTACAAGCAGATTTTCAATACACTGATGCAGAGACCTGGAATCCTGGATGTCGTCCATTGAGTTAGTTTATGGATACCTGTGTCCCGCGGTGGACTCCGCGGTAGGATGAGCTGCCAAATATGCGTACATCGAAGGCGGTACCGACTCCGTCTGAAGTGCTCCTCGGTACATACTTCGTTGCCGGGCCATTTCTGAAGCACGTAACAAGTACCTACTTGAGGAGAGGTATCATCCGCAAGGCAAGCCAAATTCCGGAGCAAGGCTAGACGCTATCGCAGCCAAAGTCCTTCCAAATGGCCAGTCCAGCAATACTAGTTAGGGGAATTGAACTTGAGGCTGATTATGATGTAACAGCTCAACTGGATCCCAACTAAAATTCTGCACCTCGAATGCTTGCTTGTATATGTATCTGCGTTTCTAAGATGAAAGCGGAAAGTCTGCGCAGAAACCAATGATAGTATGGGTCTACCGAACAATTGGGAAGCTAAATTTTATTGTCTGTTAGGAGATCTGAGTCTGAGGTACTGGTAACAGGTACCTAGGTATTAGGAAGTTGGAAGATGGGCCCTCTGTGTCACGCTAGTTTTGCAAGTATGGGCGGTGCTGAGCACCACTGACATGGAAATGGTGCTGAAAAGTGAGTTCTAATTTATAGCACGAATTAAATTGGATAAGACAACAGATTCGTGGCTGTGCCATGTAGTGTACAAAAGAAAGACTGTAAAGCTGCATATCACAGCCAACTTTGATCAACTGGTGTACGCCCGGCGGGCCATGCCAGTGGAGTTCACACTTTTGACGTTGAAATATCAACCAGCACCACATACCATGTAGACATGTTCATTCTCTTAACTCGGAAGATTCCATAGCGCAGTCACGACAGATTCGTATCCATTTGGAGCTCACAAAATCTAGAAAAGAAAACCCGGGAATCTGAACACGATTCTGAAGATGTTCAAACACCGCGCTCAGGCGTTGAACGCGCGCCCATTGCAACCATGCAAGACACATGCATGGATGAATTATGTCACAGGCGACGGTTGGACAAGATTATCAAGATCTTCATAGGAAACCCTCCTGGAGTATGCCCAATCCTCAATGGAGCTCCATTTCACACACACGGACTTGGCGCTGCTCTTTGCTGCGGGCTTGTAGCTTGTTGGGTCGTCCCATGCAAAGGAGTATACTTCTGTGTTCCCGTGACACATAATTGTGAGACGAAGCGCATCAATGCAATGGTCTGTGTCTGGTCAGTAAGGGCTTTGTTTCGTCTCGAAGAGGGTGCTGACCGAGGTGAGCCTGCATATATTCAACCTGGGGCTGTGTCAGGTTTTGAAAGTAATGCTCGCGGTACAGATAATGGCGCAATCTCCGCTGTCTATAGTCAGAACACCCATTGTCCCCATGAGATTAGGTAACGTCGCAAGTCAGGCTCACCAGACAGTGAAGCTCGTGATATACACCGAGAGATGCAAGGTAACCGCCGCCGTCAAGTTTAGTTAAGTTGTCGTCCATGGACTCTTTTGCCATTTCTAGTTCATGCAAAGTGGCATTAAAGGCGACGGCTAAGCGATGGTCAATGACAGGTCTTCAGAAAGACGATACAAGATATTTACGTTGCAGCAGATGAGTCCACGCAGCATCTTTCTCCGCCGTTGGCGGACCAGAAAAGTTGTTGTAATTGTTATGGTCCGCGTGCTCGCTTTTCACTTCATATTCAATAAATAACTGGACAGGAGCTAGAATAATTGTCAGCAATTAGATCTAGCCAGGTCGATGTCTCAGGACTGACAATACTTACACCATGATCGTCCAAGCAGGGGAATTATATCTGCATCCGTGGTCGAGCCACGGAATACAAAGAAAGCCAATATGACCACGACAAAATGCAGAAAGATGGCGTATGCGTAAGACAAAGTGAGAAATGTTTTTTGAGACGACTCGATCTTGCATTCGCTAAGAGTGTCTCTCCCAAACTTGCTCGTGAGAGGCTGGTTTTCCTCGTCATCAGCAAAACTGTTGCGTGTTGATGTTGTGTAAACGAAGTCTGAAGAAGCCATGATGATGGCCCTTATCCAAGCACTGAGTATACTCGGTTTAAGAGTTGTGAGGAGGAGATCATGAGTGAAGGAGGAACTCGATTATCCGCGGCAGCAGCAGACCTTGTTGTTCTGACTGCCCCGACTCCGACACGTCTGCTGTGGGTCGCGAGACCCCCGAGGTCCGAGGACCACCATCGTACGTTTCTTTCCTAATTTGCTAAGCGGCATGACTGATCCCCACCGGGCGATGAACCAACGGTATCTAGGTAGTATTGTTGTTTTGAGCTGAACTGCTGTGTAACCATTTGCTTTCTAAAAATAGCATCAAGCGGACTTCAGCAAGGCTGCAAGTGAGCAAGCAAAGGTCCCACAGGAGCATGATCCCACTTTTTCGAGTCAATAATTGCCATTCAAAGTTGCATGCCCGTTGACCGTGGACCGTGCATCAACAGGCAACAAGCCCGCAGCAGCACAATCCTTCTAATTTGGACCAACCATTTTCCTGCTTATATAGCATCAAGGCGCTTTCAACAGATATAGAACCAACGGTGGCATGATCCTTTCAATTTGAGCCAACCATTTGCCACCATGTCTTATCATGCAGTAGCCTGGAGAGGTGTGATCAAGACAACGCGTTACAAGGCTGCGTCTGCGCGGTTGCTGCGCGGTTGCGTCTCCGGGCTCCTGGCATGAGGCCCGAGAAGGCTCTTGCTCGTTCAAGTCAGACCTCGAGTATCTCCGGTCCAGTAGATCAGCTGTCATCCAGCACAATAGAATAAATATCCTCGAACGTCCATCTCGGTGATCTCTTGCCCATTTCTTTTTAGCAGCTAGTCCACCATCTTCCCAACTTTGTCACCTCCCGTCTTTGTTGACCCCCCTTGGCCAAATTACAAGTCTTTTCTCTTCAGTATCAAAGGACCACCAAACAACTTTCAAGATGCAGTTCTTCAGTCGAACCGTTGCAGTCCTGTCCCTGCTTGTCGCAACGACACTTTCTGCCGCGATTCCTCCTGCGGGTGAGTTGTGTCGCTTTGTCCCGACTCCGATGTCTTTGGCGCCTCCTTCAGTAGCTAATTGGTGTGAAGAAATTCGCTCGAGGGCATGCGCTGACGCTCATGCACCTGAAACAACTGACGCCCCGGGTAACATTGACGCGTGCATCTTCTAGACCATTGGCGTCTGATACCGCACACGGCCACTCGACAAATTGCTACACGGAACCTGGATATGTGATGCAAACCGCTGCGGCTGAGTAGTGTGGGAGGCACGGCTCAAGGGAATCGGGATATGGATCAATTGAACTAGAGGAAGATGTAGTCGATTCGACGGTTTAATCTTGTTTCATAGCAGACAGTCGGGGCAGTTGTAGATGAAACAATTCCTACATATGTATTCTTTCCCATCATAAGGCTCTCATTGCATGAGCGAGAAATTCCTTGAGTACCACGTACCTAGGTACTCAAGTAGGCTAGGTATTCCGATGGATTATGGGACTCCCATTATCACCATGTGTTCGGACTTAATGCACTCAGCAACAATGACGTTGCAATGGATTACTGTATGCAGATCTAATCATTACACTTGCAGTTGATAGCACATACTTCCAAGGTTCAGCTCTGCTCGGAATGGCCTGAAGGCATTTGGGAACTGTTCCTGCGGCGCAATACTCGGCGAAACAGGACATATTCACGCGTCAAACTGGTGGTACCATCAGCTTTCCCTGCTCCAAGGTAGTACAGTTCATTTCCAGTACGACCGGACTTCCAAGGTTCAATACCAAATACCAAACCTACCTGGCTCAGGCTATCCTCTGCAATGTTCGGTCAGAAGTCACTCTTTCAGTATCGAAAACGCCCAGACACAATGTCTCCGTGCCCAAAAGGATGTTGGTCCCGAATCAGCTCGGCAATTCAATTGGCCTGGCAACCCGACTGTTGTCCCGCTGTGGATTTTATGGTGGGGTATTATTCATGACTGCGAATCCTACTACTTGGGGGCTAAATGCAATTGCTGGCCCCCGAGTACAACTTCACGACAAAATAGAACAGTTCCGGGCGCCCCGGGCGCCCCAGGCGCCCCAGGACCCTGCTATCTCGCAACATCTTGATCTGCAAGTGATGCGCCATGGCTTGCGACGCAATACAAGGCTGACCCACAAACGTGGCACAGCACACGGATGAAGGCTGGGATGCGGAAAGTTGCAGAGCAATATAACATTACCGTAAGCGCACGCAATCAACAGACAGGCTTCTTCTGCTGTGTAATCTGTAAAGTCGGCGCCTAGATCTCAATGTTTGACTCAATTAGGTGCCATTGATCCACTTCTGTCAAGCTTACAGCCGCCAACGCGCATTATCAGGTGCTCACCGGCAGCGGGAATAATTCGTTGAGTACCAATCGCTACCGCCCGGCTGCAGCTTTCACTCAGTTGGTCCCCGTAGACCCACAATTCAGGACGAATTGGATTGGACATGCCCCCAACTGGCAAGCCGACTGTGGAGCACGAGGAGGGGCAGAAGAGGCTGCCGTTGGCCCATTAGGGGCTCCAGCTGGAGCTCTCAGCTGGGGTGATCTTCAGCTGTTGCAAAGGGACCAACAGCGACTCGTTCTAAGGTTCTAACCCCTACTGCGATATTCATACATGCAAAAAAAGCAATGCTTCCCTAGGTCCTACTACATGCATAAACATAGTGAGTGCATCCTACATGCTATGTGATTTAGGCTTTAGCAATATTCTATTTGGCGGATTTTAAAACATAGGACGCAAGTATACTTCCTTGTGAGGAATGTTCTATTTATAGATGTACACGGGGCCCCCCAACTTCGGTAAGCATTATGCACCAATGCTAACTTATGCTTAGTTGCAATTGTTGCTTAGAGACCTAAACATTGTCTTCGATTTCGCAATGTGCCACTACCATAGTATATACCTTCTCATCGTCTGCCGGAAATCAGAATCGAATTTTTCCAAGTCAAAATTGCAGCTCGAAGTCAGCCACAAACCTCCACAGGGTGAGTGTAAAGATACAATCATTGTTCCCAGATCAGACGATCAACAAAGACCTCGCTTCCAAGCAAGATAATCATGGCTTCACAACGGTATTACTATGAGAAGCCGGCATATGTGATCGCCGGCGGCTCTATCCTGCCATTCTTCGCTATCACGGTCACTGCCTTGCGATTTCATTTCCGAATTCAGCAACAACAACCTTTGAAGACAGACGACTGGCTCGTTCTACCAGCCATGGTAAGTGCTCAAAGGGATATTTGAGAACGACGCACATGCACTGACAGAACATAGGTTTTGGCAGTAGCCATCGGTGTCCTCATGATATATGCTGTTTCACAGCGTGCTTTGGCCTATCCTCTCGAAATCCCGACGGATTTTGAAGGAAATCCTCTGCTTTTAGTCACATCGCAAATCGTTTTGGCAGCGAAGGCATGTACACAAAATCCTTGATTATGTCCCGGATCTGACACGGTTGAGCAGACGCAGGTCGCCGTATTATTGATGCTGCCCCTCGGGCTGGGATGTACCAAAGCCAGCATTCTGTTTTTCTACTTGCGCATCTTTACTACTACCAAACGCTCGAGAACCTATGGACTTTTTGTTACAAGCATCGTCTTCATTGTTGTGATGATGATTGCCTTCTTCTTGGCCACACTTTTCGAGTGTGGAAGCCATATTTCAGCCATGTGGCAGTCAGCCGTGGCGTTGGAGACGTACTGTCCCAATACCGACAGCTATGATTACGGATTCGCCATTTCAGACTTCATTACGGATGTCATCATCCTTGTCATGCCTATCCCGCTGGTAAGTTTATCGCGCCGGGTAGAAAGCCGTTAAGCTGATTAACGTGTCCGTCTAGATTTGGCGCTTGAACATGGCAACCAGGAACAAAATAGCCCTGACTTCGACCTTTATCGTGGGCGCCGGGTAATCTTAGGTCACCCCCCTCGTGCAGACAAGAAGCTCATGACGACACAGATCTGTAGTGGCCTCCCTCATCAGGATGATCATATTTACTCGGTTATGGCTTCACGGGATTAGTGAAAACTCTGACGAGATTCGTAAGTATTCAGGTCTATGGCCGACATTTGTTGAACAACCAAGTCTGACCATACATATGTATGCAGTCAGCATCACGGATAGCCTGTACTGGGGCATGATTTCTACCAACATCGCGACAATTGCTGCATCACTTCCTTTGCTGCATCCCCTGGTAAAAGACTTGAACATCGCAATCCTCTTCGAGAATGCACGTAGTCTGCTGAGTTTTCGCTCGCTCAGATCACGAGGCAGTGATGCGCTCCAGGTCTCTGGGCGCGACAACCAGTCTGCCACATGCCCTAGATATTACATCTATCGGGGAGACAATTCATACAACACAGCGGCATGTCCAGAGAGCGAGAAGAGCGACCAAAATTCTCTGATGCCCGACGTGCACGCCATGAATAGCCTCCGTGCACAAGAAGAAGCCTGGACCAGGTGAGCCTTCTCGCAGAGTCCTGGACGTCCAGTTGCGCGCGCGAAGTCTAGTCATTCATGGGAAGGCGTGGAACCTTCAGAAAGCTAATGCACATGGAGTGTACTTGTTGTCGAGCTTAAGGAAGACCGGCGGGCTGGAGCAGTAGTACGTGTGGATCCGATAGGGGTGGCAATGGGTGGGCGGTGATAGTGGAATGGTGTACTCCAGATTCTTGGGTGTTTAGACAATGAACAGAAAAGACCATCTTCGAATTCCAAGAAGTTCCGGCAAGTATACATAGGCAGAATGCATTCTCTCTCAGTAAATGTGTTCCATTGGCTTTGCGTGTAAATCTGCCGGAATTGCCGAACAGGCGCAGTGGGTCGGTCACCTGTGAGCCGCTTCAAGTTCTGCCGCTCCTGGCACCGAAATCAACGTGGGGAGAAAGAGGAGCGAAAAAAGGTTGGAGACACTCCATTTTTGCGCCACAGAGGAAAGTATTCCATAGGGGGCGAAATTTAGTATGTATTGTACCTCGGTACTCAGGGTACTGTACCGGTATACAATGTGCATCTCGAGCCAAAAATAGCCATGAGCATGTGGATGCGAACTCGAAGGTGTACGTAGGTAGTAATGTATTTTATGGCCCACCTGTATTGTTACCCATGGGTGGGACGAAACAATTCTCCTTATGCAATACAGCATGTGAACACCGACATCCGACATGCGATATTCCGATTTTCCACTGACTGCTGATCAGGCAGCTACTCTGCTTCGGGTATAAGTGTGCTCCTCCTCCAGCTGCCAGGCAGTCTCGAAGGCCACATTCCCGCACCACTCTTTTCTTTCATGATCTCTGCATCTACTGGAGTAAGACGACCATGGCGGAATCATCTTCTCAGATTAGAATCGCCGTCATCGGCGGGGGCTTGGCAGGCGCCAGTATAGCAAACGCTCTCATCCGACACCCCCACCTCGACGTACACGTCTACGAGTCGGCACCCGAGTTCTCCGAGCGCGGTGCGGCCATCGGACTGGCCAGCAACTCACAAGAGGCCATGCAGCAAGCGGTAGGGGAGTCGGAGGCCAAGGCGATGCTCGAGAGGGCGGGCGCGGTTGTGCAGGCATCATCGCGATTGTGCATTGTGAGACACAAAAAAACAAAAAACCACCCACCTCCCTACCTAGAACGTCAAGATCCGAACCGGCACGTCCTGACGCTAACAATGCGCACCAGGGCTCAGGCGCGCACGCGGGAACTGTCTTGCTGGACCTCGGCGATTCCGCCGACGGCGGCAGGGTTGTGCATCGTGCCTCGCTCCTCCGCGAGCTCCTCGTCCCCCTCCCAGCCGACCGGCTGCACGCGAGCAAGGCACTATCCGCTATCACCACTACTGCCGCCGGTGATGTCAAGGTCACTTTTCGCGACGGGGAGGATGAGACTTTCCACGCGGTGCTCGGCGCGGACGGGATCTTCGGCGCCGTGAGACGTTATGTTCTGCAGGAGAATGCTGATACTGATGCGCCGACGCCTGCCGGCTTCTGGGACTGCCGGAACGTCGTTCCGTTCGAGAAGGCGAGAGACACCCTCGGCGCTCAATACTTCGAGAAAGATCGACAGTATGGATGGGCGGGAAACGGGGCGTTCATCATGCACGACGTCCTTGAGAACAGGACGAAAGTCCAGTGTGTGGTATCTGCTGTCGAGAAGGATCCCCCAAAAGATAGGAAGCGGCCCCTGACGCGAGAGTTCCTGGAGGAGACCTTGCGTGACTGGCTGGACGGACCTATCGGCAAAGGCATGATAGATGTGAGTTCCTCCTTTGCCAGTGGACTTGATGTTGAGAAAAGCTGACAGATCCGGTGTTGCCAGCTTATGCTTGATCAAGATGAACCCCAGGCGTACTCTCAGTGGGAACATAAATCTACCACGACTTATGCTAACGGTCGAGTATGTATCATCGGCGATGCGGCCCACGCCACTTCTCCGTGGCAGGGCGCCGGCGCCGGCCAGGCTTTTGAGGATGCCATGATTCTCGGTGCCCTACTTGGCGAGATCAGGCTCCCTTCTGAGGTTGCCCATGCCTTCCAGGCCTACGATGCCGTCCGGAGAGACCGGGGTCAAAGGGTCATTGACTCTAGCAGAGGAACAGGGCTGATTTTCTGTGGACAAGACCCAGATGCTGGCTTGGATCCTGACAAGATGAGGAGCCTCTTGGCTCCTAGGTGGGGCTTTATCGGCGACATCGATTTGCCTGCCTACAAAGAAGAAGCGCTGGCGAAAATGAAGGCGCTTCAAGAAGCTTGAATGGAGTCGCCACGATGTCGGCCACATGCACGCCGAATGGATCCGGTGTCATGCATAGTGTTGCAGTGTGTTTAGTTCAATGGCAGTATCACATGGACATAGACCAGTTGAACTATTCGACATACATCGATCGAGGGTGTCATCGAGAAGGACAGCCGGGTTGATGAACCGTAGGCTTCTCAGTTTTCCAGTGCTCGGTGGGTTCGGCAGGGTCTAATGCCGTCGTTCCCCTTGTGTACAGTGACAAGAAGGAAAACGAAAATTAAGAAAATAGGAGAAGGACGAACAGAATGACCCGATTGCGAGTCTTCTCTTTCTAGATGCAGCTCGGAGAACGCACTACCTGCCACCGCCGGAGGACGATGAGAATCGAGTGATGGCGAGAGGGGCACCGCGGTACGACACCGTTGGTACCGGACGCACTGCTGCCAACGAATAACCGGCACATGTTCTTTGCCTGGGACGGGTGTTGAGATCACCAAGAATAGACGATTCACTCGATATCCTTTTCAGGCGAGGTCTTCTACTCGTTCGTCTTCCTCCGCAGGCTCTGTGCTCCAGCACACCCCTGGAAGTGCTCGAGGTACTCCCCAGGCAAGAAGAGCCGATCCCGAGCTCGCAAGTCCGGTATCGTGCTGCTCCACATAGCGTCTTGACAGCCCTCGCAGAACATGCCCCAACACGCCACCGGCTCCGGACCGCCAGATGCCCTCCTCGAGGTACGGTGGTTCAGAACGGGCATCCTGACAGACGCCGCGAACTTCCAGACGGGGAGCCTCCCCGCACCGACCGCGTTGGGCCTCCACTCAAGACCGCGCTCGGCAAAGACGTAGTCGCAGGCGGCGTCGTCCGAGGCGAGCATCTTGCGGCCGCCCCTGATGGCGCAACCCTTGCGCGCGTTCAAGTCGTAGGTCCTGCCGCCGCGGGACGCGGGCATGGTGTAGAGCATGTTCTTGGCCATGTGCAGGACGGGCAGCCTGTGTGGACCGTTGGCGGCCCTGTCGAGGAAGACTTGCAAGCTCTGCCGTGCTTTGATCGCGACCTCGCCGGGCGCCACGACGGCAAAGCGCTGGGCGAAGCCGGTAGGTGCTATGAACAGGTCGATGCTTCACAAGTTTGGTTATCAGTGGCATGCCGTCGGTTGATAAAGACGATGCTGGGGGCAAGGGAGCTCTCGCGGGAAGCGGGGAGGGGACAAGCTTCCTGACCGAGTCTCACCGCCAGCGAGGGACATTACACAAAACGAACCGCAGGCAGTGGAAGCACGCGCGTTCGACGAGTGGCAGGAAGAGGAAGGTCCCCAGCTGGCCACAGTCGGTGCAGTCGGGGCTCCGCAAGACGTCATCGAGCTGAGCAATGGTGATGTGATCGTCCATCTTGGTCTTGAAGGCTGCGCAGAGGGTCTCGAGGGCGTGGGTGGCAACGCGACGATACGCGGGGATAGCTGCAAGCACGGCGCGGGCGGAGCGGTTGACGTGGCTGAACGAGAGGGCGCTGCGGGCATCCAGCATCGGCAGGACTGCTATCAACACGTCCGTGGGCAGGTCGAGCTGGCCGAGGTCGCTGGTTGGGGCTGCATCGAAGGCGGCGAAGAGAGTGGGGCGGACGGGATTGTGATGTTGGTGGTCGAAGTGGATGGCGACGTGATCGAGCTCATCGTGACGCCGTCGAGACTGCATCCGTAGGTTTGCGTTGATGATGTCAAGATCATGATCGCTGAAGATCTCTTGATCGAGGGAGATGGAGGTTGGAGTGGTCGACATGACCGAATCTTTGGAGTGATGGGCTGCGCGAATCTGATCAGACGATCCAGCACGGGCGCATCCATGTATACTGTGCATCCAGCGTCGTGAGCTACCAATCTCAGACGACCAAATGATCAGCAACACGGTGAAGACGGCTTGCGAATAATTGTGTCGGTTGTTGATTAGACGTCAGCGACAGGCAACGGTTTGTAGGCTTGGTGGGTGGTCGTCGCGGTGGTGGTTGTTGTGATGGTTGCCTAAATCGAACACCAAGTAATTCCGTCTCCACACCGTCGCAGGACTACCTTAGGATACCTATCGACCGTGACTTAGTCCGAAGCCAAGAAGCTAAAAATGTTTCCAACGCGGTGCTGAGGATGAGAAGTAGAGGCCTTGGGAAAGGGAACCGTCGCGTGGCCGGTGATGACTCTTTGCTGACTTGGCGCGCGCCTGGACGAAGCGCTGTCTGTACGTGGTCGGTGAGTGCGACGATGGCAAGGGCCGCATGATGCTCACCCCATTGCTTCAAATCCCAGGCCATCTAATGTCGCTCGCATTCTGGTCGAGAAAGTTGACCAGACACTTCTGGCTCCGAGAGGAGGGCTGAAAAGGTGAGGTTGACGTCTGTGGAAGCTCGCGGTGATGCTGCGAATTGCTGCCCCACCTCACGATGCAAAATTTCCTTCCTCGTCTGGCCCGCAAGCAAACCAGGACAATGAAAGACGGGCAAAGCAAAGCCGCAGTGGGTTCCAAAGATTCCCTAGCCGGCCGAAGCCAACTAGGAGTGGTCATGTTATAGTTTTCAACTAGCAAAAACGCATTCTCAGGCGAACCTTCACTGAATTGCGTAAAGCCCGTGCACATGGATGAAGAGGAAAAGGAAGGGAAGGGTGCAGCGAAGCTGGGTGGCTGCAAGGCGGAAATATATACCCGCGTCCACAGATGCACGGACCAGCTGCGGAAGGTAAGACCGCCTTCTATATCGGGCTAGCGCGTCTTGTGGCGGCAGAATGAGCGATGAGTCAGCCCGACAGGGGAAATTCAACGTCTGCTCCTCAGCTCTTCAGACAGCGAGGTCATTTCTTCACAGAATGACCTCGCTTCACTGATGTCGTGCCAGTGACCTGCGAGTCAAATCCCGAATCTACGCTACACGCTACATGTTGGCGACACCATCAGCATCAAGCAACATCATGAACTGGTCAAGCTAGCATTGCCCTCGTTCTACCTAGGTAATTCTGCAAGGTTGTAGGATGCTGAGCTTCATGGAGACTCGAAGACTTTTGAGTTGAGCTGTGATGTGGTGTGCCCCTTCATAAGCTGAGCGATTCGAGATCGCTCTGACGCTCCGAACAAGACATTCCCCCCTCTGACCACTGTGTCAACGAACGACGCCCGGGGGACCGATGAGTTAGTTGGACGGCTTTCTCTGGCCCCGGGCACAGACTACCATAGCACCTCCACATGTCGAGGTGGATCCAGACTGCCCATCACTTAACCTTAATTCTATTGACGAGGTAGACTGAACATAACGGCTGAACGGAACCTTTTCGTCTGGCGAAACATCATCCCAGCACCGGTTTCCGAATAGCTTTACTCAGCCTCTCCCGAGCTGCTGATGGCATTAGCTGTCCACTGAAATCGTTGCACACAATTCAGGTCCCTGACAATTCAGATCTATTGGGTTTACTTGGGCTGGAGTTTCTCAAGTCAGTGGTACCTGAAAGAGTGCCGAGATGGCATTCTTGAGACTTAATGCAGAGCAAGAAGGAGCTTATCGCTACCTAGATAAGTCTGACATGGACTTCTCTAGATGCCCCTTTGGACAATGTCCCACTGGACCCTGAAAGGATATCAGTAGAACGGTAGGTCATATTGGTTGAACGGCGTTGACTGCTGCCATTCTCACTCGTGCTTTGCGATACCTTTCATTGCCACATCTTCCGATTTCTTACTATGAGACATGCTCCTTTGTCCATCTCAATACCCCACACTGTCTCAGTCACCTCAATTTTGAGGCAGCCTCTGCCCGAGATATCTCTTCTTTCCCATCTTGGCAACTTCCTCTCGCCTTCCTGCACTTTTGATTTCCTCCCGATTCTTCTCCCATTCGATTCCGCCTACCGCAGCTCGTTAGTTGCCCGACCAACAGCACCTCCACCTCTGCTTTTATCAACCTCCATCAAGAGTTTCGACTGTACACTGTACACTGTCGCATCGCATCGATTGATTCGATCGATTTCCCTGAGACTGGACCAAAAGAGAAACACTCGACGTGATGATGGCTCAACCCAGTCCTCTCAGCGCTTCAGGGTACGCATGTACACACATCGACTCATTAGACTTTATCACTAAGCGTCATAGCCTATGGGGCGACGAACAATTCGCCGATGCCACCATCCAGATGGGTGACAAGGTGTGGAATGTTCACCGCTGGGTCGTTTGTCGCCAGAGTGACTATTTCATGAAAGCTCTGGAGGGAAGCTTCAAGGTAGATCCTGCATTTCCAATTGATACTCACCTCATATCTAAGATGCTGACGATCGGGCGCTGCTGCAGGAGGCCACCAACAAGACCATCGTTCTTGTCGACACGGAGTTTTCGCAACAGGATGTGGACGCCCTCCTCATGTTCCTCTACTTCCACGAGCTGCAACCCCACCAGAAGCACGACCCCCTCAGCGCCTATTACGTCGCCGACTACTTTCAGGTCAAGGCCTGCTGCAAACAAGCTCTTGGCGAACTGCAGAATGGTCTTGAGAATCTGGTGGACAGAGGCTACTGGCGCAACTACCGCAAGTGGGCCTTGAAGCTCCTGGAGGACTTTGACGCCGACACCGAGGTGGAGCAGACGCTGGTGAAAATCACGGCTGAGAAGTTCCAGAAGATCTTGCATATTAGTGGCTGCTGGGATGAGATTGTCGCCGTTCATCCTACCTTTGCCAACAGGGTCCTCAAGGCCCTCTTTCCCAAGGCGGAGGTTCCTGGTCCTCAAGCTGGCATGCTCATCAAGAGACCGGCGAGCTCGGCCTTCGATGATACCCAGCGTCTCTTCCGAGGTCGTGGCCCTGGTGGATGCCCCATGTGATCAACGATGGGGTCTAACCACCATTGAACGCGGCGGGGGTTTTGACAGGGGCGGATGAGTTTGAATTGCGTTGACATACAGATTCCCCGACATGGGTCAGATTTCGGTGCTGCACAGCGCTATGGATCCGCTACTTGAGACACAGTTTGCACTTTGCGGCTGTACAGGTAGCCCGAACGGCCCACCTACTAAGCAGATGAATGGCAGTGTTGATTTTCCACCAGACTCCCTGATCCTCAAATTCATCAGAATTCAAAATCTGCTTGATTTGGGGAACAGGCATAACTTTCTGTGGTGATCCTAGGAGTTCTGCTCAGGAAGTGTTGCTACAGTTTGCATCGCCGAGTTGGCCTCAGAGATAGCATCTCACAAAAGGAATGAGCAGCCTGCAGGGATTATTACTGCTCACCACATATGGATGTAAGTAGACGTTCCAGGAGGTAAGTGAGCTGTGCAAGGTGAGCCATCCCAGGCCACAATGGGCTGCCTGATGCCTGAGCGGTTCCTTCCTCATCTGGATGTGGCATCCCACAACCCTCCCCAGCCCTTCTTCTCAACTTCTCACCGAAGCCTCGCCTCTGACAAGTGACAGGTACCAACACGTTACGCTATGCCATTGTACTGCCTCCTCTGCGCCCACGTTCTCTTCACTTTACCTGATCTCAATCTGCGTTAGGCTGTATCTGAATCGACACTTTGACGTGTTCACTGCCTTCTTGAGTCACACTCCCTTGCATCTTCATCCGACGTGCTGGCCAGAGTCTTCCAGGTTGTGCTTTTCGTCGCCAACACGCGCGGCATCTTCCGTCTCATTAAGAGCTGTGGGTCCGAGAGAAGCATCAGCCAAGTCCAAGGAATCAGCTGTGGTCTCAAAGATGCCGTCAACAACGTCAGGAAGCCGGATCGCAACTCCGGCCTACAGCACTGTGACAACCGGCAGTGGCCGCCGGTCCCGTGCAGCCTCGTCTCTGGGTGGTAGTGAGAGCCACCAGATTATATGCGCCGTCAGCGAAGCGCGAGGCATCGCCCCCACGGTCGGCCTTGCCTTCATCAATGTCTCCACGGGGGAGGCTATCCTCAGTCAGATCTGCGACAACCAGTCCTATGTCAAGACGACACACAAGCTCACGGTGTTTGAGCCAAGTCAAATCCTCATGGTATCCACTGCTTGTCCGCCCAATATCAAGAGCAGTCTGTGCTCTACCATGGAGGAAGAGCTTCCTGGCACACCGATCGTGCCCCTGAGTAGGAAGTACTGGTCCGAGACTGCGGGACTGGAATTTATTCAGGCACTCGCGTTCCGGGAAGATGTTGAAGCAATCAAAGTCGCCATTGAGGGCAATTTCTATGCCACATGCTCGTTCTCGGCGGTATGTCTTGAACATGTGGATGACTTGGATCTGATCGCAGATAAGGACGACTGACATCAGACAGGCCATGCAATATCTCGAGCTAGAACACTCCCTCCGCATTGCCAGCCATTCCCTCAGAATCAAGTACCAGCCGTCCGAAGAATCCATGATGGTCAGCCTCCCCACTATTCGAGCCTTGGAGCTCATACAAAACCTCCAGAATCCTTCTTCTAAAGCCTGCCTCTTCGGGCTGCTCAACGAGACTGCGACTCCCATGGGCGCACGAATGCTTCGCAGCAATATCCTGCAGCCATCCACCCATGTCCTGGGGGTCTTGAGACCGCGGTACGATGCTCTCGAGGAGCTTTGCACAAAGGAGGACACGTTCTTTGAAGTCCGTAAGAGATTGAGGGAGTTCGGAGACGTGGAGAAACTCCTCACCAAGCTCATCGTTCTTCCAACTGAGCCCTCTCTGGAAGCAAGCGAGCAGGCCATCAACGATGTTTTGATGATCAAAAAGTTTGTGGTAGCCATACCACCGTTGTTTGAATCCCTGGCGGCTGCTCGCTCGGAGCTGCTCGTCAGGATTCGCGACCACTGCGGGCCTGGAATTACCCGTCCTATCCTGGAGCGGATTGCCGAAGTCATCAATGACGATGTGACCTACAGCACCAGGCCTCTGGACCTTCGCAACCAGCGATGCTTTTCTGTCAGATCTGGAATTCAGGGTCTGCTTGACGTCGCCAGAACTACCTACAAGGAAGCAACTGACGATCTGCACGAACACGTTGAGACACTCAACGCCGAGTTGGGTCTAGCAGCTGATATCAGGTTCGAAAACAAACGAAGGTACTGGTTGCGTTTCCGCTGCACCGATTTTGAAAATGGTATTATTCCAGGCGCCCTCATCAACTGTGTCCGGAAGAAGGAATTCCTGGAATGCCAAACCCTGCAGATGGTGAAGCTCAACCAACGCATGACTGACTCGGTAGACGAGATCATCATGCAGAGTGACAAAGTCGTCCAGCAGTTACTGGACTCGATCAGGACTGATATCCCAGACCTCTTCCGCATCTGTGAGAGCGTTGCGCTTCTGGATATGCTGGCTGCCTTTGGGCAGACTGTTACTACACGAGACTATGTGAAACCAGAACTGAAAGACACGCTGGCCCTGAAGGAAGCTCGTCATCCTATACTTGACGCAGTCAGTTCTGACCACTCCCAATTTGCGATGCCTGTTTTGACTGATCATTCATAGTCCTTGGACAAGTTCATTCCAAACGACTACTACGCCTCGCAACAACATGCCTTTCAGATTATCACCGGATGCAACATGAGCGGCAAGAGCACGTACATCCGGACCGTTGCTCTTCTGCAGGTCATGGCGCAGATTGGCTGCTTCGTGCCGGCCCAGTACGCGTCCTTTACCATCGTCCACAATCTTTTCTCCCGAACATCGACGGATGACAGCATTGAGTCCAACATGTCGACATTCTCCGTGGAAATGCGGGAGATGGCCTTCATCCTGCGCAATATCAACAATAAGAGCCTCGCCATCATCGACGAACTCGGTCGAGGTACCAGTACCCGCGACGGTTTGGCTATTGCCATCGCGATGGCTGAGGCTCTGGTCCAGAGCAATGCATCGGTATTCTTCGCCACTCACTTCACCGAGCTCGCAAACGTCCTACACGACCGCCCGGGCGTGCTCAATCTGCATCTGACGACCGTGACGTCGACCGCAGATGATGATATCCCAAAGATGACAATGTTGTACAAGGTCGGCGCGGGTCCCGTCAAGGAAGAAAATTACGGCATCAATCTCGCCAGGGCCATCGGCTTCCCGGAACGCTTCCTCGATGTCGCCGAGAGCGTCACAAACGTGCTCAAGGTGACGGCCGAGGCCAGGAAACAGAGCTCCGAGTCGCGAAAGCTGGCGCGCCGGAGGAGGCTGGTTCTCAACCTCCGCGAGACGCTGCGGCAGGCCTACGACAGCGACATGGACGAAGGGACTCTGCAGAGCTACCTGAGGCGGCTGCAGACCGAGTTCATCGCCCGCATGGAGGAGATTGAGGGCGGTGGGGTTGGGGTCGGCGAGGAAGAGGTGCAGCAAGACGGTGATGAGTCTGAGCCCATGGACAGTATCGAGGGCACCTCGGCTGAGAACGGCATTGTGCTGTCTGACGACAGCGTTGCCGAAGAGGACAGTTCCAGCGTTATCTAAGATCCAGGGATATTGGTCATTGAAGGACGCAGTCGAAGTAAGAGGGGATCGGTCCTCTTGAGAGTGTACTTGCTAGCAGCACACCGCCAGCCGTCATGTATCCAACTGCATACCAATAATCTCACGATCCAGATACGAGGCCGACGGAACCACTTGTACAACAACGAGACTCAAATTCAATTGCTAGTCAATGCCTGGGGTATGCTTCTGCTGATGTCGAATTCAAATCAAACCGTGCAGTCTGCCATTACAAGTCGAACGCCTGGAACCCCGAGCAAACTGACAATGGACAGTCCCACACAGTCGGACAGAAGGCACGAGTCAAATCGTGCCTGTCACCTCGACCACTCAAGTCTTCAATGTCACAGATCCGTTCGACGACTAATACGATATACTCACCGACCAACAAACCAATCAATCACGCTGTGTCATCTCTCTGCCTCCAGATATGCGTATCCCCAAGGCTGAACGAGCTCGAGTTGCTACCCGCGCTCGGGACGCCCAACCCGTCATTCCCATTGCCATTCGATCCAACCCCGCCAGGCTGCCCACCACCACCGCCACCGTTTCCGTTGACGATACTCTCCCGCCCCTGCTCATACCGATAAAAGCCGCCCTCGTCGTCTCCGTTCCCGCCGTCCGCGAGCGAGTCCCGCGGAAGAAGAGGCGGCGGGTCGCTGTAGATCCACGGCTGCTCGAGCGGGCAGACGAGGCTCGGGTTGACGAACCGCGTGCCCTTCTCGCGGTCCTCGTCGACCGTGCTGCGGCGCCGGCGGAGCGCCTCGAGGGGCTGGCGCCCTGGCCCGCCAAAAATCTCATCGTGGACGATGTTATCGCTTCCTTCTCCTCCTCCTCCCGCTCCACCGTCTTCGCCCGGCTCGCCGCCGCCCGACGGGCTGCCGACGCCGCTAGCGCCGCGCTCTGGGTGGCTCCGGATGGAGCGCAGGGCGATGTAGTTGGTGAGCGGCTCGAACTTGCGCTTCCACGCGTAGCTGTACCAGACCGTGAACATGATGAGGGGTATGACAAGTAACGAGGCGAAGTAGGCAAGCTGTAGCGCCAGATAGCCCGCCATGGTGACCTGGAAGACGACCAGCCCCAGGACGATCCGGTAACAAATGATCCTCCATGCGCCGCCGGTAGCGTGCTGCGGCTGGTCCATAGCGTAGAGAAGCTGGTACTTGTAGGTGAAGTAGCCAAGGACGAAGTAGACGATGCCCACGGCAAGGACGACATATCCCTGGGGCAGGACGGAGTAGACTAGACAGAGGATGAACACTAGCAGCGCTGTGGGGAGGTAGAAGCCGTAGCTGAAAGCGGGGGGCACGACAATATTGGCGAAGTCGCGGGGAGTCTTGGCGCCGAGGCGGTTGATGGGATAGAAAGACACGGCGCCGAACTCCAGCAGGCGGAAGGGGAAGAGGCCGAGACCCTGCAGCATGATGAAGTTGAGATAGAAAACGTTGAGGTTCTTGATCTGGGTCGCGAGCTGCCTGGCGATGTATGGAATGTTCTGGAAAGATTCTTTCACGACCGCCCAGATCTTGGTAGCAGTGCCGAAGACGGTAAAGACGAGGAAAATGTTGAAGAAGGTGAAGAAGAAGTTCTTGGAGACGATGGACAGCTCGACCTCGCCTTGGGAGAGCATGCCCTGCTGATTGGAAAGGTAGTCGTAGGCAAAGGGGACGGCGACGTTGAGTAGTGAGACGACGGCCGTGGGCAAGCCAGTCTGTACAAGGGCTTTGATGATATCGTGGTGGTTGAGGAACTCGGCCAGGTCTGGGAAGACCTTGCCGATGGTGCACAGCGACAGCAAACTGGCGAAACCGGCGACCGGAAGCAACCAGACCACGGACAGGATGGTAATTGAGATGGTGATGGTCCATGACTTGACACGTCGAGCATTGCGCGACGCGTAGGTGTTGTGCCAGACGACGTCGGTGGGCGCCGGTGCTTGTTTCGTCAGGAGCTGCCCCGGCCTGGGGTCGATCAGGGCCTGCGTAGCCATCTGACAAGCGGCGATGGAGTCCATGGTGACGAAGGCCTGGTCTACCGGTTCGTATTCCTTCTTCCGCGCCGTCCTGATCTCTTCGTCGATCCTGCGCAGCTTCTCCTCGTAGTAATCGATCGCGTCGGTCTTCTTGTATTGCATGCGCATCAGTCCATACCACAACCTCGTCTGCGGCCTCGGCCGGTCAACCCAATGGTGTGCTCCACTGCGCAGCAGCCTGTCGGTCGTCCCAGCCTCCTCATCCACAACTGCCTGGTCGTTGTTTTCATTGTCGACCGTGCTGATGGTCTGCTGGTGTCGCTCGTCGATACAACCCTTGGCCTTCTGGCCCAGGTACACGCTCCAGGTCTCCTCCAACTTCCTGAGTACGACAGCCCGCTGAGCGACGAGATCGTCCAGCTCTTTCCAGTTACGACAGAGGGTGACGCTCTCAACATTGCCGATCTCCAGCCTCTCGACAAGCTGCTTAATCTTGTCCTCGGAGCGCAGTTCGACGGGCATACCGGCGAGCTTGAAGGTCCTATCTGTGATGGTGGACTGGGTGCCGAGGTAGTCTTGGCGGATACGGATGACCTTGAAGGTCTCCTTATCAGTGAGGTGTATGGTCAGGAGGGTGAAGAAGTAGGTGAAGACCAGGTAGGCCCAGAGGTAGCCCATATCGTAGTTCCACGTGTTGTCGCGATCCGGATCGTTGGGATCTGGGGCGGGAAGATCCTGATCGTCAGGAACATATCTGCGATTGATGGGCTCGAGTACGACGGCGGCGAAGAAGAAGAGCACGGCGAAGAGTTTGATGGCTAGTTTGAAGAATTCCAGGAACTGGCATGCTGTCAGCAGCTGGTGTATTTGTGTGTCGCTCGACCGGGCGGAGGGCACAGGATCAAGCACATACCACGAAGGCATCCAGGCCAGCCGATGCCAAGACCTGATCTTCCGTCACCCTGTACAGCGCGGGCATCCACCCGAAGAAGCTGTCGGGGAGGGCAGGTAGTTGTATCGAGGTCGGAGTGAGCTGGCGTTTTCTCGCAGCGTAGAGACTTTTCCACCGTGGGCGCATGATCTGGAGATAGAGAACGGGGCCATCATCAGCACTTTGCCTGGGTCCGTGTCCGAGGGAAAAACAGAGCGGCGCAGATCGTCAGTCGACTTACACAGAAAGCCACGAACGCCGTCAAACCCAGAGCCAACGAGATGAACAGCTGCACCTGGGTGTCCTTCTCGCCGGGCTGGATAAATTCGTTGCCATCGCAGCTCTTCTTCCCCTTCCCAGGTCCTGATCCTCCTCCTCCATCGCTTCCATCGTCATAGAAATCCATTGGGCTGTCGGCAGTTCGACCTCGGTAGTCGTATAATCGAGGTCGAGGCTGATGGTGTTCGGATTACGCGACGCAACGCGAATAACTCGGACGACGAGTCAACACCAGCTTCAACATCAACATACCGCCTTCGCCCTGCCTTTGTCGAATAACCCGCTAGAACCCAAAAAAATGAGTCGTCGAAGCTTTGTCATTGTCGGTTCGCGCACTGGAGCTGCACCTTCCTGCATTGATGCGGGTCGCGCGATGACGTTGCGACCAGATGACGCCCTGGTCCCTGCCGACTGCCAGCAGACACAACCAGTCGACCCCAGCTGATCCTTGCTGTGGCTCAACACTGCCATGCTGGGCTGGGTCCTTAACTTATCACCACGGAGGTTGAGTGTGACTGCAATAGAGGCCTCCATGCTTGCGCCGCAGATGCACCGCCACCTCTCAGTGCATATGTCCCAGCACGGCGGGGTCAACTTTCAACGTTGACAACACTGCAACAGTTCCTTGGATGACACGCTTTCGACCTGCAACGACATCTGTACAGTGCCTCAAGGGACTACCTTGGCTCGCCACACCATTCGACGTCTGCACTTCTCCCGCTGGCTCGAACATCTCTCTCTGTGTCATGGATGAGAATGGCTGGTTCTCGAATTCCCGTCTTACGGGCAACGCAACAGGCCTCGTCACCCTGTTCTTTGTTGACTGGCGCCTATTCTCTGGGCACACTAGGCACGGGCATGTTGATGCTGTGGTTGAGCAAGGTCACATGCCGTGCACCTCTCACCAGAACACAGAATTCCACTCTTGGTCAAAGGGATCTGCCCAGGTTGGACCTTTTCCGCGTGGCATTTCTCCGTCGGACGTCGGACGATCTGTCACTGGTACCCCGCAGAGAGAAGGGGGGGGGGGGTAAGATGTATCGGAATACAACGGAGTCCGCATTTCTTCTTGTCCCGCCAGGCCGACCTGCTATATGCCTGATGATCTCTTTTGTACGAAGCTCTTCTTCAAGGTTCTGCAATCTGCAGATCGGCCTGCGATACTGCCGCCCCAGGTCTGCCCCAGCAAGAGGGAGCCTGCTGGTCCGTCACACTAGTCCCAGGCACAGCCCACGCCGGTGGCGACTTAAGACTTACGCTGACGACGACTGGCTCCCGCGGCCAGCCAGCTCGTAGCTTTTTGCTCTGCAGTGCGCTCTTCACCCCAAACGCCAGTATACAGTCACATGCAAGTACCACAATTACTCAAGTGAGCAATTGTTTGCCTCGTTCGACCATTCCTGCTGCTCCGTCATTGGTCCTCGGCCGATTCCGTACATATAACTTACCCTACTGCCCGACCCAGTGGTCACTCAGCCTCAAAAGCAAGCTGCTTTTGTTTTGTACATCGATCTTCCTGGACACCCATAGGCGTGGCACACAACGGGAGGACGTCATAAAACCAATTGTCTCCCCCTCGTTTCTGAAGTCTCGTCTTGCGTGATCATCATACAATTGTTCCCCCTTCCTCATCATTACTGCCTCTCTTCGTCGATACTGGTTTCGTACCACATATTCCAGAGTATGGGCTCAGTTGGCGATATGAACCACAACCTCTCCATAGACTCTGCGTTAGACACGCAGGGTCTGGCCGACGAGCAGCGCGGCCTTCTGGAGCTTATCGACAAGCTGCAGTTTGCCCAGCTCGACAATGTCAAGCTTCCCCAGATCTGCGTCGTGGGCGACCAGTCCGCCGGAAAATCCTCCGTTCTCGAGGCCATCACCGGCACTCCTTTTCCTCGTGATGCCGGCGCTTGTACGAGGTTCGCGACAGAGATCCGGCTAAGACGAGCAGCCGAGACCAGCCTCAAGGTCTCCATCATCCCGGACAAGAACCGCGACCTGAAGGCGCAAGAGGCATTGCGGAGTTTTGGCGGAAACGTGACTCAGGACATGTCTTTCGACCAGTTGATGCGCTATGCCGTCGACCTGATCGCACCCAAAAACATACCCGGCCGGTTCGCAGCACGAGATATCCTCGTTGTCGAGAAGAGAGGTCCCGACCTGCCTCTGCTTACACTGGTCGATCTACCCGGTCTAGTGAGAAACGCCAACAACGACCAGTCTCTCGACGACATCAAGACGATCGAGTCACTATGTGACCGCTATATGAAGAGCTCGCGGACCATCGTACTTGCTGTCGTCGGCGGTAACTCTGATTACGTTCAGGCGCCTATACTCACGAAAGCGCGCACTTTTGATCCCACTGGGTCCCGAACAATCGGCGTCCTTACGAAACCAGACTTGACCGAGTCCATTGGCCTGGAAGACAAGTTTATCGACCTTGTCAACAACAGGGACAAGGCCAACGTCTTCAAGCTCGGGTGGTACGTACTGCTCAATCCACCACCACGCGGACCAGGCCAGCCGTGGCCCACCGCCCGCGAGCGCAGACAACGCGAGGAAGAGTTCTTCGGCCGCGGGAAGTGGCGGGCTCTGCCCTCGGAGATATGCGGCGTGGACGCGCTCAAAGCGAAGCTGAGCGCCCAGCTGCAGCGGCACATCGGCCGCCACGTCAAGACGCTGCGCCGCCAGATCCAGACCGCTCTGGACGAGACGGACGCCGAGCTCAAGAGCATGGGCGAGGGCCGCGACACGCCCGAGGAGATGCGAATAGAACTCGTCGAGCTCTTCAGCGCGTCGAAGGAGCTCATCATTCCCGCCGTGTACGGCTTCTACAAGAACCCCCCCGGCAAGAAATTTTTCCGGTCGACGGCGGACCCGCGTGGCACGCCTGCGCAGAATCTTAGGGCAAGGGCGGCCGAGGAGAATGACGCCTTCTCGCATCGTATACGTCAACACGGTCGCAAGTTCGGGTTCGCGTCTAGTGGATCGAATGCGGACGAGGTCAGCTCCGAGGCGCAGAAGCAGCGGTACGTCCAGCAAGAGGTGCACACACTGCTGACGCAGATCCGCGGGTCCGAATTTCCCGGCGACGCTAAGCCGAGGGCGGTGTACATGCTGTTCCAGAATTACTCGGAGTATTGGCCCAAGCTGGCGCAGGAGCACAAGGACAACCTGGGCGTGGTTTGCAACGAGTTCCTGTCGGAGCTCATCGACTACGCGTGGCCGCGGCGCATGCGGGAGCCGCTGCGGCGCGAGTTCCTCGACCCGCAGATGCGAGCGCTCATGGACAAAGCACAGCGGGAGCTGGACTTGCTGACGCAGGACATGCACCTGGAAGTGCAGCCGTACGACCCCGAGTACGAGGAGAAGCTGTGGCGATGGCAGCGCGAGAGCAGCGCCGAGGGCAAGAGCTACAGCGAGGCGCAGGAGGTGCTGGAGAAGATGCTCATCTACTACGAGCTCTCGGCTAAAAGCTTTATCCGCAACGTTATTATGCAGGTGGTTGAGCGGCACCTCCTGCAGGGCATGTACAGCGTGTTCGAGAGCGTCAAGTGCCTGAGCATGACGGTGGACACCATCGAGGCCATCGCCGCCGAGAACAAGGAGACGAGGGAGCGCCGGATTTTGTTGAAGGGGCGCAAGAGGGCCATCGAGGACGCCAAGGACATCTGCGCGGGGTTGGCCATGCGGAAGGAGCTGCGCATGTACGCCGACGAGGCGGCGAGCGGGAACGAGACCTCGGACGAGGAGGACGCCCCGCCGCGGAGGGCGACCAGCTCAGGCTCCCCCGCGCCGGCGCCGGTGGCGGCGACACCTGCGCCCCCATCGAGACCGCCGCCGACCGCGAGGAAGCAGCCTCCTCCTGCTGCTGCCGCTCCGAACGGATACGCCAACGGTGTAGGAGACGTCGCGGCGCGGCCGGTCTCGCCGCCGCGGACCAAGATGTCGCAGTACCAGCCCGAGGAGAACTACTACGACGCCTCGCCGACGGCGAGTGCCGCCCCGTCCTCGGCCCCGCCGCCGCCACCGCCCAGGCCGGAGAAGGTCAGCGTGATGAATGGGGATGGGGGCCACTACGCACACGAGGCAGGTAAGACGAAAACCCAGGGCGGCATCATGTCCTCCAAGACGACATCACAGACTGCTAACAGCCCTTTTCCTTCTGCAGGTGTGAACGGCAGACCGTCTCTTGATAATTACGATAGTTATTCTTCGATGAATAGCCAGCCGGCCGCGCGGCCAAGAGGGCAGATTAGGAAGATGTTGGGGCGGGTATAGAGCGGACGGCTGACTTTATTTAGAGATGACTAAATGACTGGGTTTTTGTGGTTCGGCGCACAGCGAACTAGATTTACTATCATGAATTTTCTAGAGATGCAAGAGATGCTTGTCTTCAGTCCTGCTCAATACGCAATTCCTTTGCCTTGACTTTGTGTGCGTCTGAACATGGTACTCTACCCAAAGCTTACAAAACAAGCTGGGTCGTGCCTAGAGAAGCGACAGCGAAAGAGGGAAAGGCTGGAGAGCGAGCTAGAGAAAAATATAGCAATATGGTAGCAGAACGGAAATGCAGAAGTGAGATTACGGGATGATCGTCATCATCAAGCTCTTGAAAGAAATCACAATCCTGACTTTGTAACCCTCTACATTAATCGACAAAACTAAATGAAAGTCGGCAATGATGCCGGTGGGACTGGCATTTGCGAGCAATTAATGATAACCTAGATACATGGGAATTGCCTGCACACTTGTCACCTCCGACTTTGAATGGGTACATATGTACCTAGGCATTTACGCTGGCAGTAGATGCTCGCTTGCAACGTCTATTTCTGGGTCACATACCAGTTGACAATGGCCAACCTACTTCTGTACAGTCTATCGAAAGTGAGTGAGTGGTGAGAGAAGCCAAAACTCCAGATAGATTGGTCAGTATAATAAGAGGACATCGTCTGGAAAACGGCGTCACAGACAAGAGCAAAGAAGGATGGACCCAGTAGAACAGAATATAATGACAAGTATGTGCAATGCAAAGGCCCAGCGCGCTGAGAAGGGTGTATGACCACCCAGCGTAACGGACAGAACAACACACACTTTGTCACAGTAGCAAGTCATCGACTTCTCCAATAGCTTGCGCGCGTCTATGACTCAAAACCCAACTATCAGCTTCCTTCACAAGAAAGGTATAAATATGAGGAATCTGGCAAGGGTGTGGAAACTACACACATATCTATTGCATCATGTCACGTACTCAAATTCGTTCGGAACATTCAATTCAGCCCCCGTTACTCAAAAGCAAATCTTCAACTATTCCAGACACGAAACGACAACATGGCAGGATACTCACATTGGCACGGCTACCCGTCCAGCGGAGATACCGACTTCTGGAACCACGGCATATGGACTGATACAACAGGATTGCCATGCAGCGGCTCGACGAGCTCTGGCTTTTCGATCATGGAGCGGGAGTGCTCCATGACCCCGAACCGATGCCGTGCTTCCTTTTTCTTCTGCATTGTGATGTTGGCACTTTGAGCAATCCTCCGAGGTCTTTTCAGGGAAACAGTCCAAAATTTAGTCCGCCGTATCCATTCACCTTGAGATGAGGTAGGGAATGGATTGTGTGTGATAGGTACTTAGACACACACAGAGAGAGGATAAAGATTGGATTTCCCATGTACCTATCATCGACAGGGAGGGAGGTTGCAGTACTTGTAGCCCAGGCCTACGATCTCACTGTTGAATGCACTGTCTTCACAAGCCAAGTTAACAAAGTCGACTCCATAGATTGTTCGATCTCGAATCGGTTATCTGGCTAGGCACCTTTAGGGAAATGTCACTGCAGCACAGACCACGAGACTTTGCTTGCACAAAGCAAAGGCAACACAGACTCACCTGGTTTGGTTGAAGCCCAGGAGATCATGCAGCTACCCGTGGGCATTACATAAGTCGCGGTGAGGGGAAGACCTCAGGACAGTCCCAGGTCGACTATGGGTCTGTCCCCATCGACAGTGAGCATACTGGGGACCACCGAATTACACGCTACCTAATTACAGGCCAGATCGACTTATCAGAAAATGCCAGAGATTCGAAGAGTAGCCATCATCGGCTGTGGTGCTATAGGCGCGTCCTGGGCCGCTCTATTCCTAGCACAGGGTCTTCAAGTCAATGCATTCGACATCAACCCATCGGCCCGGGATTCACTGGAGCGCATGGTCGAGAGTGCTCTTCCTACACTTGCATCCCTAGATCTACTCAAGAGATCAGATGCAAAGTCTGCTGACATCCTGTTCACAAACAGCATGGACGAGGCACTCAGGGATGTCGACCTCGTCCAGGAGAACGGGCCGGAGAACCTGCAGCTCAAGAGAGAGCTCATCGGCCGGATCGCCTCACTCGTGCGACCAGACACCATCATCGCCACCAGCACGAGCGGGCTGTCCTGCTCGAGCATCCAGGAAGGCATGAGCGCCTCCTCGCACCCCGAGCGCTGCGTCGTGGGCCACCCGTTCAACCCGCCGCACCTGATCCCGCTGGTCGAGGTCGTGGGCGGGGGCCAGACGTCCCCGGAGACGGTGCGGGCCGCGATGGCGTTCTACAGGGGCGTCGGCAAGCAGGCCGTGCACATCAGGAAGGAGATCCAGGGCCACGTGGCCAACCGGCTGCAGGCGGCGCTCCTGCGCGAGTGCATGTACCTGCTGCAGGAGGACGTCGTCGACGTCGGGGACCTCGACAGGGTCTCGAGTTATGGCCCCGGCTTGAGATGGGGCGTCATGGGCCCGGGGCTCCTGTTCCACCTGGGCGGCGGGGAGGGCGGCGTCCAGCACATGACGGACCACTTGCTGTCGCCGATGATGAGGTGGACTGCGCCCGACCCTGTCATTGATGACCAGCTCAAGGGGAGGCTCGTGAGGCAGACCTTGCAGGAGGTCGGCGGGAGGGAGTTTAGAGACCTGGCGAGGCAGCGTGATGAAGCTCTGGTGGGTCTTCTCAAGATCAGGGCCGAGTGGGATGGGTTCGCGGCATCGCAAGCAAAGGATGCGCCCCAGAAGTGAGGACATCGTGCTGCTACACCTCATACGTACAACGCTGCAAGAAACACTTCCAAACTCACTGAGGGAATCCATTGAGCGATCTTGAACGTTTGATGACGACTGTCAAGTAGGCGGTTTCATCCGAAAACAGCTTGAGCGTGGACGCTCAATCGGCCTCGACATTGGTCGGGCAGAAGGTGACCAATCCTAAGTAGGGACTCCAAGATGGATGAAGCCGAGGTGGCTTTTGGCTCCAAATCGATTACCTTTTGTGCTTTCATGAAATTGTCTATGCCTCCCGAGGTCTGGGATGCTTTTTGACCAGTCGCTGTATTCTTTCCATACAAGCATGGCACAAATCAGATCTGGATCAAATTGGCACAGACAGTTCATACATTTAGAAAAAGCTCACGTGGCTTGCATGGTCGCCGAGCAGGTCAGTCTTGGTCCGTCACATTTTATCGGCACGAGTACTTGAGTACTTACCTAAGTACCTAGGTATACCCGTAATCTTGATGCAGCGTATGCAGAGTATGCACCTGGCCAATTTAGCGGCATCTTCAAATTTGCGGTGCGCCCAGGTTTGTTCACATGAACTTCCCAACCTCAAGTCCCGAGACGAAGTATGCTCGTTGGACTCTTCAATCATCCATACATGTGGCATGAAGAAGACAACCGCCAGCTTATTTCAGCATGCATCAGCGCCTGGACCGGCTCGCAGGCCTCTGCCTGATGGCAGGCTTGATTGGACCCCCGAAGCGCGGCGCATGGTCAATCTGAGACACAGCCCCCCCCTTCAGCCCCTGAGCGCCTGGCATTGAACTTCCAAGAGCAATTGCCCACCAACCATGCCTGGCCAGACAAGCCGGCAAGGGGTTGCTACGCTGCCACGCCGCGTTGCTTGGCCGCGGAAGTGACAACCTTACCATGCTCTTATAATCCGGGGAAAGAATGGTACAGTTGCTACTGCCCGTTGCTGCTCAAATGCAGATGGGGCGGTCCGGTGCGGCACAGTATTCCTAGAAACCAGGCCCGTCATCGCCTTGACCTTCTCGCTTCCTGGTCAACATCGTTCCCAAGTTCCTCTCCTCCCGTTCCTCCGTTCCCTAGAACACCCACCCCGTCTCTCTGCATGCGGGCCTCTCGCCATCTCGGTCGTTTCAGTGCTCTACGATCGTCACTCTTTTTTCTTCTTTTTTTCTTTCTTGGTTCATCGTCATGGCAGCTGTTTGCCCGTCCCCCGAGCCAGCATCAACGCCTTCCAACCCAGGTGTCGCAGGCATCGGTGTAAGTCCTAGTCCCCACTCTCAAGATCCACCGCTTTCTTGGATGAAATCCAACCTCAGCCATCCATCTTGGGCACTCCAAAGCAGAAGAGTCTGACCCGCCGGACGCCGCATCACTGGCAAACTGATTGACTGACTGATGTCCTGCCATGTTTACAGGTCATTCTGGGCTTCATCGTGCCCGCGGTAGTCTCCATAGCACTGTCTCTGAGCCTCATCATCCAAGAGTCATTCCTCCACCGCCACAAGCCCGCCCTTGGCCTGATACGCCGGAAGCTTCTTTTCGCCCTCTCTGACCAGCAGATCATCTACGGCATTGGCATTCAGGCTGTCGGCCTTGGTCAGATCACGACCCTCGTCCCCTATCACTTCTTCATCATATGGATGGTGTCCCTACTCTCCACTGCCGTCCACAACAGCACCCTTCTCGTCCTCGTGTGTGATTTCCACTCCGACAAGATCCTCCGATGGCTCCGACAAACCCTCATGCTCGTTAACCTCGCGCTGGGTTGCGTCTTTGGTATTTGCATGCTGCAGGTTGTTACCAAAAACCTCACGACCTCGACCAACCCCACGGCCTGCGCGCTGGCAGGCGGTCTCACGGCTACCAACAACGGCCCATCAGAAAGCAACCGCACCCTCTCATATGTCGGCACGATCGCTGTCATGGGGGGCAACATTCTTGTTTTCATCGCCGCGACCTGGTTCCTCCACGACCGCAGGCAAAGGCTCTTCAAGTGGATGCAGCTGTCGGGCTTCCTCCTCATGACGGCCATCGCGATCGGCGCAACGGTTAGAATCTTCTTGACGTCACAAGCCTTTGGCACCCCGTCCACGCCGCTGTCCGACGAGGGGGAGAAGATGTGGAGCTTTTCGACGTCGGTTACGTTGCTGATGTTGAGCCTGCCCCTGATGACGGTGCTCGAAATCTACCGCGGCGAGATTCGCATGAATCAGGGTTTCGAGAAGGCGGGATAGGACCTGCGATGTGCGGAAGAGGGCTGCGGCAGCAAGTCTGCTGGGAACGGTCCGCACGACAACGTGGAAGCCGATGCGGATGACAAGTTGGAAAAGCCAGACTGGTGACAGTCTGCCTGCTTTTGTTGAAGCCGTCCGGGACACATCTTTTCTCGGCACAAATCCGTTTCGGCACCAACATATGTGCCCTTTCATTCACGATACCCTGTTTTTCTATTCAAGGCGTTGCATCATGATGGCGAGGAGGCATTGTTGTTTCGAGTGCCATTGGCATTGCGAAGCCTCTCGCGGACTTTCAGGAATAAGCGGACTCGAGATACGGACGATTACACTTGTTGTAATCCTTCCTTGTATAGTATCTCATCAAGCATCGGCATAGGATCGGTATTTTTCAGAGTACTCTTCCCTTGTAGAAGAGCCGCCTGGGGGCGTTCAGGCGCCTTGAGGCATACTTACGAACGGAATACACATCTACTCATGAAACCCACGACTGTGCATTGTACAGAGTCATTGTGAGATTGAGATTCCCAAGACGGTTCGATGATTGTGAATATCCAAGTGCATTCAGATGCAGGAAGGGAGACAATGGGCAGATGTATATGTCCTTGTTAGAGTTTGCACGGTTATCTTGAGCCTTTACTGGATGCCGTAGAAGCCTTCGTCCTGCTCAGTCACAGAGGGCTACCACAGTGACCGTGCTGGCCCGCAACAACTTGCCAGCGCTCCGCAGTTTCAAGCAGCCCATACAACCTGACAAGAGCACCAGTGAGAACAAGTACGTGCACCCAGTTGTGGCTCTGACCGAGAAGATCAAAGGTTCCCGGGTACCATCTCTCCGGCACCCTGGCCGCGTATATCGCAGCACCTGAAAAGTTGATGATGGCCAGACGCAGAAACGACGACAGGCCCATCATCTCCTCGAGGTCAGCGCCGAAGCTGTACAGACCGTGCGCCACCGGGGCGAAGAGGCTGGCCTCGAGGAAACGGTACATCAGAAACCTGGCCGTGCGGTAATCCGGGCGGCGGAACCGGGGCCGCAGGGTGAAGACGCCGCACCCGAGGGCGGTCAGCGTGAGGAGCGCAAAGTATGCGCGCCGCAAGGTCTCGTGACAGTAGAAGGCAAAGTGCGCGCCGGAGGATGCCCGTGCCCCACATGACCAGGACGATGCCCAGGTGGTCGAGCTCGCTGCCGGACCTGTGCGCGCCGGGGCTGTGGTGGGAGAGGGTGTGGTAGGCGGTCGAGAGGATGAAGCAGATGGATACGCGGAGTTGGTACAGCGCGAGGATCAGGCGATCCCCGGCGCGAGATATCGGTGGCGATGATTTTGTATGGTGTGATATGTTGGCGAGGAACCAGAGTGCACCCGGGAGATGCGACCAGATGTTTGCTACAGACGAGGTCAAATGAGGACCAAAGCGCCATCCCATGAATGAATCAGGTTGAGCAGTACTGTACCTGTCTCATTGTGAACAGCAAGAGTGCGCCAGGTCGATCTCGCGTAGGAAAAGGAAGCCGGTCTGCATCCCCACGTCAGCGCTTGAACCGGCAGGGCAGCGCTGTGCGAAGGTCAGATGGCGTACCGATAACCTGTCAGGATAAACTCATTGTCCCTGTAAGGCGTTGTTCAGTACTGGCATACTCTTGTGTTTGTGGATGAAGAGCCGAGAGAAGCTGGCACATGCCTTTGCCAGGGTACTGTGGTCCTTGATTAGAATTGGGCCAGGCATCGCAACTCTGAAGGGGGCGTACATATGTCTTTCCACGTCAGCAGGCCCGAGTGTTTTCATTTGGTGGGCGTGGGCTGCATCTCGGCTGGGAATGGCTACTGAGATGAAAGTACAACATGGCTGAGATCTTGTCGCTTCTGCGTAGCTCATCAAATCGCAAGTTCAGAGGCCGTGAGATATAATCACAACATTGAGGTCTGCTGTTGATAGTCGTGCCAACGGTTGCATTAGCGCCGACGAGATAGGCCCCCAGGCCTTGACCACCGTATAAGAGCAGGCCACATCGTGGCTAGGAAAGCTGCACCGAAAGATTTTCTGGGAGCACGTTATGGGCGGAGAAGATTCACGGGTAGAGAGCTTTGGCATAGGGATCAATGTGTTCTTGTGTGGATTTAGTCGACTTGTGGCCCATGTCTTGTTCATCACCCTGGAAGCATTCATGAATAAAGTAGTTAGGGTTAAGCCCATTTGGTCCCTGCAACACGACAACAATGGGCCAACATATTCCCTCGTATGTAAACTCAACCACGTGGTTTTGGAACAAAAAATAAAAAAAATTGTCTGGCATCCTCTAACGAAGGCAATGTGGTGTAAGTCTTCCTGTCAGACGGTTGTCGTCAAGCTGCTAATCCTCCTGGCGGCGAGTCAGGACCACCCCTAGGGCTCCTGGGCCCACCCAGCTAGCTGCACCAGCACTGGCGGGTCCAGAGCGGCCGTTGAGCAGGGGACGTGCAGGGGACCTCGGGTCCTCTGCGCCACTGTAGCTTGCTGACCCCTTGGCAACGTCACTCGGTCGCTGCTAGTCGCATACAATTGCGGTAAGCAGTCACTCGACTCTACGACAAAACACTAAAACACTGTGACATACACCGGCACAACAAACTCTGGCGGCTGCAAGATAGGACGGGAACTCAGCTCTGGGATGCTGAGCTGGCCTTGCATGGACAGCTGCACAATTTGCGTTCTGACCCCCTAACGATGTGACTGGGACCGATCATAGCTGTTCACCATGGAACAGCCCTTCTCGACCTCCAAAGTGACAGGTAAACTCAAAGTCCCCCCCCCCCTCTCGCCTCTCCTTTTTGTAATCCCACCACAGCCATGCGCTGACATGCCCACGCCCTTGCAGTCGAGTACTTTGACCCTCACGACGTCTACAAACTCGTCGCGCCGGGCCTCATCCCTCGCCTGCCCCTGCGCAACCTCCACTGGCAGTCCCATGCTGGTCCCCTGCGCTCCATCGAGACACTCCATGTCGACCTCGTCGACGCCCTCACGCCCGCCCCGCGCCCCAGAGCCCGACAGCCCTCCGTGTCCCCGCTCCCAAGCGCGAACATCGATGATGGCTTCACGACCCAGTCACTCGGCACCGGCAACAGCCTCCGGGTCGACGGCGACGAGAGCTTCCCCTCGAAGCCCTTCTCACCCGGCTACGGCCCCAGCGCCGCCGCCGCGCGGCGCCACCAGATCCCCGGGCTGAGGCGGACACCGTACCTGAAGATCTTGTTTGTGCGGTGCGACGACAATGATGCCTACAAGTCCACCGTGCGCGCCGAGGTCAAGGAATGGGTCAAGGAGAACACGACACCCGTCTCGTCAGGGGCCAGCAAGAAGGACGCGCGCAAAGGGGCAGAGAACCACGACGCGTTCGAGTGGATGATTGTCCACGTCGTCGTGCCCAATACCGTGGCCGCGACCCAGCCGAGGTTCTCAGGGGGCGGGAAGGCGCCGGATGGGAGCTCAGATTCGGTACCTACCAAGAGCACGGCGTCGAGATGGGGCAAGGGCTCGAGCACGATACTGGAGAAGCTGAGGGCCGACTTTAACCCCTCTTCAAAGTCGGCCATTGACCACATTGCGCAAATTCGGATCGGCATCAACGACGTTCCCTACGATCTCCTGCCGAGGGTGGTTCCCGCCGTGCCGACTGGGTACAAGGAGACCGAGGAGGACGCAAAGGAAGCCTGGGTAGATCTCATAGACGAGATCAAGAGGTTGATTCTGACGAGCTTCGAATCACGAGTCACCCAGTACGAGGAAGACATCAAGGAGAAGGACGCACAGAGGACCTTGCCGGGGTGGAACTTTTGCACATTCTTTATATTAAAAGAAGGACTCGCCAGAGGCTTCGAGAGCGTCGGTCTCGTCGAGGACTCATTGGTCGGGTACGACGAGTTGAGTGTTGGACTTGACGCCATACTCAAGGAGCAGGCTGTGACCGACTCCCCAGAGGTGCCGGGCGGCTCGTTGCTCACGTATACCGAAGAGCTCAAACATGTCGCCCAGAAAGCCATGACCGCGGCGAGTGGCGGCACGGTGGAGTTTGAGGATGAGGAACAGGTGGACCTGCAACCCAGCGACCCTGCAACTGCCAACAAGGACGACGACATACCCATCTCGTTCTTGAAGAAGCCTTACCGGGAGCTCATTTTGGCAAATAACGTATCATTATTTGATTTCAGATGCTATATCTTTGCGAGACAAATCGCACTACTACTGCGGCTGGGCAACGCCTGGTCTACCAAGGAGGAGCTGGTCGCAAAGTTGAAGGAGCAACAAGAAGCAGTTCTTCACGGGGTGGCCCCGAGAGCACCGGCGCCCACGCAGGCGGACGAGTCCGAGAAGCTCTCTATGCTTGCAGAAATATGCAAGAGGACGCTCGAGTTCATACCGGCGGTCTCCCACGTCATGCGACAAGATGTCATCGCAGCACTCACCGAGAAGAAACAGCCAGAGGAAGGCGAGCAGAAGGCCGATGATGCGCACAACTTGCTGGCGGCCGAGGTTGCTGACAATATTGTTGCATCTTTTGCCTTCTCGGTTGCACAGCAGATTCTAGCCCAGACATCTACAAAGGCATTGCCGATACCCCCAGCAACTACGTCTCAGACCGAGGGCGGTTCTGAGTCTAAGGCTTCGATCCCAGAGCCCAAGACGACGGTGCATCCGGCCAGGACGACCTCACTCCGTGTAGGTACGACCGGCAGTCGACTTGCATCGATACCCAGTCCGAACTTTTTTCCCGGTCCAGGCAACAATCGAAGGGCGAGCGTGCCTGATGTGCAAGAGGTGGTGGATCAGAACACGCGAAAGGCGGGCATGGAGGACTTGGCTGCTAGGAGGGCCGAGCTCTACGCTCTGTCGCGGAACATCCTGGAAGAGGCCGGAAAGAAGCGGGGATGGAGTGACGGGTGGTCATCTGTGCCGGTGATAGGAAACACCGGTGTGCAGGAGATGGAGGAAGTGAGCTTGGACGACGACGCTCCATCTACCGCCGAAGCCACATCCACACAAAACGGGAAGAGCTCGACTGGTCCTCAGTACACCCTGGCCGGCCTGGACACCAAGCTTCTTCGGACGGCTCTCGATAACAAAGAGGACTTCTATCGGCTGTACGAGATGCTGACCGACAAGGCTTTGCGGCATTATACAGTCGCGAACCATACCCACTCTGTGCTGGCCAACATGTCGGATCTTGCCGTTGTCAAGTACTACCTGGAAGACTACGCAGCAGCGGCTTCGTACTTCTTGCGAACAACGCCGTTTTATGGCGAGAGCGGCTGGAGTCTCTTGGAGCTGTCCATGCTCATCATGTACTCCAAGTGCTTGCGGCAGCTGAAGCGGAATGACGACTATGTTCGCGTTGTGCTGAAACTCTTATCGAAGGCTGCCACCTCCGAGAAGGATCACCTCCAGTCAAAAGGCTCACTTGGATTAGGAGGCTTGGATTCGAAAGATTTTGCAGAAAATGAGGTCTTCAAGGGGTTCCTACCGGACTTCCTGGCGGCTGCCAAATCCTTCAATAAGGAGGTGAAGCACTCGTTGCAAAACTTCTTCACGAATATCGAGCTCGAGGGTCCGCCTGTGTACGACGACGGTCAAGACAGCTACAAGCTCACGTTGAAGCTACGCAGCGTCCTTGCTGATCCTTTGCCCGTGGACAAGGCGATGGTACGGCTCGTAACCGCGAGTGGTAGCCGCGAGATATGGCTGGAGACCGACGGGGGCCTCGAGCTCACGCCGGGTCGGAACAAGATTCAGCTGCAGGGTACTACGATGAGTCCGGGCACCTACGAAGTTGACCGAATCCAAGTGGTTAGTGGTGCGTTGAAGCTCAACTTTGAGAGGCAGGCTTTTCAACCCTTTGACCGCACTGCCGTCAACCTGCGAAATCCATACATCGTGCTATTTCAGCGCGCGGACACGCTGGACTTGCAGGTCGAGCCATCGCCGCTCGTCCAGCTCGACCGCAACAATGCAATGGATCTCGAGCTGAAGACTGGGTGGAATGCGGCACAGACGTGCGACATCCGTATTCGCTCTGCGACAGGTGGCTTGCGGCTGCTTACCAGCGAGGCCAAGGTTGTCGGCGATGAGGACCAGCCGCAGCCAAAGACGTCTGAAGCAGGCCTGTTCTCTTTTGCTGATCTGCAGCCTGGCTCGTCATTCAGATTGCGAGTCCCCTTCACTACGGAGCAGGACGTGGCCAGCGTGTCAGTCAAGGTCGAGGTCAAGTATACCACAGACAAGGGTACCTTCACGTTGCTCAAGACGCCCTCGATATCACTAGCCCTCAAGCTGGGCGTCAATGTGCAGGATGTTTTCAAGCACTCCGCCCTCTACTCGCGCTTCACGGTCTCTACCTCGAACAGCAGTCCGCTCCGCCTCTTCAAGTCCGAGCTGGACGAGTCCGAAGTCTTCGAGTCCAAGTACGGTGTGCCTCCCAGCAACCCGGTCATCATCTTCCCAAAGCAACCCGCCAGCCTTCTGTACCAGATCAAGCGCAAGCCTGGATCCAAGATCGGGCCCAAGACGAACAAGATCATGCACCTGAAGCTGTCCTACAGCGTGCTGCAGGACGAGATCTCAGATAACATCCGGGACTCGATGATAGCATCGCTACAAGGCACGCCGTTGTGGCAGTACAGCCGGCTGGTCGTCGCGGCTGTGCTCGAGAGGGTGCGCACCGACCTGACGGCCTACGATCTCGAGCGCGCCGCAGTACTGGGCGAATTATCTACGGGTTTCCTCGCAGAGGCGAAATGGCAAAGACACTTCTACGGTCTGGGCAGCTCCACGCCGCAGGGCGAAGACGTCGCCGCGCTCCTTGCGGAGTTTATCGTTCTATGGACGAAAGAAAACCGGAAGATCTCCGCGATGCGCACTATCACGGACCCCTCGCAGCAAGAGACGATACTCATCCCCGTGGATATCCCGTCCATCGCGGTCGTGCACACGGCTGATATCCGCCTGCAGCGGCCGATCCCGTCGCTGGTGCAGCCCTTTGACAACAGCGAGACGCCCGTGGCGTGCGTGAACCAGCTGCTCCCGGCGACGCTGCACCTCAAGTGGACGCGGGTGTGGGACACGGACCGCGTCGACGGCGGTGGAGGACAGGATGATGATGACGACGAGGCGGCCGGCGACGAGTTCAGCTACGAGGTCAACGCGCCCGGCGACACGTGGCTCGTGGGCGGGCGCAAGAAGGGCCACTTTGTGATCCCCTCGCCGTCTTCCTCTTCTTCTTCTTCCGCCGCCGTGGGCGAGCTCAGCTCGTCGCCCGTCAACGAGGCGGATATCCCGCTCGTCATGATCCCGCTGCGCGAGGGCCACCTGCCGTACCCGTCGGTGGAGGTGAGGGAGGTGTCGTCGTCGTCGAGGGCCGGCGAGGACGGTGGGGGCAACGCGCTGTCGCTGGCTGGACACTGCGAGACGGACTATAGGAACCTGGGGGAGACTGTGAGGGTTGTGGCGGACCGGGGCCGGGTCACGGTGAGCCTGGATGCGAGCGGGCCCGGTGGGGGGCCGCTGGTGCTGGAGAGCGAGAGGGTGCTTGTTGGGGAGGAGAGGAGGGTTCATGGGCGAGTGGTGGCGTAGGACGTGGCTGTTCGTTGGCAGTTGGGTCGGTGGTGTGCGAGATTGTGTGCAGGTGGGTGGTTACTTGGGTGGGTAGTATTGAGGGTGGGTTGCATTTTGTGGCTGCGGCAGTTATAGATGTGGTGGCACGGGCGGGCGCTTGGCGCGTTGGCTTCACGGGGTGATGTTGTGTTGTGTCTGGTGTGGTATGATTATCACTTGGTAGACGGCCTCGAGCTAGATGAAGAAGAACCATCTGTTTCAAAGCTCCTGTCCTGGTGAAACCAATAATGTTTATGATGTATTGTGTACACTACTAACAACTTAGTTGCTTGGAGTTTCAGTCAAAGCATTTGAAAACCACACTGTGCAGTATTTCTTTACGAATAATCAGGAACCTGTGTCATTGGGATCCGGCCTGTGACTGAAATCTTAGAATTGAGATGGAAAGGAAGGAGCTGGAAAGTGAGTTGAGCAAATCTGTAAGATGGAAATGGTCAGCGTGTTTGCTTCCCTCTCTATAGAATTCTAAGCCTCAAAAACAGCCAGTACTTATACTGCATGTGGGCATATTCTTTGGGTGGTTCGGAGGTCCAGAGGTGTTGTTGACAAGATTGCATGAGACGAGCCATCAGCTTAGAAGATCCATCGAAACATGAATTGAACCAGTCATTGGATGCGTCAAGGCCAAATATGCGTGCTCCCAGTCGCAAAAGAGGTCCCAGTACCTAGCTGGTTTTGTTCAAGTACTTGGGTTTCCAGGCAACACACCCAGCGCTGTTGGCAATGACAAATGTGTGTTTCTACGTCAGATGCCAGAAGTTCAAAGAGGCAGGATGCAGTGCCGCTTCATCTCAGCAACGTTTGAGGAGGGGTGGGTCAGTATCTACATCAAGCAGCTGTCAAACCGTGACCCGCTCCAAACTGTACCATACCCTAATTGCATCTATAGATCTATAATCACTCTTACATAGGTCAGAATCTGACGGCCTCGACGGGAAATATCATCTGCACTTACGTTTCTTGCTAATCCGGCACTGGTTTTGCTAATATTAGGGTCGGCTCCGACCTACAGGTGTGAGTGATCACCATCAGCCAATTGTAAATTATACCTATTCCTGTCAAGTAATAAGGTTTTTGCAAGCAAGGGCGCAATATCTATTAATAAGGGGCCCGGAAGGTGCTGCGGCCGGCCCCTGCAGTGTCTGCTTATCGACTTAGTAAGTACCCGGCTATGTAGTATCTTTTGAAAAATGATAAAATAATCTCAGGCCCAATCTGTTCGTTTTGTTGGCCAGTCCTCTTTCATCGTCTTCAACCTCTTTTCTCGTCTACTAAAATGGACCCGACTGGGGCTGACCAGGACTTCGCCAATGCACTCAAGTCAGCAACACAAAAAAATAGTCACGAGGAGCTACAAAGCCTGCTTCAATCTCATGACGAGAAGGAAAACACCAGGCTCCTCGAGCCAGCCTTCCTGGTGGCCCTTGAACAGGGCTATGTGGATCTCGCGGAGCTACTGCTCGGCTACGGATCCGGACTCGTGAGATTCATCACCGTTGACCAGGCCGCCATCAGCGGTGGCCACATCCCCATCCTCGAGTGTCTCCTCAGCCACCACTGGGACGTGAACGGGAGCCTTGGCCACCATGGCGATGTACTCGGGTACGCCATCAGGTCGGAAGGGCCCGCACATCGCAAGCCCGAGGTGGTCACCTGGCTGCTCGAGCGCGGCGCCCACCCCGACCGCGGCCAAGGCAGCGACGGAAGCGCCAGCACGCCCCTCGAGATGGCCTGCTCGTACCGCGCCGCGCCCGAGGTGACCAGCCTGCTCATCCAAAAGGGCGCCACGGTGAACGGGACCCGGGCGCTGTGCGCGGCCGCGGCCGCGGGCGAGGGTGACGTCGGCGCGCTGCGGGTGCTCATCGACGAGGGCGGGGCGGGGCTGGATCTCTTGTGCGGCGTGTCGGACAACATCGAGTATGCCGGGGACGGGTCCGTGCGTGGCGTGTCAGGGCGCATCGACGAGGACGAGCGGCGGAGCTTCAGGACCGCGCTGCATGAGGCTGCCGGGGAGGGCCAGGTAGAGGGTATTAAGTTTCTGTTGAGCAAGGGCGCGAGGAAGGACATTCGCAATGCGGCTGGACTGTTGCCCAAGGAGACCGCTGCACAGGCCGGGCACGATAATTGTGCCGAGATGTTGGATGAGGAAAATGAGGAATAGTTAACACGGGTAGTAGCAGTCTTGATTACAGAACGAGTTTGTTGGTCAATGCCTATAGGTTCCGGTCTCGTGATGCCTTGTCGTTTGGAGTGATTGAATTTGTGTCGCTAACAGCGCAAGGGAAGTTGTCCACAGGTGACCTCGCTGTAAATAGTTCAAATAAAAGGTTTAAAGTTTTCTAGGCTCTAAGAATTAGTATTAGTCAGACGCAGCGGTGCAAAAGAATGAACCTATCTTTAAATTTAGTTTATAATGACAATTCTGTTATAGTTTAGTACATTTATTTGTATCGCTAGCTGTCTAATATCACTCTAGTAATTTGTAAATGAAATATACTCATAGTGTTCTGTTCGTATAAGGTTTTCTTCTTCTTGTTATTGTCCGTGTCTTACTCTTGGTGGGACCGTTAGTTGAACCTGAACTCCAAAACTGGTATATAGGTATCCTGGTGATTAACAGATGTATAATGTGCGCATAGGGGACGGAATACGAAGACCGGTAAATAGGTTCCAGATATGAATAACATGCATTAATTACATATCAATTTATTGCTATGTCATTGAGTACCCGGGGGAGGTACTGCGGAACTCGACTCAACCTTATTCAACTCAGAAGTAGTTTGATGAAAGTAGTCCGCCGGGACTTTCGATCCTCGCTCCAGTCCTTGCCTCTGCGGCCTGAAACAAGGCTGTCAAGTTCAGCATCCGAAGACACGAGGGGTGCCAGCGAGGACTTGCGGATCTCTGCCCGCTGCGTCTCGAAGATGGTGACCACCAGAAACAGTGCCGAGACCACAACCATCGCGCCGCACAATGCCAACCACGGCCACCGGACGCGGATATAGGTCATGTTTCGGAGCACTGTTCCGTAGGCCAGCGTCGTGTTGGGCCCGCTCATCATGTTGTATCTCAATCCGGTGGCGAATTAGTCGAGCGCGGCCGGTATATCACTCCGGGTCTGGTAGAGGCTCTCCGACGTATAGTCTGTTCCGAATATTTCTTGGAGATTCTCCAGGATCACTTTCTTATCGGGACTGTTGGAAACGTATGTATTGTTCCCAGTAGAGTTCCGGGGGAAGTCCGGGTCTACGGCCTCGTAGCTGTAGTACCTCATGGTGAAGCTCGTCTCCTCACCAGCGGTATGATCTAGTCTGGAGTTGGTGGTATTTCCGCGCACTAGGTTACCGCTCACGGAAGTCCAGTTGCTGAAGGACCACGAACATAGTTCCAACGTGCACTGGTAGGCGGCCATGGTATCCTGCCACTCCGAAGTTGGACCGGTCCAGCTCGAGTTGGTGTCAAAAGGGGAATGCTTATGACGAATACGGTCGTGTAGTTGTAGGCCGAAGCGGAGTCATTGACCTGGACGTTCATGGCAGGACTGACGAAGCCTGAGTGCGGAGAGTATGTGGCCAATTCGTTAAACGTGGCGTCTAGAGGAAGGGTGTAGTTGCCATAGTTGAGGACGCCGGCTCTCATCTCGGCCTATGCTCTCGTGTAGTTGCGGTTGAGGCACATCGCGTGCTCCTGTGACGTGACGTCTTCGCAGACGCTGCGTATCCCCAAATTTGTCACCACCGGAAAAGGTGCAGTTGGCGTCTGGGGCCGGGGGGGGGGGGGCTTGGGGACGACGCCGTAAAGCCCCGAGATGCCACCTACGACGATCGTCTGTACCTGCCTGTGAAGACATGAGCCTCTGGTTGTCGGCCAGAGAGAGAGAGCACGGCAAACACGGCGGATCCTTTGAAGAGGGATTCTTATTACTGATCACGTTGTAATCGTTCGAATCAGTACAGAGCCACTGGTCATTCACTCGCGAGTGGCTCACAATCAAGCTCTGACTAGCTACGGCTGTGCTGATCGCTGGGTATTCCAGACTCTGCTGCGTGAAAAGGTTCAAGCGCCAGGGCAACAAGGATGATGAAACAGCCGATATATGCCACGGTAGAGGCGCTTTTTGCTCGTACTAAAAATCTGATTGCTCCGGCGGGCCCCCGGCTGGCGCCGTCAAAGACTTGTAGCTGCTCAAGCCTGGACAGCTCAGAAGTCAGTCGCTTTGAATGCACAAAACCTAGTGACGGCTTTGAGCGGGTAGATACCGGGACTTGCTGCTGTGCAGATGCAGCCATTTCAGCTGGCTGATGCCCTCGGGGGCAGGAAGGATCATGGCTGCTTTGGCAGCAGTGGAAAGCATAGCCATGATCGCATTGGGCGAAAGAGCAATGGTCCAACTCGACGCAAGCGTCCCATCGAGAGATGCAGGAGAATGGCGACGATAGCCACTATACAAATCAGGGCGAGGGTGACGCTGGCAATCTCTTGCCACCAATTGCGAAGAGACACTCTTCAGTGTGCTTTGCTGTGGGACTCTCGGTGGCCCCGGAAGTCGCGCCTCCGCGAAGCAAGACTTTGAGGAGTTCGGTATGTGTGGTGCTGGCGAGGGGCTTTCGGTACATGGGGAGAGGTGGCGATACTCGGCGATTATCGTCAGACGCGCGTGCGACACCAGACCAACCAGTACTTATTGGGGACGTTCTGCTGGTACGGATCGTACCCCTCAGCAGACGCCATATTGTGAGATCGTGAGTCTGGCTCTGGGATTATTGAACGGAGGCGAACGATACGAACGTGACCGTCGTCTACTTGAAGGTTATGAAGCTGCTACAAAAGGACCTTGCAATCGTCTCTAAGGATTCCCTCGGACCCATTCCCGGTGGTGCGGCAGTGCTTCTTCTGGGACACGAGGCGCGTCCTGGTGAATACCAGCCCCAGCAGGAGTCGCAGTATGCCATCACTGAGGAGGACGTGTCGATCTCTGCGCTGGGCTTCGAGAGACAAGTCTGCCGCATCGAGTGATTGAGATCACCAAGATTCTCTTGTTTCCTCGTTCTGGACTTCAAGACTGGAACGAGATACTCCGGCTTGCCGGCTGTGGTAGGAACAAGGGGGGGCGCTCACAGAATCACAAGGACGTTCACAGAGACATTCACTCAAGGGGCTAGCTTTAAAAAACATAGTCCGTATAGACCGTTTATAGCTTTCTTTCCTCTTAATACAATGCCATGCACAACCTTTTATCTTGGCCCCCACCAGCATCCACATTTGCTGTGGCACCTCGGCATGGTTGGTGAAACAAGACCGTGTCCTCGCAGAGAAGGGCACCATGCTGAAGAAGATGGATATTATTCAGATACCGGGCTACACTATATACACCAGCCGGGACTTGGGAGGTGATGATGTCGCGGCCTTGGACAGCTGTCGAGGACCGCTGCACGTGCGCAGACTGCCCGACCTTCAAAAGGTGGAAAATGCGGATGGTCACGTCTGGCTGTCGTATGAGTATTACTACACGAAGACATGTCACAAGACGTTCAAAGCGCCTACGAGAAACTGACCTACTAGTTCTTGTATCGGTCAGTAAGGTGTTTTCTAGTGCTCGATTGCCTAACGGCGCCAGGCTAATTGAGTGCATGGTGGGGTAGAAGACACAGATGGTCGGCGGGGCCCACCAGGTGCTGTCACAACAACAGCCCATGTTCAGAGGAGATGATAGTCAGTTGGACAAATTGATTATGTGCGTGATCATTGATGGGATGATGTCTCTCTTGATTTCTTGACTCCTGGATCTCATGTGGTCTTCCTGCTTTGGCCCTGTCTTTCCCAGACCCTGTGATTTGCTCAATGTAGTGTTTCTTTTCATTGTGAAATTTACATTTACTAGTGACTGAGCTTGCACTGTTGTCGTGTCTAAAGTAAAGACGCAATGTATTTGCACGGCATCTAAGTTTCAAGTACCGTGGATTTGCTGCTCAATGACGAAATAATGGCCAGACCCCCGAAAAGTGGTCGATCCTGGGGGTAGCCCCTTGATCCTGGAACCTAAAGCCTGACTTACAGCCTGGTCGGGCCTGGGCACGCCCGGCAGCTGAGCACGCCGAGCTGGGCTGATGGCTAAACCTGGCATGCTGTAACGAGCTTCCCGAACCCGAGTCCATGTCTCCCCAAGCCCCCTGACTCGGCCTGACTCTCCGGTGCACCCCGCCTGTGTACCAGTAATAGAAGAGACAGAGTATGCAGTACGAGCACTATACTTTGTATGCAGTGGAAGCACTGCATGTATCCTTCTCCACATAGACCACCACCTCAGGGATCAAGATCAAGGGCTGGGGCAGCAGCTCCCACACTGCCCTGCAGAAAGTGTGTCGTTGGAATGACGAAGCCAGAGCTTCTTGCAACCTGCATTCCTGGAAGTCAATTGAACCCTTCTATGGACACTATGTGCCATGCCAGTTTGACACTTGGTTTCTGGTGAGGGCTGAACTGGACCTGACGTGACGTGACCTGATATCTTTTGTCTTGTTTGTTTGCAGCACGGGAACAACATACTCTAGTGCAGTGGGTGTTGACATGGGCCAACAATGGACAAACTAAGTACAAGTACTTTGTACGTGTACAGTACATCGTACTCTGCTTCATCACCTACCATTGACAATACCAAAACGGCCCCTCCCGTCGCCCTCCCGCCGCCTCGCCTTGCCTCGTCTCCTTCTGCTTCCGCCTCCATCGCAATTCCTCTTGGCTCTTTTCTCCTCCTCCTGGCTCGTGCAGATTGCATCCCCTGCACCCTTCTCACGTCGACCTCCCGCGTCCAGAGCCACATTGCGTGCACCTCGCTTCGTTCTCTCTCCCCTGCCTCTTCGAAATTTCCCGATCCAATTTGCCTACCTGGGATCCTTTTCTCGCCTACCTACTCGTTCGCTTCCTCGGCCTCGCCCTGCTGCACGCCCCTGCTCCACGCCCAGCCCGTCGCCCTCGACCTCCAAAAAGAGATCGAACCCCTGAACGAACGCCGATTCCCCCCGGATACTCCCCTCCCCAGGACCGATGCGCCCGTTCCTCGCATCATCCTTGCCTGCCTCGATCTACCCTCGACCGCTGCCCATCTGGTCCCTCCTCGACGCATACGATCAATTGAACAACTAAATTGCCCACCACGGTCTCCCATCACGCCCACGTCTTCGACGCGCACACAAGCACACTTCTTGTTGTCACGCGACGGCGCACCCTGGCGGAACAAACTGCTGCCCTGACCCGGCGGATCCGCGTCGGGCGGAGAGGGAAGGCAAGAAGCAGAAGCAGAAGGCAGGCGGGAAGGCAACAGGCGGGACAGGAATAAGGAGCCTTCACGATGATGCAGCCGGCGCGCGGCACCAACGAGCGCAAGGCCAAGCTCGCTCGCTCCTACCAGCAGCTGCTCGACGAGTTTGGCGACAAGGACCTCAAGACCGTCGGCAACTACCACCTCGGCCGCCTCATCGGCAAGGGCTCCTTTGGCAAGGTCTATCTGGCCACGCACAAGCTCACCAATGGCTCCAAGGTGCGTCTCCAATGGGGCGTCTCATGGCCGGAAGATGGAAGAGATGGTGTACCTGAACGCGGGTCGATGGCTGCCTGGTTGGTTTACTGACTGACTGACTGACTGACTGACTGACATTCTGGACGGCAGGTCGTGCTTAAGTCTGCGAAGAAGGATGACTCCAACCTGGCCCGCGAGATACATCACCACCGACAGTTCGTCCACCCGCACATCGCCCGCCTGTACGAGGTCGTCATCACCGAGAACCTGGTCTGGATGGTCATGGAGTACTGTTCCGGTAAGGCGGAAAGGAAAGATGAGCCACAGGGCGGGGCCCGCGCGCATTGCGTATGTAGCTGACAAGATCGCAGGCGAGGAGCTCTACGACTACCTCCTCCGGCACGGCAAGCTTCCCGTCGACAAGGTACAAAAGACCTTCACCCAACTCGTCGGCGCTGTCGCCTATGTCCACCAGCAGAACTGCGTCCACCGCGACCTGAAGCTCGAAAACATCCTTCTCGACAAGCACGAGAACGTGAAGCTGCTCGATTTTGGCTTTGCGCGCGAGTACGAGGGCAAATCGAACTATCTACAGACATTTTGCGGTACAATCTGCTACTCAGCCCCCGAGATGCTGAAGGGAGAGAAGTATGCCGGAGAAAAGGTGGACGTCTGGAGCCTGGGAATAATATTATATGCGCTGCTGTGTGGAGAGTTGCCCTTCGACGATGACGACGACGACGTGACGCGACGGAAGATCCTGGGCGAGGAGCCCAAATACCCCGACCACATCCCGTCCGATGCTCTGTCTTTGCTGAAACAGCTGCTGTCCAAACGACCGTTCCCTCGGCCATCTCTGTCAGACATTCTGAATCATCCTTTCCTGTCCGAACATGCGTCCGAGCAACAAATTATCCTGGCCAAGCAGCGCGTGGAGCCGTTCTCAACATCCTTGGAGAAGGATACCTTGCACCGATTGAAAGCTGCGGGAGTTAATATCGACGAGGTGATAGAGTCTGTTTTGGCGCAGAAATGCGACACCCTTGCTGGGTGGTGGACGTTGCTACTTGAGAAGGAAGAGAAGAAACAGGCAAGGAGGGAAAGGAAACGGAGGGAGAAGGAGGGGGATCGAAGGAGCTCTCGACGCTGGTCACAAGCATCCAGTCGTCTTGAGCGCTTGGCGCCGGTCGGTGAGGAAGGCGGGTTCATTAAGCTTGGCGACCCTCCGGCGGCGAGGGCTCGAGGTCGTTCAGAAAGGAGGAGCGGATATTATCCCGAATTCCAGATAACGGATCTGCCAGGACTGCCGGAAGCGGGCAAGTCGAACATCACGCTGAGCCCAGACCAGGAAGTACCGCCCCCGCCCATCGACAAGGACTCGATCCGGTCAGTCAGCAGTTCCCGCCGGAGACCCGTTCCGCCACCTAAGGAGGGCGTGCCTGGTGTCTTCCGCAGCGCGAGATCTAGAGGCTCGACACTGCATCTGGTCACAACGTCGGACGCGCTGGAGGATCGGGCCGCGAGCCAGGGCACCGACGCGCCGAACAAGCTCCGCAAGAAGCAGTCGCAGGGCTTCATCTCACACTGGAAGAATCTGACGCACTGGCTGTTCGACTCGACCCGCCGGCACAAGAATCCCAACAAGGTACTTAGCCACTCGACGCCTAACCTGCGTGACAAGGCGCGTGCTGCAAGGGAAGGGAAGCTTTCGAAGGAGAACAGCCCCAGGCCACACACCGGCAAGACTGCGCCGACAACAACACCGCAGTCGACTGTGTCTACCTTGCCAACAAATCTGATCGCGAATGGCATCCCAAAGAAGCCCAAGTCGTCACACACGCAGGGCAGTGGTGGTAATGTGAACAGTCCTTCGACACCGGGCTTCTCGACGCAGGGCGGCGCTTCACACTTTCCTCGCCGTGCGCCGACGGGCGGTTCGTACAAGCGACAGTCTCTGTCACCGTCTCCTATCACGCCACGATCTACCGTGCGAAGATCCTCGGCCGGCCTGCGTGGTCGCAAGTCGACCTCGTCGTCTGTCTCCTCCGTTCGATCTATGCACGTGACTCACCACCAACACAGCCACTCCAAGGCATCCTCGACCTCATCCGCTAATTCTGTCTCGACAAATATGTCCAAGACCCCCATGCAGAGCGGACGAAGTCCTCACCACTCTGTCAAGGTCCTTCCAGCTACTCCGACTTCGGTCACGTCTTTCCCCAGCAATATCCGGCTCGTGCGAGGCGCGCCGGTGTCCCTCTACAACGAGGCCGCGCCGTCGAGGAGTAATGGCAGTAGCAGGAACGGCAGTCTCGCGGCCAGCCCGATGATGCCGCCCCCACGATCTCCAAATCCCTTTGCATCTACCTTTGGCGAGCGTAGCGGGCCTTTCTTCGCCAAACGGAAGCGCAATCTTTTCAAGGGTCCCACGATGACGATGGGGGCCAACAGCAGCCGGAGCGACCGCGGAACGCCCTCTCACAGCCGGAGCGCGAGCGGTGATCGCTTAGGCCGGCGCAGCGGCGAGATCGCCGCCGTGCAGGAAGAAGACGAGGACGCGCTGGAGATGGAGGACGACATGCTGGCCGAGGACCTGATGGCCGAGGAAGACGAGGACGACCGCGACACGGTGAAATTCACGGGAGTCGAAGAGGAAGATGAGGACATTGAAGAGGTCGAGAACTTCACGCCTGTGGTCAAGGGCCCTGGTGAAAGGATCGAGGAGGTGATCCTGGAGCCGGGCGACTCGAACAAGGTCGGGAATGGGACGGCTGGAGGGTCGGCGAGTGCGGTTGAGGCCGGGACTGCATGATTGGGGGTCTGCCCGGGATTTCATGTGCCTGCCTCGCCTCACCGACCACGAACCCCAGGGAGTCTGCTGGCAGTCCACAAGTGGTCTACATCGAGTCCACAATCGCCCACTGCCCCGCCGCAAGAAAGAAAAAAAAAGCACGACGAATGCGCTGCAGCGCTGTCACTTTGGAGACACTGCTTGCTCATACCATCGGCGGGCTCATGGTGTATCTGCGGCGTTCTTCTCACTTACACTTACGTTCCTGATATGGTGCGAGCGCCTGCGTTGTTCTGTTTCTAGAGATGTTGTACCTACTACCTACGTGTTTCTCGGCGGGATTTTGGGGCCTTCTTCCTCTGCGACGTTTATTTTGACATTCAATGATACCTCTGAATACTTTTTCGAAAATCAAATTTCGGCGGGACGTGGCACTCGGACCGTTCTCGTTTTCTTCCCTTTTCAAGGCAGTTTCCCGTAGACTATGCACATGTGCCCTTGCAGCTTGATGATATGGAAAATATGTCTATTCCGAGGGTATCTCAAACTCTTCATGATCCTGAATGAACGCCGGATTGGTGTACCCAATCGACTGAAATTTTCGAGCGCGGAGGTAACAACGCCTTCAGCCAGTGCATTGCATGCACATCGTCACGGCCATCATGCAGCAGCGTCCAGCCACGCCGGTCTCTCGCCCCCGCCCAGCTTCACAGCAACATCTACCAGCCTCGACCCGAGATCAACGACCTTCTTCGATTCCGCCTCGCTCCTCGCCCCTCCTCGTCGTCTCAACAGGCCCCGTCGCGCCCTCTCCACACGCCTGACGGCATCCACGCTCACGCAGAGCGCGGGGTCCAGCCTCTTGAGCCCCGGGTCCCCCATGGTCGCCAGCGCCGCCAGGCCGAGACACGCGTGGCCCGCGTCGGGCGGCGACCCGGGGTGCTTGCCGAACCCGCCGATGACGTGCTGCGTCTTTTCGAGGAGGAAGAGCCTCTGCGCCCGGAGCGACGCCGGGTCCGGGTGGTCGTCGAGCGTGCCGAGGACGGCGAGCGAGCCGAGTGTCCACCACGTGTAGCACGTGTCTGCGACCTTGTTGCACCGCCCGTTGAAGCCGATGTGCTTGATCTCGCTATCGTCCGACAGGCTCAGGTCCGCGAGGAGGAAGTTGGCCGTCTCCGCGTCGTCGTCGTCGTCGTCGTCGTCGTCGTCGTCCCCGCCTTCGCTGTTGCGCTGAATGTAGACGAAACGCCGCGACTCGAGCCACGAGATGAAGGCTCTCTCGTTCGGGATCCCCTGCTTCACCGTCTCGCTCCGCTGCTGCCTGGAACCTGGAGCTTCAGTGTTATCTGCAGTCGAAGTAGTAGCAGTAGCAGTAGCAGTAGTAGGCCCCTCCCCCTCGGGCGGCCTGTCGAGCAGCGCCAGCGCCGCGACCGCGCAGTAGCCGTAGCCGGCGTGGCTTTCGTGCCGCCAGCTCTCGGCGAACCCGCCGTCGTACGTCTGGCCCCGCCGGATGTGCGCCACCAGCGCGGGGACGTCGATGTCCTCGGCGTGGTCCGGGTGGCCGGGCGGCGGCTGCTCCTCCTCGGCGCCGCGGAGCATCCACCGCACCGCGGACGCGAGGTAGCAGTAGCGCATGTCCTTGCCCCCGCCGATCATCGTCCTCCTCACTGGCGGTGTCTCATCCTCCTCGTCGTTGTCGTTCTCGTCGGTCCGCTGCTCGTGGTGCCCGGGCGCCGGCGGCGGGTCGTAGACGGTCTCCCCGAAGCTGCCGTCCTCGGGCCGCTGCAGCCGCCGCAGCCACCGCAGGGTCTTGGGCCTGTCGACGCCCGCGAACGCGCCCTCTGCGCTCTTGCCGTCGTCTTCCCCGTCGTCGTCGGCGAGCAGCGCGAGGAGCAGCAGGGCGAAGTACGTCCCGCCGATGTGGGCGTCCGCGTGGCCGTGGGTGTGGTGCGGGGCGAAGACGTGCGTCGGGGAGCCGGCGAAGCCGCCCGCCGGGTGCTGGCAGGAGAGGACCCAGCGTCGGAGGGAGGCGCGGTCTGCGGGCGTGAGTATGGGTTTCTCGGGCTTTTCGGAGGACGAGGACGACGAAGAAGAGGGAGTGAGCAGGTCGATGGCGGCGATGATGAAGAAGCCTAGGCTCAGCCGCGTGCTGTCCATGGAGGTGTAGTGGTGCGGCAGGAGGGTGCGCACGCAGCGCTGCCAGTAGCGGAGGTGCCGCGGCTTGTCGAGGGGAGGGTCGTAAGGACCGGTCATTATTTCTATAGCGTGTTGTTGGAGGTTTAAAAAAGCTGCCAAGGGCCGTCGTCTTGGAGAATATATGGAGGTTTGAAGGAAGGGGAGGGGTCGAGCTACCCCTGCCGTTTGGTGCTGCTACCCTTGTGCTTATAGGTCCCTGTATCCCTGCACCATGTCATGGTGCCTCTCAGCCTCATGCCCATGTCATTGAAGAGGCATCCCTGCTCCACTAGTTGCATTGCTTTCCAAGGGAAATATCATTCATTCACATAGACATGTATCCTGACAAATGTACGGATACACACAATGATACATCACTCACTCCAGCTACACTATCAACCTATCCATCCAGACTGGCAGGACCCAGGATTCAGCAGTCGCTTCGGAAGGGTACTCGGAATTTCAGTTCTAACAGAAACCAATCCCGTAAGACCTCGCGTGCTGCATGTTATCAAATTGCTGTCTGTCCATATCCTCTCTCAAGGCTGCTGGGGTGAAAACAGTTATTTTGTAAGAACGTACCTTTCTTTGCTTCTTCAAACGAAATGCTGCGTCTTGTTCCATCTGGTTTCCAGTCTGGAGAAACTCCCATGTCTTTCGGCCACTGTATGCTCGCCCACCGCCACTTGCAATGCGTTCCAAGGTTGCCTTGACTTGACTTGTTGAAACTCACCTCACGTCGCCTCTTAACCGCATTTGATATCAGTTCCTCGCCCCAACCCTTGCCGGGGAAGTCCTTGAGCTCTCTGGCACTGGGAAGGTATTCGATCGCCACACACACAAGGCCTACCTAGGTAGACGGTGTTCCAATGGCGCCGCCGCACTTTTGCTGTGGTTAATATCGGCGCCCTTCTTAACCCAAAAAAGCGACAGGTAAATTATCCCCAACTCTGCCTTCTCTATGAATACCGAGGGCATTATACGTGACCGGTCGATTCGATGTGGGATTGGCTCCATGCGATGCCGGTGTACTTTGTGGCACAAATCCATCGAGCAAGAACATAGAGATCCTTATAATACCAACTCTATAGCTCCCGCTGAGGCGATCCGTACTTCAGAGTTTCGAGATCAAGAAGTCATAGGCATCAGCAAGTCTGGCTAGACGTCAGTCTGTCCCTGTAGTCACGCGGTGGATATGGCCTTAGCTGATTTCTATGTCTGCGTGTTGTACCTCTCAAATTTGAACTACGGAGGTATAGGAAGAGGTTTGAACTGGGGAAATGGCCGCTCAAGGAAGGATTGGTATTGCAATTGAATGAGACGAGGTAATATCAGAGCTTTCTCTTACCCCTAGTAATATAATGTTGCTCGCAGTTGTATTGCGTGCCCCATTCTGAATTTGATCGTTGAAGGCGACTATTATTTGATCCCTATGCTTATCGAACTCGAATTCTTTCCCTGTGCGCGTCGACAGAGAAAGTTTTCTGCAAACAAATTTTGCAACCGCATGCGTCGCAGTCCTGATAGAGCTACCTAATTGTTTTGTAATTACAAATCTCTGGTACCGGGTCAACTTGCCACGCAGCGGAAGATTGTATCAAGCTGGTTTGACCAAAGGCACGCAGGGCAGATGAGATTTGCGGAAGAGACTGCATAAAGAATCATTGTATCTGTACTCGTACAGAAGCCGAACACAGCAGGCATATCCGTTGCAACGCATAGAGAAGTTACCTGGATACCGAGTATGTAGTTGAAGGAGTGGCGTAGCCACCAAAGAATTGCTTTGCAATAACATTACCCTTTAGGCGCGTAGGTAAGACACCCGGCATCTCAATGCTAGTACTGTAGTGCTAACTTTGAGCTGATGGCCCCAGCGCACGCCCAAGTCTCCTGCGGAGAGCATTCTAGACCACGTACAAGATTGTCCTCATCTACCTTTATATTTTGCACAGCAAGGATAGGACCCAGGCCAAGGTAAGGTGTTCGTCAATGTTGTTACTCGGATTGAAAGTCGAAGAGGTCTGATATCGGAGGAAGAAGCGCGAGGTGGGCCGACTGGCAATGGAATATTAGTGCGTGTTACATAAGTACTGTGTATACATACTGTATATGGGCCACCATGTCTCAGCGCGGATCACGGCATGTTGTAGGTTCCACTTCGTCCCACAATTGCCCGATGTGGGGGTAGCCGGGAGGTGAATTGCTGCCAATGGCAGGGCCTACAGCACAAAACGTAATTTAAGGGACTCTTTGCAAGGGCCTGAGCGCGCTCATCAATGTCAACGTCACCGCAACGATCCGAGAGGAATGCTTCTCAAGCTTGGTGATATATGGCTCAAGTAACACATGCAGCCTGCGGGCAGCTCGACGTATTAATATGGTCCCCGAAGAAATGATAAAGAGGGTTGTGCCAGTTTTACGGCTCACTTTTCAGTTCCCTTTGTAGTATCCAGTTTGCTTAACTACAACTTGGGATTCTCACTCGCTACATTCGACTTCCCTATCGTCTCAAATACGCGTGAATGCTGCTCTGCTTCGAGGTCAGCTATGATGCGCTCAATCCCTTCTTTTTGCACACTGGCTATGATAGGCCGTAGAGTCCTGGCCGATACTCATTACTTCTACATGGGATATTTTCAAATTTCATCAATCAGTGGAATAGAATTCGACGACGAGGCCAACACCCTGGCCTTGGTAGACAATTATACCACCACCACGACCTCGAGGTGGATCGCTGCAGATGTTAGTGGGACAACTTGTTTTGCCTCTCTATCTCTTGGGCTTCGTGCTGTACTGACCAGTCTTGATTCCAATCAGGAACAATTTCGGAATCTTTACTTGGCCGGCGACGGCGTCTATCAGAGCTACGCGGTGAACTCGACAGAAAGATCCCTGACCTTCACGGGCTCCAACGTCTCGGACACAACGTCATGCTCGCTGGGCGTCTCCCTCGCCGTGCAGCACACATCTCCGGGGTCCATCTTCGGCGTCGCATACGACGAAGGGTGCGCGGGCGTGGCCATCAGCGTCGACGACTCGGGCGCACTCGTCCAGCAGATAGCCAACCTCACATACGACACCTCTGCGGGGGTCCACGGGCTCGCCATCTCCCCGGACGGCCGCTATGTCTACTCGGCCGACGACATGGGGAGCCGCGTGTGGGCGCACGCGTACGACGGCGATACCGCCCCCAACTACTCCTCTGTGACCCAGGTGCAGGAGCTCTCTGGAGCTGGGGCGCGGCATCTGACCGTCCATCCCAACGGGAAATGGCTGTATGTCATCTACGAGAGCGCGAACGAGATTGGCGTATACAGTCGGGACACGACCACGGGTGAGCTGGTCAACACCAACACGACATATTCGTTGCTTCCCGATGGGTTCACGAATAGTTCATCCTACTGGTCGTCCGACGTCGTAGTGTCGAACTCGAGCTCGACGTCGCCGAAGTATCTCCTCGCTTTCGCTAGAGGACGCGAGGCTAATGGTTGGGTGAACGGATTTGCACTGGACGCAGACACGGGCGCTATTTCTGAGAGGATATTTGTCGAAGAGGCAGGTGGAAGCGGTGGCACCTCGAATGCCATCACCCCTTCACTGTTCAGTGAGGAGTATTTCACGGTGACAGATGAAGGCTCGAACTTTGTTGAGGTCTGGCAGATTGCAGATAATGCATCGTCTGCCGCTGCGGTGTCGCATTTGGATCTCGAGTCTGGGCCGGTTAACGTTGTCTGGCAATCTTGACCGGGAATAGGTATGTACTTACTTAAGTAAGTACTTAGACAGTCTTGAAAACCGCTCAAGCCACCCCGGCCCTATGATCACGGTCCCTAGGGGTCTCTTAGCCACTGCAGTCTACATCTAGTCCCCTGGCAATAGTCGAATTGCGTCATCTTTATGAGCATTGAGGGTACTATCTATAGGAACTCCAACGCTGTGAGGTGATCGAAAATGATAGCCGCCCCCCCCCCCCCGCCGCCAGCCTTCGTTCATCTTCATAGCCACCAGAAGTCGCTGCAATTTTAGCACTACGGGGGGATAAGGTATATACTATGTGGTTACAAAGGCTGAAGTAATTGTTGTCGTTTGCCAAATCTTCTGCAAGTGCAGTTCCGTCATGTGAACTCAGAGTAAGCGTTGAGCATCCGGCTCTCATGAGTTCAACATCGTGAATAGTGGTATGCACTGAGCGCAATTCTTACGACGAGGACGAAGGCTTGATCCCTATATTCCGTCGGAGTGTCATAACATAAGAATTATAACGTGGCAGACGTGGAATCCCTCGGGAAGAGGCTTGGTCAATTTAAATCGAAGTGTGGGCGGTGTTCTGTCACCTTTTGCTGGTGAGAACGGTGAATTTTGAATAAATTAGGTACTGCACCAGCCTTGCCCCTCGGCTGTTAAAGCCAGTGCACAACTGGACAAGACCAGAATTATGGTTCAGCCTTGAGGACGGACAACTTGAACGTCAGAACTTCTGAGAACCCTAACCCGATGGTTAGAGCAACGTTGCAATTTCGAAATAGGCCAAGAAATGGCACCTGCTTTTTGGCCTCCAACTAGTGATTTTGGGCGGCAGGACCATCCAGGAATGTGATGTGGCTGTGTTGTCCGCTTTTGAAGGGATCAGCTCGTCTCCCTGAATGTCATCTTTGCAAGGAGGGATTTCACCGACAATCATCACAACAAGACTCCCTAAGCCTACGGATCCACCTAGAACCATCAATCTATCTTGGCTTGAGTTGTGAACTGCTCGCAGAACATCAGCGGACTTACTCAAGACACCCTTTTAAGTACGGGAACATTCTCAGTACCGCTCCTTGCGATCCATCCAATAAGACAACTCCGCTCACCAAGACCACCGCCATGCCCAGCAAAGGAGTGCAAACATATACGTATATCGCCGCACCTGGCTGCTCCATCGAGGTCTCGGTGCCAGGCCAGACCGTCGTCCGAAATGAGCTCCGCCAGTTTTGGACGGGCGACCTGGAAGTGGACTCGGGCAAAATCCACGGTCTGCTCAACACGACAGGAAAGTTCACCTTCAAGGTCCTGCACGACGGAAAGGTACTCACCGAGCAATGGATCGAAGTCAATGCCCTCACAGGGAACGCCTCAGGGGGGACCATGGAGCACATCGCCAAAACGCCATCGATCCTGCACAAGAACCCCGACGTCCTCATCTCATACGGCTTCTACGAGGCAGGGCAAGGGCACGGCCTCCTCCCCGGCCGCCACCAGTGCTACATCACGGTGACGCCCGACTTCTCCGAGTGGATGAGCCGGGTCGCGCCGCCCGGGTCCCCCCAGAAGGACAAGGCCTTCCGGAGGCTGGTGCTGCCCGCCGCCCACGACGTCGGCATGAACAGCCTGCAGAACTGCGAGGTCATCCTCAAGCACGCCGGCGGCGCCGTCGTGCGCACGCTGATCGCCAACAACGAGCAGTACGTCAAGATCCTGTCGCAGGTCGCGGATGCGGTCTCCGGGGCGGCCGTCGCCGCGCTGGCGCCCAACATCGTGTCGAGTCTTGCCATCACGCAGAAGGATCCGATCCGGAACATCTTGGCTCTGGGGGCGAGATATTTCGAGTTCAGGCCTGCCTTTACGCACAAGGAGGTCAGGCAGCACTTGCCCGACAAGCTGTACTTTCAGCACAGCGCAATCCCCGGCATGGCATATGACGACTTTCTGAACGAAGTCGTGCAATTTTTGATGGACAAGCCCACTGAGATTGTTGTGGTCCAGTTGAGATGGGATGGTGAGTGCGGATAAAGGATTTTTGCAAAACCCCGTTCATCCTGCCTTCATCCGCCTCTGCAATTCTGGGTATGTAGATGCAGCCTTCACCGGAAGAGCTAATAGGTTGCCTTGTAGGTGTCCCGGATGCTTGTGCACGACCGTCCGAGAAGCAGCTCAACGACTACCTGCAAGCTGCCCTCGACCGGGGCAATGGGAACCCACACCGCGTCAGCGTCGGCAACCTGGACGACCTCAGGAACAGGACCATCGGTGATCTGCGTCACGACGGCAAGCGCCTGGTCATGCTGACCAACGTGGACTCGATCTCGACCTACACAGATGCCGGCAACGCCACGCTCAACGGAGACAGCATCGTCACCGGCTTCGGTCAGGTCCTGCACCCGGACTGCTGCGGCGGCCGCGGCTTCATCAACATACAGTGTCAGGCCACGGCTTCCAACATCCCCAAGGCGGTGGTGTACAGCGTGATCGAGGCCAGGGCGTCGAGCAGCTGTCTGCTGGCGACGAAGCCCATCTGCGATTCGAAGACGCTGCCTTGGGTGCGGGACAATGCGCTGCGGGCTTGTGGTAATAACGATCTCGTGGTGGTCATGAATGATTTCTTTGACGGGGCTACTGCCGATGTTGCAATGCAGTTGAGTCGTCAAAGACTGGCTTAATGACGGAGGAGTGTTATGGAGCTTTTGGGATATTCACGACCGGCCGATGGCAATCATAAAGTCCTGGTAGATTTGAAGAACAATGGACTCTCACAATGTTTGGCCTAAGCTGCGCGATCCCTTCCTTGCCATAATCATCTGTTGTGTCAATCGCTTTGAGAAAAGGCTGCGCAACCCGTTGGTGGCCTGCCATTGCTCGTCTATCATGCCCAGTATGGAACATTGTGCAGCGACTGCCGTGATTTCGTTTGACCGTCGCTAGGTCAAAGATCGCTGAGGTTCAGAGGGGGGTTTCGGGGGGAGACCTGGGGGGGGAGACCTGGGGGGGGGGGGCAGGGCGGGCGGGCGCAGTTTTGGCAAAGAGTGCGACAATATATACTACCCCAAGACTTGAAAGTCAACCGAAAAGGTCTGTCAGATGGTCTAGTGGTATGACCGGCTGTTTACCGTTTAGTCGAGGTAACGTCAATAAATCCAAATAAAGAGGCCCTAGCTTCCTGACACAGAAACGAATGCGATTTCTACTGGCTCAGACACAACCCAGGTTTTTGCCGCGAAGGCCTTGGTTCAAATCCGCCATGGGGCAGATTTCTGGGACTTTTTTGGGTCAGGTTTCATCTTCTCTTCCTTTTTTCTGCTTTGTCCAGCACGACTCCATCTTTTGCCAGGTGCGCGAAGGCGACCTAGGCGACAACAGACTCCGTATCGTGCCAGACGCCAACGATCCTCCTAACTTCCGTCTCACCGGCGAAGCCTACATCGTCTTGGAAAACAAAGAGTACGGCTGCGGTGACGCCTCCCGAGCCCATCCCGTCGAGGAAGTTACTTACATATGTAGGTAGTGAAGTTCTCGTAAACCATGGGTTCTCCTGGGAAGGCACACAGGACAACCCATTTCAAGCTTTTGCAAGATACGCAAGTCAATCATGGCTCCATTCTGGAGCGCCTCATCTTGACCTATTTATGCAACCCAAGCAACCCCGGTGATCTCTGGGAAGCAATGATCCAACAGAAGATGACGTGGTGACGAGGAGACGTTCACTGCCATAGATGTCGCAGAATAGCGACCGCGTTGGTCTTTTGAGGACATTGTGTCTCTGCTGAATCTGTGGACGTGCGGATTCTCAACTTCGCTCCATCTATGAACTCGGGCAAATCCGATGGGCTACACAGCAAAGTGTGTGACTTGGTAAGATGTTCATCGCCATCGACATGCATTTTTTTATGGCTTCTGGATCACAAGGGGGGGGGGATCTCAACCCAAACATATAATGCAGGATGTGGGTGTGACGGTGGACTGCGTATCGCGAGATTGCGACCCTTATACACAGTACTTTGCAGTCGGGCGCAGATGTTGGAGATATTGCCTTACTCAGCGCCTCAGGGATATTCCCTGTTGACGCTACCCGATGCGCTGGCACGGGGGTGGTGGGCAGGCGGGCATGGCGTGTGCCACGAACCTGGACTTTCGAACGTCAAGGCAGGTGACAACACTGGAACCTTGTCGCTTCGAACTCTTCAACCTCGACCGGCTGGACTGCATTCGATTCGACGCGACTCATGACAGGCAACCAGGACTAGTCGACTGCCTCCTGTCTGCATACTGTGCAGCTTCAGCTCCAGCCAGCTACAGGGCATTCATCTTCTGGCTTGCAAGTGATCCAACTGCAGAAAAAGGCTGCAGTGCTACCCGAGCTGCCACCCCGCCCTGCAAGACATCGACCGACATCAAGACACGATGCAGACGCCCATCAGCCACCTCAGCCTTATTCATCAGGAGATGCAATCGACGCTCTGCTGAACCTCCACAGCACGACACTCCCAGCCGAACCAGAAAACACCCACCGAGCTCTTCCTCCGCGAGGCTGCCTTGCCTGCCCCACCCCCACCAGCACACCACCATGGCGCTCATATCCGTCAAGACGATCCTGACCTCGCTCTCGCTCTTCCACATCACCCTCGGCTTCTTCTTCCTCACCAACCCGGGCACCGTCGCCGACCAGGCCCTGGTCTTCGTGCTGGGCGAGGCCATGGGCATGCCCTACGAGCGCACCTTCGAGTCGCGCTCGCCCGCGCTCGCCTTCCTGGGCGTCATCCTCGCGCTCTGGGGGCTCACCGACCTCGTCACCCTCAGCCTGCCCGAGGAGATCTGCTTGATACACCACTGGGGGACGCAAGGTACGCACCTTACCCGAAGCCACCGCCCCTGGCGGTGACTTGACTGACTTGACTTGACTGACACCCCCCTCTTTTTGCCCACAGCGCCCCTCCGCTTCCTCATCACCTTCTTCCTCATGCTCTACACCTTCCTCTTCAGCGCCTCGAGCCCCATCTACCGCGCCGACACCTCGACCCGGGGCTGGATGTCGCACCCCGTCGCCCACGCGCACAACCCCAACTACGCGCCCTCGGGCTGGGGCGGCGACGCGCTCAAGAACAGGGTCTTCTTCGTCTTCATCTTCGTCGAGACCATGAGCTGGCTGTGGGTGTGGGTCACGCTGCGCGAGGAGACCCGGGAGCTGATGATCAAGAAGGCGAAGAGGAGGGGGAGCCAGAGCTTGAGATGAAAAGAGAGCGGCCAGGAGACCGAAAAGCCGTGGATAAATAGATGTTGTTCGGCAGGCTGGCCAGGGAACTTCTAGGGGAGAAGTCATTTGCTGTGGGCTCCGACGGGTCACATATCGAAACCCTTGGCACAGCAGAAGAGTCGGCGAAGTCCGTTTCCTGATCATGAGGATAAGGCAACGCTGGCCGTTTCGCACGTGAGATGAGCGGATGAGGACTCGTCCGCCCGGGAGTACATCCGACTGAAACGAGAGGATTTCCTTCGTCATCGAACACTCACGTCGGGATGCCCAGGAGCCTAAATTGAATCGATACAGCGCGGCATAACAGGAAAGGCGGACGGCTGGTGTTCGGAATATTTTCTTAGTTGGAGATACCCATTTCGCATCAAGCAGCAGCGACTCGCAACTGTATGATTTCGTCCTGCTCGTGACGAACCACCATATGCCTACGACAAAATCCAGTCGCTCAGTGCAGCAGACCCCAGAACTAGTCCCACTTCAGCATCCCAAACCCTTTGACCCCCTCCATCCAACTCTCCACCACCTTCCCCGTCCACTCCTCCACCTCTGCCGCACCGACAACCTCCCTGACCAGCTCACCCACCTTTTCCGCCTCTTCCTGCTCCGCCTTCTCGGGGAACATCCACCCCTCCACGCGGTCCAACCAGCCGCCCTGGCCGAGCGCCTCCTTCAGCTCCTTGATGCGATCCCTAATCTGGCCCAGCGTCTTGGTCGCAAGCTCATCGAGGTCCTTGGTCTCGGCCACGACCTCCTTGTGCAGGTTTGACTTGCCGGACCGGTCGCGCGCCTGCTCAGAAGCGTGGAACGCGAGGACGACGGCGGCGCTCTGCCTCGCGGCGAGCGCCGCGTCGCGGAGGAGTAAAAGGCCGTGCGGGTTGGTGAGGGAGTAGAGGACGTCCGCGGACTCGAGGCGGCGGGCGGCCCACCGCGGCGGCACCGAGGCGAGGTCGGCGCGGAGGCCGGCCAGGGAGGACCTGAGGCCCGTCACGGTCGCGGACAGGCCCGGCGGGGCAGGGTCGGACTTGGGCGTCTGGAGGGCGGTGCGCAGCAGCGCGGCGAGGAAGCTGATGGTCGTGTAGAACTTGTGCTCGGCGCCGGTGAGCTTGGCGGCGATGTCGGCGGAGCCGAGGAGGATGGCGGACAGGGACTCGTGCAGGCGGGTGAAGGTCTCGACAAGGTATGCGCGGTCCTTAGCCGCGACCTCGTGGGCCTTGCCCGGCCTGTAGTCCTTGGGCGGCTTGTACGAGACGGCCTCGACGAAGTGCTCGGCCAGCAGCCCGAGGCGGCAGCGCGCCGACGAGAGCTCCGGGCCGAGCTTCACGAGCTCGTAGAGCGGGGCCGCGTGGGTGCTCTCGAGGTTGGGGAAGGAGCCGTGGTCGATGGCGCTGACGAAGGTTGTGTCGTCGGTGATGTGATCTGTTGGGGGGTTAGCAGTGGGACAAGGAGGACGATTGTGCGGATGACTTGCCGAGTAGAGGCGAGTCCTCCAGGGCCCAGTCCAGTTTGCCGCCATAGGCCCGAATGCCTCTTCTCTCCTCGACCACTGTCATCACCAGCGTGCAACTTCTCCGCAGTCGATCCGAGTAATCAGCCATGTCCAGGATCGACGTGTAGCTACCTGACTTGAATGCATCCCAGATCCTGACCGGCGAATCGTCGCGTAGTATGCCATAGTAGTACGAATGCAGGGGCTCCGTCGGAGGAAGTCGACTCTGTTGGAACAAGCCTGGTGATATACTGGAGATACGGTCAAAGAACAGGGGGCTCAACGCATCCTGGATTGTCCGCTTAACGTCCAAAGGCTGCCATGTATGCCATGCTAGGGAGGCACAGCCGAGGAGTAGGTACGCCTGCACGAGTAGGAGGCGGAGGGGAACCTCGTCGGGTGTCTTGACGAGCTGCGACGACAGCAGAAGAACGGCCTGCAGCAATTTTGACACCTCGATGTTACTGAGCCGTGGGAGCTTGCCGGATGCCTGTAATTGTTGCAGACCGCTCAGTTTGAGGAGCGCCGACGAGGCGACCAGGGCGAGGTCGATACGTGGATCCTTGTCGAGTCCCTTGAGCTGATCCGGGTTCTTCTCAAGAGCTTTGTATTCTGACAATGCCGAACAGGCTGCATTCTCCAGGCATGCTTTGCAGTCTCTGCCCGTCAACTTGGTGCAGAATTTGCATCTCAGTTGCGGCTCGGTAGCATCACCAACCACGACGGAGTGCTCTAGCGTCAGAGGACACGTCGTGAGGAGGTACCGGAATTTGATCTCGAGGACGCGAACCAACAGTCGCCTCTGCTCATCCGAGTCCTGTGTGGGTATTAGACCTGGCGTCTTCGGACTTTATGAACGACAAGGACTCACATTTCCGAGCAATGTTTTAGAGAAGTTATCAATAAAATACTTGGCTTCGTCAAATGACAGCTGACCGACACATTCCTTGACATCATCGAAAATGGCGCGCTGGAAAAGGCACTGCTCTATGATCAAGTATAATGTTATCACGCGAGGAGTCGGTTTGTCAGACCCGGATACGCCGTGCAGTAGATTGGATGGACCTCGAAAGGCAAGTTCAAGGGTGACCAGGCCTATGTTCTTTTTATACATAGGCGCAACCCTGTTCTTGGTTGAAACAAATCTGTCTAGTATCGTGGTGGCATCGTTGAAGGCGCTGGGCATCGTGTCAGCATTGTGGAGAAAGTCTGCCGTGGCACTAGGGTAATGGCCACTCACGTTTCCGTATCCGACTTCATAGAGGCGGCTTTGACGAAAAGCCGCCATGTTCGCATGTCGAAGGCAAGAAAAGAGGGATTACCATCTTCATCTTCCCTACTCAAAGCATAGTGACAGAGGTCGTAGATGTTGTCCCAGTCGCCGGCTGCCTCAAACACTGTGAGGCTCTTGGTGAGAAGATACTTACGCCCCTGGTCAAACTGCTTGTGGATGCTGATTGGACTCTCCTTGTCGCTGATGGATTTCAAATAGGCCTCTTTGCCAATGATCTGATAGTAGAGATTAATCTCTTCCTCATCGTGTAGACTGCGGCCTGCAGTCTTACCATTGGTAGCCTACTCTAGACGTTAGCCAAGCCTGCCTCGGATCGCGAGCAGCGAGACATACCGATGTTGCAGCGTTAGCTGCCTTCTCAAGCTGCATGCGAGCAAGTTTGCCAAACACAGCAGACATGTTCTCGGGGCATTGTGGATTTGACTGTCCTTATCAGCAACAGGTCGACCGAAAAGCGGCTTGCCCAGACACTCACAGAAAGCAGGTGGGTGAGGGTAATGCTCCAGAAGAAGCTCTTGGCATCGCGCTTGGCCGGCTGGGTCCTGTCCAGTGTCGCGGCGATCTATGGTGGTGGTCAGCCCAGGCAGTCACAGAGTCAGTACCCCGCAACACGGTCATACCTGTTGCGCGTTGACAAGGTCCCACGCCAGGACACAGGCCTTGAGACAGTCGAGAACGGCCGGGCTGGAGGGGTTCGCCTTGGCCCACCTCACACGGAGGGCGCCGATGGTCTGCGAGTAGTCGGAGGGGAACAGGGTGTCGCGGAGGGCCCACTCGTACAACTCGAGGGAGTCGATGTCTAGGGCGGCTGTCTTGTCCCTGACTAGAGCACCGACGGCGACAGTCACGGCGGACTTCTCGATCACGCTGTCCGTCTGAGACTCTGCGCATATCCTTATCGCCTGGAGGGACCCGTTAGATGGCAGGATGCTAGCAACGGGCTCATAGGCGAAGTGGACTGGCTTACCTCATAGTAAGGATCCTTCTTGGTCTTGTACCTCTGGGCAGCGAGTCTGATGACGGTCGGCCAGAGGCCCTCATTAAAGGCCGTCTGAAGCTGGATGTCGACGCTATTCTTCAGAGCAGGCCTGAAATTCCTGCCATGACCGGACATGATGGGGAGGCAATCCAGAAAATGTCGTCAGAGGGGCGCTTCACTTGGTGGGCAGTTGTAATGATGGCCGGTGGTACACACACTGTCTCAGCAAGCCGCGCGTGAGTGCAACCCACTTAAGCGCGAAGAAAAGGATCGAGACCAGGCGCGACGCAAGATCGTCGAATAACGGCCGTGAGTAATAGAAAATGGGTTTGTCAATTCAGCCACAGAAGAATATACCAGAATAAGTCCCCCGGTGGTTGCCAGCTCCCCGGTGTTGCGTCCCCAATCTGGTAAGTGTGGAAAGTTGGAGGTGGCAGAATTTTGGTGGGCTCACTCCAGGCGAGTCCGCCGCTTTGAGAGTCAGTATCACTTGGAATGGCCAGTGCACCCCCGCACATGGTGGACATATCGATTGCAATTGCACCAAAACATGAAAGCATTTCGACAACAAGGCTCCAACTTTCAATTATTTCATGCATTTCTCGATACCACGACTCCCTCATCGCCAGCCGCGCCTCTCAGGCGCATATGCTTCTGGGCCGATGTAAACTGTCAGGTTCCAGGCTCCATTCCTGACTGTTCGTCCCACGAAGGTCTGGATGCCACAGCGGCTCTCGAGTCTTCGATGGGTGCAATACTTGTCCATCAGGCTCTCGTACCAGCCTCGCTGCCGCCCCATCTTGGCCGCCAGGAAAGCATCTATCTTCCTGGCCAGCGCGCCGTCAGAGGGGGAGTGATACCTCACTGGGTAGTAGACTGCATTGATCGCTCATCATGTTAGGTGGGAGCTCAAGATCCTGCTGACGAGGCGGGGCGAAGGGCATATGGAAATGGACTGGGCTCACACTTCACCGATGATGGCTTATCCGATCCGACCCTCATCTCGTACGCCAACAGCGCACCGGCTGTGCGGCCAGCAACGTCATCCATGCTGTCGAACCTCAAAACAGCATCATCGCCTTCGGGTTCATGGGCCTTGTTGCCGCTCTCGTTGTTGTTGCCAATCTTCGATGGATTTCGGGGCGCTTGGTCCACCTCATCGTTCCTGTGGCCACCTGCAAGGAAGACACCCCACATTTCGCGTGCTGCTTGCTGGATTTCTCTAATATTGGGACCTGCCAACCTGCCGCCTAGGTCGATGTGGCTCACGACGTGGCTCAGCCCGGCCTCTTTGAATCGCACATAGGCCTTCTGCCTTGCTCCCTCGGCGGGGCTGCACCATGCGTCCCAGCCCAATACCTCCACGTGGCCTTCGAGGTCCTTGCTCAGTGTTTGGAGGTAGTCCCGGACCAGACACCAGGGCTTGCCGAGGCCAATCGCCTCGAGCGCTGAAGTGATGAGATCGTTGCGTGGCACGGAGGCCTGCCGTACCTTTGCGTCTGGCATCATGTAGATCTTGAGGCGGGGGTTGTGCCCCTCGATGTCAAAGGCGAAGACCTGCTGCGTTATGCGCCGCGAAGAAGATGGCGCTTGGGCGTCGGCTTCGACCATGAGCATTCGACGGAGGGTCTCATACCATCTGACGAGTGTCAGCCGACAGCAATGCTACGTGGCGCTGGTGAATACTCACTCGAGATCGTACCTATACTTCACCACTACCTGGTCGAGCCACTCCGACATCGTGATGGTGTTGTACGGGTCTGCGTCCGTTCCCGAGACGTGTGACACGGGCTCAAAGGCAAAGCGGAGGATCGAGCGGTCGGGACCTATGCTGAGGGAGTATTCGATGGGCGAGAAGTCATCCGACAGGAATGAGGGCCACGGCTCGGCACGCATGGCCTCTTGGTCTGTCCCGCCACCCGCCGCCGGCTTGGCTTCCAATACCTGGACCGGGGCGGGCCCAAAGATGGTAAAGCCGCTGAGGAAGTCGCCGTTGATCCCTTCAAGAAGGTCATCTTTCTCAGGATACTTGCCTGCTTCCAGGAGAACACTCAGCTGCGGTGACAGTACCTTTCTCCACCAAGACTTGCCTGTGTCCCTTTCTTGATCTGTCATGATTTCTTGTTCCAGGTGGAAAGTCATGAGTGGCATTTGGAGTTGGCAAATTCCGCAGCTGTAAATCTTACAAAGCTTACTTTAAATGGGATCTTCATTTCTGGTTTTATGATTCACTGTTAGGCGCTCATTCGACGCCCTTTTCACATCATTCAATGGCAGGCCATTTGTTGTACATTCACTTCTTCCAGAGCTATTATCTGAGCAGCTTCTATTCCTTTCCTTTTGTGCAGACACCTGTAGTTCTCGCAAGCCTGCAGCGAATCCACACTCTGGCCATCTTGATCCTACACAAACCCAAATTTCTCCCTTCCATGGATTCTCAGGACCTCGTAAAGGCTTCAAATGTGAACCGGCCTTTCTCAGTGTGAAAAGAGATCCACCCGTCACTTCGTTCTATGCGACAGTTTCCAGCAAATGTCGCAGCGTCTCCCAAGGTCTTCGCGACAACGTGATCATCGTATCAACCAGACCTCCCGTGGACGTCCCATCGCCTCCAAGGGGTGGTCCATGGGTCTGCAAGATATCCCCTGTTTATCAACAACATTGGTGGAACGGGTCCTCCGGTCTCTCCGCGCATCATACCATAGCGCAAGCCAATATCTTCCCCGTCGTCCTCCTGCGAGATGCCCATCAGCACTCGGTCGAGACAGGTGTACTGGAAGGTGTCTGAGTTGAAAGTCACCTGTATCTTCCAGACGAATGTGAACTCGGGCAGCTTGGCGAGTAGACCCTCAACGACCGGGTGAGCACTGTCCCAGACCTTTAGTTGACGATAATCCTCGTGTGTTTCCCACGGGACAAAGTTGGGACCAGACACTTCAAAGCAGCCGTTCAACTCGAGCCAGACCTGCCTGATCAGATGTAGTGCCATTTCTGAATCTTCGCGAGCTGTGCGTTCGGTTGTACCGCGTGTCTCAACGTCTTTCATTCGGCGCCGCTGCAGAGTCCGAGTGTCATATATCTCCAGAGGGTCCCAGGCACACAGTCTGAGAAAAAAGTCCCAAAGGTCGCCGTAATTCATCAAAGCTATGTCGGGAGCGGTCTTCTCGATGATTTCCACGCAAGAATGGATGAGGCAATTATAGTCCTTGTAGTCAACATCCACGAGAACAGTTCTGTCGTCTTTCCGAGTCTTCGGGGGCGAGGCTGGCCTGCCAGTGGAGTTGTACCGACTCTCGCCCAGGACAACAATGCAATGTTTGCAATTGAGAAGAAAATCCTTGTACATGGCAGCTCGGGCTGCGTCGATATCACTTCCAGCGATTTCATAGACTGTGGTGAAGAGACGGATCTCGCATGCCATGGTGACATTTTTGCGTCGTACCAGAGAGAATGGTCCATTCGGAATGGCCTCCACTGCAGGTCTGTACTTTGGGTCGAGAATATACGGGTCGACCCAGAGGATGTCATCTTTGGCGTTGAACATGACCGGCGCCATGGCAGGGATCTGGTGGATCGGGGCAAACAAGGAGGCCGGGTCGACGCTCCGAACGGCGCGGGCAGCAACCTCCAAGCCTTCTCTGCAGACTTGAGCGATGACCGGCGTGTACCGACGCCAACTTCGCTCCTTAGTCCAGTGTCCGGATCCGATGATTCGTGTTGGTAGAGGACAGGCCAGGCTGAAGATCGCCTGGCGTATCTCAGCGGGCAGGTAAGGGAATCGGTGGAAGCTGGTGGGGGCCTTTCTGTGGCCAGGGCGTTGCCCTGGCTTTCCCTTTTTGGCTGCCTTGTTGTCGTCAGGGTGTCGCATGGGACTCTTGCCTCTCCGATGGGCCTTTAGCCAGACATCCAATCTGACAGGAGGACCAGCGTGCTCGGGGTACCGGTCGTGGAAATCCTTCACGGCGACGGGGGCGTTGCGACACTTCTCCGCAGGGTACCATCCAGAATCTGGGTCCGAATCCTTCCACTCGACCTGGTATTGGAGCTTGCCATAGCGGGTTCTGGAGGCTACGACTCGTTCAACTTCGTACAGCGTGGAGGGTGCTGCTGATGGGGGCTGTTCGCCCTGGACAGCCTGGTGATTGTCCATTGTCGAAGGCCCGCAAAGATCGTCTGAAGCGTCCGGTGTGGCTTGATGGTGTCTTGGTCTGAGGATGGATTGAAGACCAGTAGGCGGCACTCAGAAGTCTTGATGCATCTCTGATTGTTAGCTACCTGACATGAGACCAGAACGAAACTCACGTACCAGAAGAAGCTGAGCGTGGGAGCGTACTCGGGGTCACATTGTACGCGCTCTTCCAAGTAGGTGGCATGAAAAAGGAAAGGGAGGAAGCTTCGGTCTGTGGCCTGAAAACGCGGGTATTTATGCTGGTGGGAAACTGTGGATTCTACTAGCTAGGCCCGAATAGTCTTGTGAATTCAAGGGTGGTCACGTGGGAAGCCGACTGCTTGGACATCATTGGTTGGCGGCGGGGGATTGTCGGCTTTGCCGCCTTGAGGCTTCAGATTTGACCAGTAAAGAAAGTAGTTTAGGAGCTTGTTCACGGGGAGCAGGGTGTTCACCGCCAGACAGACCAAACCACAGGAGGAAGGCGTCGTTGAAGGGCACCAATGCAGCGGGCCTTGTGGGCTGATTTCCGCCGGCGTGACGTTTTCTGGCCACTGTACAGTGGGTAGACAGACGCCCTCGTACAACATGAGCTCCTGGTTTCCAAATGCTAGCAAAGGTGGGATATTCGTTTGTGGTAGAATAGCCCTGGAGAGTGTGAGGTAGTGCCACCCATTTCATCTGTCTCCGAGACCCCTCGAGTTTTCATAGCAGCCTGGCGAACTCGTGCGTTCTCTATCCTGTTCTTTCCTGCGGCGAACATAAGGTGCAGAGGGACGCCTTTTTCTTGTGATCCCGTTTGAAACCAGCTCCTCTTGCGACGCAAAACACCATGAATGTCACGAAGCCTGTCAAGATACAAAATTGTCACATTTCCAACCTCGCAACACACCTGGTTTTCTCAAACCCTGTCGACGCGCAACAAAAGTCTCGGCATCAACCCTGCAGAAGCCTTCGAGTCCCGACGAATAAAAGAGAAAAGCTCTTGAGGTCGCTGGAGGTAGCTGAGTCTTCACGCATCTCGGCCGAGCCCACGATGTTGTCAAACTCCTCGAATCTTCCCCCATGCTACGTGTCTAGCTGAAGCAAGAGGCATTCAACCTTCGTCCTCCTCAACAAATCGTCCGTCTCCAGAGCGCAGAAGATCGGAGGTCATGCAGAAACGAGCAGCCCGCCTGGAGGGGAGGGGGGTCCAGACCCTCACAGTAAGGTTGGTGAGTTTTGAGGAAGTTCTTGGACGAGGAATGAGGGCCAAAAACATTGATCACGACAACCAGGAGCCTCGGATGGTAAGAGGGCGCCAATGGAGGGTTTCATGGGTACCAGCTCAAGGATCTGGCAAGAGGGATGCCGCTATCGAATGGCGCGGGAACGCCATGGCAGACAGAAAAGAAAGAAGACAATTTCCCAATGCCCGGAAGTGACCAATTATAATTTGGGTCTGCGAGAGGAGGGGTATAGTAGATTCGGTCTCTCGAAGGAGATCCTCTGCCAAGACAGCTCAACTGAAAACACCACCACCCTTCTCCGACTTGCGCTTATTTATCTGTATCACTGTCAGCCTCCCGTTTTGCATCTACCTACCAGAAGTAGGAGTCCATACCCATTCCTTTTTGCAATCTCGATACGCCCTGCACAAACAGTCAGCAGATGGTTCAGTCAAGCTCCATTCCCCAGGCCACATCACACATACTGGAAGTACTCCTGGCACATGGCCCTATCGCCGCCGTTTCTGTTGAGGCACTTGATGCTCCTCGAGGCTGCCTCCTGACAGGGATCGAGCCACTCGCTCCTGCTCTTTCTGGAGGTCGGAAGGTGGTCAGCTTGCCCGTGTAAAAAGTCTCCGCAAATTGTGCCAGGATCCTCTTACTTGTTGAACTTTTCCCTGGTCTTTTCATTCCAGGGATCTTCCGACTTGTCAGCTGAGGCGGGCATTTTGACGGTCGCTGCAGTGCATCTGAGGCGGTGTACTGGATGTTGTCGACAAACGGCCAGGAAATTGAATTAGGGTGGTGAGCAGGAAGTTCATGACGTTTCGACTGACATCGGCAATAAGATGTCTGCTTACGTCATCAATCGTGCCCAAGCTTGACCACACTTTGCCTCGCCGCGGGCTTGACACGCCTGTGGGAGTCTTCACATGCACACCTTCACTAAAAAACAGTCAGACTATCGAAACAAGGTCGAATGCAGTTTACAGAGCTTTCATCTATCCTTGTTATCGTGCTAATTTCATTTGCAGGCGTTCCAGTCCTCATTGTACACTATGCCCGTTCATTCCCATCAATCCTCCTTGGCCTGTTCCTGAACAGCCTCCCGAGCTCCTTGCGAGCCTCGGGGATAATCTTCTTCAGCCGGCGAGCTTTTCTCGCCTTCTTCTTCTTCTTGCGTTTCTCGCTGGTTGGCCGATGCTCTTGATGTCGCTGATTGACACCCGTCTTCGTTGCCTGCGCCAGGGGGACCGCCATGTCCTTAGGTGACGGAGCCGAGCAGCGGGTCGAACGAGCATCAGCCTCCAGATCGCCGTCATCCTCTTCGCCGTCGCTGGAAGCCTGGTGTCGAACCTCATCGGCGGAGATTTCATGTTTTTTGATCTGCGATGGGCTCACTGGCATTTCGCCCAGCTCAGGCACTTCGGGCCTCTCCGCTTTCACATCGTTTGAGACCTTGAAATTGATTTGCGGCTCGCTCCTTGCAACGGATGAGGCCATGTTTCGGACACCAGTATGCACCATCTCCAGGTGGATGCGGTTATGCACCTCCAGTGGTGAATACGCGTTTGGACCGAGCGTTGCCTCTAGGAACGCCAGATCATCGAACGATCTGCGCCAAAACGGTGACGCCCGGACCTGTTCCACGGAGTTGCCCTGCTGCGAGAGATTGGCGGGAGCAGACGTCGATGCAACAATCCCATTCATCTTACCGCCGTCGTCTGCGACATTCGCCTGGCTTCCCTGTGGCGAGGCAGAGAAATGCATCTTGCTCAGCCGCCTCCAGGACGGCCTCCCCTCCTCCTCCTTGCTCGAGAGGGAGTCGTTGTTATCGCTTCCTTCGATGGACGCAAGATTACCGGCAAACCCCAAGGGCGAGCTTTCCTTACCAGCACCGCTCTCCTGATCGCTGTCGTACCCCTCCGAGACCAGTCCCATTTCAGCTGCCTTCAAGGGCGAGGAGACCTGGATTTCTAGTTCAAGGCCTCGTCGACGTGCTTGCTCCTCCGCCAGCCGCTTGCGCTGCTCGTAGAGATTTGCCGTCTCCCGCGCCTTTCTCATTTTCCTTTCCTCTCGGCGCTTCCGCTTGGCTTCTTTCCGCGCCTCTTCCTGCTGCCTGGCCCTCTCCTTTGCCTGGCACTCTTCATCGAGCTCTGCCCTATCTCGTGTCTCTCTGTCTTGTTCCTCTGCGCGGCGTTGCTCCTTGGGCTTCTTTGAATGCTGTTTCCTGGCCTTCTTCCTGACGGGTTCCTCTCTCATGATGGGCTCATCGCTCGGCTTGCGCTTTCGCTTGGAAAATTGGGCGGATGGAGGGGTTTCGTTGTCGGAAGTGGCCGTCAATGCATCGGTGTTGGGTATCTCGGGCGTCGGGGGATGGGGTGGCATGGTCGGTTCTGCTGGTATTTTATGGGAGGTCGAGCTCGGGGGTGAAGAGCCAAAGGCTGAGGGGAGCTCAGGATCGTTATCAGCAGGAAATGCTGGCAACGGATCGTTGGACACCCCGTTGCTGGATAGTGGTGCGGTCGCCTGCGGTAGCCGTAGCTGGTCATCGCTCTCGATCTGACTGCTCGTATCGTGTATGACTGTTGCCACCACCGGTTTGGAGGGCGGGGGATGGCAATCGACTGCGGGGATTGGATGGCTTGTCGATATCTGGGGGCCACCGCTGCTGTGATTCAACTCGTGCGCCAGCTCTTCGCTCGACGAGCTGCCGTGAATGACCACGACTGGCGACTTGGCTGGTGTCGAAGTCGGCACGCTACGAGGCGTACTCCTTGCTCCGGTCATGACAGGTGAGCTCAGGTCAAAAGGCGGGGAGGAACCCCGAGGTAGGCCCTTCTCCTTGACATCACCACTTGGATCCCGAGCCCCGGCGGCCTCCCTGCCCGGCTTATCGGGTCTTGGAATATCAGCTTTCGTGTCATCGTGCCTCAACACGTGCCCTTTCTTTACTATCGGACTAGCGGCGAGAGCGGGCGGCCGGCGGCCCACGGCTCTGACAGGCCAGAATGGGTCCTCCTCTTTCGACACGCGCAGCGGCGGTGCGGACCATGGCAGGTTCGTCTCAAAGGATGGCTGTGGCGCCTGTGAGTTTGAGAAGCGGTCTCGCGCGTGCTGCAGTGCATTCTCGTCGACCTCTTCGTCTGACCCCTCGATTACGATACACTCGGGGTATGACTGACGTCGGGCCTTAACATGGCTCTTTCCTAGCGCGGCTGCGACATGGTTGGTTGGCGAGGAGACAGGCGGACCGGGGGTGGATGAGACATGTGCTTGAGCGCGGCTCAGCGCCGGCGCATTGGAATCTGGTGTGGCTGGGATTGTTGTTCGATATTCGGCTGCGGGCGAGTCCAGAGCGAGTTTCGAGGGTTGGTGAGCACCAGGCAACGATCGACGCATGGCTGGTGGTGCGGCGCTTATGGGGCGCTTGCTGGAACTTCCTAGCTTTCGGACAGAAGCTGACATGATGCTTTCTCTTTGTAGCGGTTTGTTTTCCTTATCTGAAAGCGCGGAGTCGATGTCGTAGGGGTCAGGCTTGGACTGTAACTGGCGAGGTGGCTGCTGATGTTCATCCCGCTCGTTGCGACGCGGTTGCAGCATGGTGGCTCTGGTCGCGGGGGCGGAACGCGGTTGTTTTCGAACTTCGGACGGTACAGAGACGTTTGCAGGATTAGATTCGGGTGCCGCTGTTCTAGGCTCAGATGGGGCCTCGATTGGCTCCCATGCCTCCTCGTTCAACGGGTCTTGTGAATCTGGAATCACTACGTCCAAATCTCCCCGAGCTGGCAGCGAGGGCGACGACAACGGTGAGGGCAGGGTCTGTTGCGACGCGACCGCGGCTACTGATGCGTCTTTGGCGTCTGTCGGCTCGCCTGTCGGTTCTGGACGCTTTATGCACTCCGTTGGACAAGGTGATTCGTGGGGTAAGTCTGCTGGTGCGTCTGGAACGTCCGAATGTTCGATCGAAGGCTTTGGCGTGTCTTCTGACTCCAGTGACAAAGCGCCAAGCGACGTGGAGCTATCTCTCCTCCGTGCGACTCTTGACAACACTCTCGCCCTCGGCTCGGACTCACGCTGCCGATAGCTCCTTGCGATCTCCAACGCCCTCTGAGAGGGCAACTTCCTCGGCTCCGACTTTGCCTTGCCCTTCTTCACAGACGAAGCTTTCGAGGACGCAGACGGCGTGCGCAAGGCACTACGACCTCTTCCGGACTTTCCCGAACTCACACTCAGGCTGCGACGCCGTTCGTCCCTGTCCTTCTCTTTCTCCCCCTTTCCGTCCTCGATCAAAAACAGGACCTCGTCGTTCATCAGCGCATCGTCGATCGTCTCCGACTCGTCCAAGATGCCCCCGTCCACATCTCGCGCCTGCAACCGCTTCTCGTCCACGAAAACGCCCTGCTTCAGGCTGCAAGCCTCGGCCGCGAGGTTGTAGATCTCCCTGATGCGCGTCTGCGGGAGCAGGTCGAGCTTGGAGGCGAACTTGGGCTGGGCGGTGGCCGGCGTGTACGGGTAGTTGTGGCGATCGGCGTGGGCGAGGATTTGGATCACCACGGGGACGGGCCGCTTGGAGGGCTTGGATGAGAACATTGTTGCCTTGCGTGGCTTTGTGCTAGTGGAGGCGGCTTGGCGCTTTGAAGTCTGATGCGCAGCTGCTGGGCGAGCTTGATTGCGAGGATGTGGTGTCGCTGGCAAAGGGGCTGCTTTTGAAACCTGGGTTGTTTGTATACAAAGCAGGCGACCCTCTGATGGTGGCGAGGGACGATGGGGGTAGAGGTCCGCATGTCCAACAAGCCTTGGGGGAGGAAGGCAAGTCGGAGTGGTGGTCCTGGAGGCTGGGGAAAGACCATCATCGCCCTCACAGCTCTTTGTGGAGATGTCGGGGGAGAGCAGGCCATCACCACGGTTCTGGGAGCCTGCCATGTTCAGATATTCTAGGACTGAAGAGCCCATGATCGGTCCAGAAGGGCTTTTATTAAAACCTGGGCAGTCATACAATCACAGCAACCACACACACAAGAGATCATGAATGAGGCCGACACAAAACGGAGTTCCAAGGTTGAAAGAACCACGGATTGTCCGAGACAGAAGATGACCGGGGAACGAACTCCATTATCCTCGCGCGCTCGGTGTTGCGATGGAGATAAGTCGAGTGCACAAGCGAGGAGAGGAGGGGGGAGAAAAAGCAAAATAATCCATGTAGAAGTCTATTCGCGTGTTCCAACCTTGCGCGTCGCGTCCTCGACCAGGAAATTTGAGTTACATTGCTTCTTCCGGGCCCGGAAACACGCGTTTGATTATGCTCGCTTGATTGCTTGCTGTGCTGGTGCGCTGCTGCACCTACATTTATATCACCTTCCATCCATCTCCTTGTATCCGGTCCATTTGCTCCTGATTTTGTCGAGGTGCATCTGTGCATCGGATGTCTGCCCGCCTGCATATATGCAGGTTTCCCGTGTGTGAGGGGGCGGGGAAGGGGGCCGCGGTTCACGACGTGCTCGGCACGCCTTCAAACGGACGGTGCAGCCACGCGTAGGGGGGGGGGGGCAAACGGTCGGATCTCATTTCAATGACCTGATTACGACTGATGATGCTACCGAGAAAGACGGGAGCCATGTGCGACAAACAAGACGTGTGTTGCGATAAGGACATTCGCGCTGTGAACATTGGATGCAACTGCCATTGCTTCTACCAGCACGCTCGGGTATACGGCCATCTTCGCTAAATTCGTCTATGCGACAAAACGTCAACACACTCTTTTGTGGTATACTCAATGCTCATCGATCGACCTCTAATCCGCCCGTAGGCATACTTCTCTCCTCCTGCCATCCAGACCTTGTCTCACCAACTTGCATCCACTTCTATCAATTGTCGACCAGCTCCCCAGCAAGATTCCAATCCTCCGACTCTGACACCAGCTCCGGGATATCATCCACCTTATACTTGCCTTCAAGGATACCGATCACTGCCGTAAACAGCGGGTACTCGTGCTCCAGCCCGCGCGTCTTGAGGAAGCTGTTGACCTCCTTCGCCGTGGACGTGCCCTGAAGCATCTGGCCATTGAGTTCCGTCCGCTCGATCTCCTCGACGCTCACACCGCGCTCGACGGCCATCTTGGCACACCGGAAATTGCGGCCGCTCGAGCAGGACGTGACCAGGTCCGCCATGCCCGCCGACTCGACCGTAAAGGTCGCCTCGTTGACCGTCTGACCAAAGAACTCCTTACCGAACCGGATCATCTCGACGATGCCCAGCCGGCAGATCTCGCTCTTGGCATTGTCGCCCCAGCCCTTGCCCACTACGAAGCCGGCCGCTACGGCGACGATATTCTTCAGGGCGCCGCCCAGCGACGTGCCCGCAACGTCTGAGACCATGCGCACGTGGAAGTAGGGCCGGCGGAACAGCGCTTTGAAGGTCTTGTGGTCGAGCGGCGGGAACTCGGTCGGCACGGGGGTTAGCTTGACGTGGCTCCGGCGGCCCCGGGCGTCCCGGTGGGCCAGCGCGTCGTCGTGGACGGGGGTGATGCTCAGGTCGAACTTGGTCTGGTTAGCGGCGGGGCTCTGAGTCCGTGGCGTGGGGTTGCGGCTGGCGTCGACGGGGGGCGGGTCGTAGGCGATGGTGGTGGCGCACCACTTCTCGGCGGCGATCTCGGACGCGATGTTGGCGCCCGACAGCGCGCCGCAGTAGATGCCCAGCCCCTCGCCGATCCACTCGCTGAAGAGCGAGACGCCATCGTCCGACACGTGCACGCCCTTGATACAGCTGATGGCGCGCGCGAAGGGGACGATGTGGCCGCGGAGCTGCTTGCACACGTTGGCGATGAACTGGTGGGGCAGGTTGAAGACGAGGATGGTCGAGTCGCGGGCGGCGGCGATGAGGTCCGGGTTGGCGACGACGTTGTCGGGCAGGCGGATGCCGGGGAGATACTTGACATTCTCGTGGTGCTTGTTGATGATGTCGGTGAGCTTCTGCGGGGCGCCGGCCGCGGAGGCGTCGTAGTGCGGCGAGTCGGAGGGGATGGTGACCTCTTCCTCATACACCCACACCTGCACCTCGGGCTCGAAGACGTCCGGGTGGGCCTTTGTGTTCTCGGCGACGATCTTGGCGATGGTCGAGCCCCAGTTGCCGGAGCCGACCACGGTCACCTTGTGCCGTTGCTCGTAGGGGGCGCCGAGCGAAGCCATTGTGCGCGTGGAGCTTGCGAGACTCGTCTGTCCTGATGCTCTGCTTGCTCTGCTTGCTCTGCTTGCTCGTGACAGTGATGCTGCCCTTCGAGGAAGGGTTTGGGGCTTTGACGCTCTGGAGATCGGACTGCGGTTGGGTGTGTTGATGGAGAATGTCACACTTTGGGTAGTGGAGGGGGTCGAACTGAAGAGCCGTTTTCCGTGTGTTGGCCGTGAAGGTGAAAAGATCTGCTGTCTATGAAGCCTGGACGCGACTGCGGCTGTAGATAAGGCAGAGTTTGACGAAGCGAGCGAAGCGAAGTCGATCCGGGCCTTGGTCAGGACGTGCATTTATCCGTTCAGCGATGAGGAGAGCGAAGTGAAGTAGAAGTAAACACTCGAGGAAGGTTCGATGCCCAAGTGGTTTAAAAGGGCAGGAATCAGGCCCGCAAACCGGATTGAGAACCCGGATTGTCTCACCGAGCCAGGCGCGCGAGTGAGGAAAGTCCTGGATGGTCTCGCGGCTTGCAGCTGCTCTGAACCTCGGGCGGCGACCAATGTTGAGGGCCCTGAACTGTGGAAAGAGCAAAAAAGTGACGCAACGGGTGGCAGAAACAGGACCGCTTGCCTTTCTGAGCCATGGACTCCAGGGGCCCAGGATAGCGCTGGACATCCCGTGCCACCCAACTCGTGCGCTGGAAAAAGTCTTCCGCTATCTTCCGGCACCTTCTATCTTGGTGGGGTCCCAACGATTTCCACGCCGCGGTCCATTTTCGATGTTGACAAGGTCGCATGCCCATCCGTCCCCCAGCTCGCTTTCAGATGACCACTTTCGAGCCGAGGCCATCTGGCAGTTTTCGCCCCCGGCAAGGCCAGCCATCTTCTTCTTGGGCTTTTCTTGTTCGGGGTCTGTCGTACGCGGCGGAACCCGAGTCCTCGACGAATTTGCGATCCCAAATTATGGGTCTCTTTTTATGAAATATCGTACAGTACAACCCTGCTGCAACGCATGTGAATGTCTCCAGTTTAGCTCCCGCAAAGAGCTCTATTTCCGTCTGTCACATGTCAGAACTGCAATCCGGTGGCTCTCGTGCTCATCGCATCTGGCGAGTGTCGCCAGACAGGAAAAAAAAACCTCCCGCCGTATCGGTAAAAGCATGGCATTCTCGAAATCTTCCTGGTTTGTCAGGCCCTTGCAGACCACCTTTTCGTGGTCAAATGCCGGCAATGAATCACACTCTCTCCTGGCACTGACGAATGAGAATCTCACCACTGGTTGCCAGGCGCGGATGGGATTCCACAAAATCCGCTGGCATCACCCATAAATGTTCAGTGTCCCAGTGGACAAGATGCTACAAGCAGCACTTTAGACCGATGGCTCTGTTGCTGCATTGGGCGAATGCTGGTTGCACTTGCCCACAGCTGAAGTATAACTAATAATACCACCCTTGCGGCCGGCCCGGCAGCTAACCCTGCTACTGCTTTTGTGGTCCAACAGACATGCCATTTCAATTTGTAGGAATATCCGCTCCCGTTTTCATAGGCTCACTCGGGCGCGTAAAACCGCGTAAGCGCGCTGGCTTGAATAAGCTTTACGCCACATCTGTTGTTGGAAGGCGCATTCCGGTCAATGTTACTCGCTGTGCGTTGGTCCGTGCGCGGTACTTCTTTTGGTCTTCGAACAGGCACTTCACTTTAGCTACTTTCTTCCTTTAACAACAATAACCACAACGGCAATAAATTTGATTTTGCGTCAACAACAACCACCGGCTTCTTATGTGCAAAGTGTCTCAAGCGGGCAATTGGAATCGCAAGAACTGCAACTCTTCTTTGCCTTGCCCCCCCCCCCACTCTCAACGCAGCTCAGAACCTGGAACACAACAAGACTACCTGCGCAGACATGGTTGAAAACGGTCAAGATATGCCTATCTGGCGCATAATGAGCTTCACCACGAGCAACAAAGAGTTTGACCCCTACGATTGGTTTGCACTCGACTTCCGGTACTATGGAAAAACATTCACAGTCAGTGTCAACGAGAAGGATCTGCGCGATTCAAAAACACTGGAAGAAGAGTTTGATATCATCTTCAATACTCTGTTAGCAGACGCAAAAGGGGAAGACGCCACTTTTCCAGACGACATCGTGTCTGATGGTGACGGTCAAGATCAAGTCGCCGAAGTTAAGTACGAGGACCAGTACTCAGAGGTGCACCATCCGATGGCCCTACCTATGAGCATTGTTGACTGCTTCGACTGGGCCATCAAGCCGTGTCTTGCAGAAATTGAACGCATCGCACCCCGGCCTGTCATTCAAGATGGCGAGAAAGTCACCCTTGACTATTTCTATGGCTCACAGCACTTCACTACGCAACTGAGCGCTGTTCGTGACAAATTCCTGGATCCAACATTTTGCATCGATGACGGGGATTGGAGCAGGTTCACAGAAGACTTGCACGAACAGCCCGTGGCATGGAAAACCGAGACGACCTTCCCTGTCTTCCCGATGACCGACGTCGAGGTGCTGCCTACACCTGGTGGCGAAGACTACATTCTAGTCGACGAACCTACCCACGTTAGGGTGCACAACCAACAAATGTACTTCAAGCAGTCAGCTGATGACCTTCAAGATCTTGCTGTGACAGAGATTAGAAAGTATGAAAAGATGAAGCGAGCAGAACTACCAGAAGAGGTTCGCACATCGCGCCTGCACGGCATAGTTGAAGACGATAAGGCCCACATCGTGGGCCTGCTGTACGAAGATCTTGGAGACGAAGCCATCCCTCTGGATTTCGAGGAAGTCATGTCACCAAAAACTCCTCAAAGCCTCAGAAGGCGATGGATTAGCCAAATTGAGCAGACTGTCAACACACTGCACCGGAACGGCATCGTTTGGGGGGACGCGAAGGCTGGAAATGTTCTGATTGACCAGGGTGGCCGTGGCGACGCATGGATCATTGATTTTGGTGGAGGATATACAGAAGGCTGGGTGGACCGAGAAAAACACAATACTGTGGTAGGCGATTTACAGGGCCTCGCCAGAATTATTGAGTACCTGGAGACTGGACAACATGTGCGACAATGTGCACCTTAGTCTACCAGGCCTGTGTACTTGCACTGATCCGCGGACTGATGTTGTTTCGATATAAATCATGAGGAAAACTTGAACTTTGACTCATCAGTGAGCATCTGTGCTGGCGTTGCATTCTAAGTCCCCAAGTTCAAATCCCAGGATTTGTATACCTCAATAATTTCTCCCTTCCATCTCGGATGGACACGGCTAGGTTGGCTCCTCAGGCTCGTATTTTCTATCGTATGATGCGCATCTCGGGCTTCGAAGGGAATTGAAAGGCTGAAATGCTCTACAATTTTGAGGTCTGCAGTCCAACACAGAACGCCTTGCTAGTATCAAGTATGTCAGCACGAGTCTCTTCCCCTCCTAACTGGTACTTGAGACAACCGACAGGAAACGGAATCTTCAGGTTCCAAAGTTGTCCCAACTCAGATGCTATCAACTATCTAGACTGGTCACAACGATCGACTCTGATGTATCCAGCTCTTCTAGTAGGGCTCGACGTTCTCGATGATCGGATTCATCGATTAGATCAAGTGCTGTTCTTTAGAAAGGACCTACTGACTCGTCTTGGGTGTTGGACTCGGTTGGACGTGTTTTCCTCTGACCATCGGCCTGTTTCCTGACCTGCATATTGTACAAACAACTGCAGTTTCCGGTTATGCACAATTAGCGCCAAGGGTAGATGACTGCGCGGCTCTTTCAAACAGCCGGACCCGTGATTTGGCCTGATACTATTATGGGTAATTGCAACCTGAGAAAGCACGCCGCTGTCCCCTTCATCCACGACCGTGCCGCCTCCGAGTGGCCTCAAAATCAGCGAACTCCGTCTTAGCCTTAGGTTAGACGCTGTGCTAACACGTTGGTCCGCGGTCAAATGCTTGATCTTTCCCAGTAGACTCTAGTAGATATTTTAATACATATTAGAAGCCCTGCTGTAAATCAGCAGTCTTGCAAGGAGAGTGGCTAAAACACCTGGGAGGGCTGAGGCCTTCATCACCAACAAGTTTCCCAAAGATGGCCACAGCCACTGGCTAGTGAAAGTTTAAAAATGATGCGTTGAAGTACCGGATGCCCGACGTCCTACAATAAGAATTGAAAATGGACATACATATGCGCCGGGTCATCCAAATGCTACAAGGAGATGATCTTCAGTTCCTCCAAACATCGCCTTATCCCGACTTTAGACAATATCAAGATTACATCGCTTATTGGAGAACATTATATATCTTACGTTGTCTATAAGAAGAACTTCTCGCCATCGATAGGAACATGTGTCACCGACCCACCAGAATCTATACCTGTGGCCATCCAAAGTCAGTTTTGTCTGATCCGCATAGATGCTCCCGTGCCAGGCAGCAGAACAGGAGGGGAGTCAACGGAAACCTCCTAAACTGCTCTCAGAGATCTCGCAGTGGAACGACGGTGATTGACAGAACTCGACACTGTGGCCGGCCCGAATGTCATGTTAGGATGATAATGCGCTCCACAGCAGGCTGGATCTGCTGTCGCTGTTACAAGGAACGAAATCGAGGCGAAATCTGCAGAGGTCCTCCAAATAGGACCCCGGTGGACGTATGGGATTTTCCTGTATCTCCGTGCAACCACAACTGCTGTGTTAGGTGTCGGCCTCAACCTCGAGCTTCGCGCCATTGAGTATGGAAATTTTCAATGTTAGGCTTGAGATTTGACCTTTGTGTTCAATGAGCAACATGAGTCAAACATAGCCTTGGGAAAGACAAGGTTAGTGAGAGTAAATGCAGGGAAATACGTTTATCTGAGAGGATTTGGCCATCATTGCAGAGCTGTGTTACAGGCACAAATGTTGTGCAAAGTACTTCACCTAGCTAGGACCAGAGTTTACCAAAGCTTGAAAGAGGAGGTGGGACGTTGTTTGAAGACAATGAAGTCCTGTCTGTAGTTCAACAAGAGATGTGGGCTCAGCGGCATTGTGGTTTATAAATAGGCATAAGATAATTCTTTTGGTCAAGCCGAGACATCAGTTTGCTTATTCGCAACTGTGCCTTGTCCTTAGCATCAAATTCAAACAAAGACTGATTTCCTTAATTGCAGGGCATTGCAAAGGGTCATCTATGGTGATTGATCAAAGTCCCTGCCTTATGGAGGATGGGGTCTTCCAAGGCTGGTTGTGAATCTACCTAATGTCTGGTTTGTCCCAATCTTTTTACATGTTGGACAGAGATGGCAACCCAAGTGTATACCCTTCTGCATCGAGAATTCATACCGCATCCCTAAACCTTGACTCCAGAGAGCCGAAATGTGGCACAGCATGACTTGGAATTTCCAGACAACATAGGTTGGACATGCTTGGTGGCTTGTGCAAGGGAGTTGCAGGCAGTGATACGACGCACAAACAGTGCTGTTAAGCAATGCAGTCAAGCACGAAAGCCATCTCAGTACTTGTATTGGTTTCATTCTTTGAAATTTCTGTCAAGCAAGAAAGAAAAGTCTTTGTCTTTTTCTTTTTCTTTCTTAAAAAAAAAGAAGAAGAAGAAGAAAAGAGATAGAAAAAAGGGAATCCTTGCATACTCTGAGTTGCTCTCATCCGAGCCATTGCTCAATTGGACTATCAGCTCTTGAAATCTATAGGAACCCCTTCCAATCTGAGGCTCGACGGCTTTTGTCCCTTGAATGACACGTACGGCTCAGGAGGTGGGGCATTCATCCTTTTAGCAATGTCATCAAATATTCCGAGATATCTTTCAAAATTCTTGTGGATCATCTCAATCACATCAAACTCGAGGCTCCCCGAGGCGGTGACCTTCTTCATGCGAGCTAAATCGTCCAGTATAGCGTCTCGAACATTGAGTAGCCTGCGATAAGACACGTCTGGGCCGTAATTATCAGTTCACAATATCAATGGAAGGAATCGCAAAAGCGGTGCCAATGACTCACGGCGAAGGTTCCGATATTCGTGGCTACTTGTTGTCTCGGGCCCAGCAGAGCCGAAGTTTGTCCGAGCACGGATCTTCCCACTGAAATCCGCCAGCTCTTTTATGACGCCTCGCTGGAGTTCCCGTCGAGAACGGCCTTCCCTGGTGAACCGGCTCTTGAAGTCAAAGCTGCTCTTGAACAGCTTGCTATTGCTCTCTGCGTCGATGGTCTTGGCGACCTCGTTGAGTACCTGGTCGAACTGGTCCTCCATTTCCCATGATCTCTGCGAGGCTTTCGACACGACTGAGTCCACGGAGCTGGTAGATCCTGCCACAGAGCTGCTGCGCCGGGGGCCTGTGCTCCACATCGACGACGGTGCACTGCGCGAGTGTGGAATTTTTGCCCAAGATATATCCGCATCGGGTTGCACTGCCGCTGAGCCCGGACTCCCAGAAAACGTATTGTAAGGACTTTCGGGTAATGGGTCCCCATTATACGACATGCCAGGCTCCTCGCCGCTGTTTCTGTCACTCAGGAGCGGATTGGCGTTAGATGCATGACGACTTTCCTCGAGGGTCTTGTCAAGAATCTTGACATCAGGTAGGAAGTCGCTTTCGACAGCGGCCTCTTGTTCGCGATGCACGCGCGGGACCTCTAGATCTGGATGACAGACACGGTAGTGTCTCTTCAGCGCATCCGCTCGTGAGAAAGTCTTTTCTTCTGTGCAGACATCGCACCGAGTCTTTTGCTTCCTCCCGTTGTGAATCGTGTTCTCGTGTCGGGCAATGTCGTAGGGCCTCGAAATTACGGTATTGCAAGGCTTTCCGGTGCTTGGATTAATGCGTGCGCACCGATAAGGTCCGTCCGGGCCGTAGGATATGTCATTCGGTCCGAGTCGGGCCTGGCGATGGCCCTCCCGCTTGTGCTTCTGCAGCAGGGCGGGTGTGTCAAATCTTTGCGTGCAGCCATGAAATGTGCAGGTATACGCTCCAGGTGGAAGGCCTCTGGTCATGTTTCTTTGAGGGGTCATTTGAAAACCTCTAATCACTTGTAAGAGCGGGAAAAGGTTGAGGATCTTCAGCAACTCTCTGGAGAGCAGGAAGTTATTACAACAGGCCTGGAGTAGTGGAGAAGGGTCCGACCCCCGCATTTTCAAGCCCATGTAGTCTCCTATCTGGAGTACTTTCACTCTGAACCAGAGCAATTTCTCCTGCTCAGTACCGCAGGTGTGATTCGTCGGTGTGTGGTGGCGGAGTCCTATGGCTACGCCGAAAATTGGGACACTTGGCCAGATCGGGCGGTTTGCAGCGTGCAAAATGCAGCTAGAGTGCACAGCTGGAGGTAGAAAAAGTAGATGAAAGTGAATAGCGGGTTAAGCCAGTGATCTGACTTGCAGATGGTGGCGAGGTTACCGATTTCATAATTTCCACTCAGATTCCCGACTGTAGGCTCCTAAGATCAATTCGAATAACAGTCTCAAGACGACTGCATTACCTGTTGCAACAGCCTTTCAATGCAATGAACAACACTGGAGTTGGTGTCAAGGAACAGGTCGAGTATGTGAACGAGTCGATCGACACTGAAGAGGACTTCCACTTCCTGTAGGTGCTCTTTACACCCCTCCAGCATTCTTCCAGCCTTTGCATAAAGTATTTCTTGCAATATATCTTGCCGTGTTTCTAACGTCGACTCGGCACACAACAGTCGGTTTGAGTCTCTCCAGAGGCTCAACATTGTCAATCTTCAAATCGAACTAGCGCAGATGAAAGCTGAGATGCTGGGCCACCAAAGCGGTTCAGCAGAAGACTTTGATAGACTCAGGACCAAACTGAAGCAGTATAGTAGGTGATGAATTCAATGTCGTCTCGTATTCTTTTTATGAAATGTACGCGCGCTGAATTGGCCTCAGCAAGAGCAATCCGCGATTACCAGTACCTCCAAGACAAGCGCGCCCTCAGCAAAGACCTTGCGAGGAGCCGGAAAATACGCCTGCACAAATACTTCTATTCCGCAGCCTCCCTAGTCGATCCGTGGGAATCACACTATTCTTATTTTCAGAACCAGGAGCATCACCACTCCGGCGCAGAAGCCGATCCTCTCCGCCAGACTTTTATGCGGCGCCTGCCTTCGCGGCTCACGTTCTCGCACCATGAAAGACTTTCACGAGCGAAGGAATACGAGGAGGGTTATTCGCCGAAGGAGATTTCAAGATTCGTCGACAGCCTGGCCCGCTTCGTTATTGCAATCACGGGTGGCATTTTTCTGGTGGTTCCGATGATCATCATGACACTGCACCCGTCCGAGACGAAAAGCCTGGTCACGGTGTCAATAGCCATAATCATCTTCGCTCTGATTCTTTCGTTTGGAATCAAGGTATCAAACGTGGAGACATTGGTATCGACAGCCACATATGCTGCAGTGTTGGTTGTGTTCGTAGGAACCAGCTCCGCGGGTACATCGTGAAACCACCAGCGACGGCTCAGCAGACTAGAGGATGAAACCTTGGAAAAGGAAGGTATGGGGACATTTAGAGCATAAGTACTTTAGATCCCTCGTGGTGACGACCATTCACTCTGCTTGACAGATAGAGGGATAGTACATAGGCGAGGGGAACGTGAAGGCTCAAGCAATTTGGTGCTCGCAAGACTGGAAGGAGGAGGTGAGAGCGCCGTGCGAAAGTAATCAAGCTGTGCCTGGCGTTCAAGAGCAAACTTGGGCGGGGGAGGGGGGGGGGGTTGGTGTCCTTTTTTATGAAAAAAAGAGGTCTTGTCTTATCAGCAGGATCATCATCTTGATCTCCTATATGTCGTCCTTTCCTATACAGGCTCAGCTGAATTCAAACAAAGACTAATCAACTTAATGGCAGAGCATGAGTTATAATTGGTCATCTATGGTCAAGCGTCCCTCCTTGTCGAGGCTAAAGCTGGGGCCAGGGACATGAAACTGTGCTTGTCTCCCTCTTTGCAATTATCGGATAGTGATCCCCACGTACAAGTATGTATATCTCCACCCCGCCGACCTGTAACGTAGCCTTCAACGCATATGACCCCAGAGAGCCGAAACCTCGCTCAGCACCATGGGCATTCCCTCACTGACGAGGCTCTACGACAACCCCATTTCTAACTATGGCCGTCCCGTCTGCCAACGCCTGTATCTGCGCTTCGTCGCACACGTACTTCAGCGGTGCATAGTTGGGGTTGCACCACTCCGGGGGCTGAGGCGGTGGTACATTCTTAATATCCCAGACGGATGGTGGGCCGTGGGTCACATAGACCTGGAGGTCCTCCCTGTTCGTGTCTCTAGAGCCTGCTGACGAGCTCCGACGCACAATAGGTCTTGTGCCCGTTGCGGCATCCCACCCTCGGGTTACGCGCTGGACGATGTCGTGGGCGGCCTCGGGATGGAAGAAGGGGATCAGATGGCCCGAGTCGAGAACGCGGATGAAGCTGAGCCCGCCGGCCTGGCGAACGTAGCCTGCCGTTGTGTTTGTCTGGGTCGTTCTCACGGGCGCGTAGCCGGCGGATCGGAAGGCAGCAGAGTGGGCATATTCTAGGGAAAGTGATAAAGCTTCGCCGCCGACCCCTAAGACTTTCTAGTAAGCCAGTTTTCTACGCACGATCGGAAACCCCAAGGGGGCAAGACAAGAGGGATAGACATGAGCCGATAAGACGAACAATCACACCGATAATCTCTGTCCCCGAACAGCAAAGAGACTTGTACCCCAGCGTCAAGAAGTCCCTCGACAATTCTCTTATGTGAGACGGCGGCATCGCCAGTGTAAATGAAGGCTAAGAGCAAGGTGGTGACTTCGAGTTAGCGGAAGGTTCATGGGCATGCAGACGCAGATGACGAGCAGAAGGGGATTCTAGTATAGGACAATTTACCCTTGTCTACCAAAGGACTGAACTCTATGTAATTGATCTTCGCGCCCAGTTGCTCGATGACCCAGTCCTGATTGAGAAAAGTAAGATATACGGTCTGCGGGAAGCCATCCGGCATGTGGTGGACGAAGTCCCATGGATTACGCTATCGAATCCAGCATTTGTCAGCACATATGTACAACAGCTCCCGCATCACTTGGACGATGGTGGCTTCCAAGAAGGGCTTACTTACTTTAGTGACGGCATCGAAGGTGTTGGCCAGCCCATTCCAGCATAGGGCCCCGGCAAAGCACACCGGAGGCACGGCCTCACCCTTAAGAGGGTCGTATCCAGCTTCCTGCAGAGCTGGCTCGCATTGCCGTGACTGCTCCAGGCATCTGACGGCGATGGCCTCCACCTCAGTGGCCAAGCTGTCGTTATAAAGACGAAGGCCGTACGTGTTGTTGTTTGGAAATTTGGCGAGCTGCGGCAGCTGGATCGGGAGATCAAAGAGCCCGTTGATGATGCCGATGGAGTCGACGCCGAAGATGTGGTGGCTGGGGTTTTGATCTCGGAGGACGGCTTCTTTGTCTTTGAGGATTTGCGCTGCTATGGCGGGGGCAAAGAAGCCGCCGCTGTGGATTGGTGGATGAGTTGAAGGTCTCGAAAAGATTTGATACAATCTGTAAGACATGATACTTACTATGACCAGGTCCAGATGCTTATATTATCTCTCTGATATTGCTTAAACCTGTGACTGGCTCAGCAACATGTCTTTTGGTGTCATCCAGGTTGAGCTGAACCTACTCTGCAAACCATAACTGGAAAAATTTAGACATGGTCTCGGCCACAAAAGCCGTCGTGTTCGGCATATTTGCGATGTTCTGGCTTGAGTATGTGCCCTTCATCCACGTCATGTCGCCCTCGGGAATATCGGCGCCATCGCCCGGTACGATATCTGCCGTTCGCATGTTTCTGACCCCTGGCGTCGGAACATCATACGAGAATCCAGACTGAACCGGCTGGTCGATGTAGATGAGGTTGAAATCATTGTTCCAACTCCACGGGTTGAGTCGGGTCGAGTTGCCGTCGGGCTGGGTGATACAGGGGCCGTTTAGCGATATGGCTTGGTCGGTGCTCCCTGCGCCTGGACCGCCATTTATCCAAAGTACTAGAGGCGCGGTCTCCGGGTTGTTGCGGCTCTCAAAGAACCAGAAGAAGAGGTTCTGGCTGAAGGGTTGTGAAGGGGTCGGCGGGATGGAGACGTAGCCGGAGTACGACTTTACCCCCGGTGTCGTCTCGCATATTGTTGTCTGACGAATCGGTCAGGTTGTGTAGGCATTCGAGTTCTTCGGCCATGAACACTCACTTCTTTGTATGAAACCCGAGACTTGGATTTTGGTCTCCATTGGAGAGTCTCAATTACGCCGTTCCTGAAAAACACAGCTAGACAAACAGCCAAGATGGGCCACAGAAGATGTCGGTATTTGGCCATGTTCGATGGCATCACAGCTCTTGACCAAAGAAAGTAACCCAGTATGAAGGTTGATGGCTTTTTGTATCAAATATCCTCTTGGATTTCTCACCAGTAGTCTATGAGACTTGATGTCATCCTCATCTGGACTTTTCAAGCAACGGAAGCCTTCGCATCAGATCCATACCTAAACACCAGCTAGCGAGACGGCCTGTGCCGCCGCGTTCATAAATCGCAAAGAAATACATTGGGGTACGGAATAGGGCAATTAGAGGGACAGTCAGTAAATGATCTTAGTATTGTAGTTGCCTCTTCAGAGCAATGCATGGCCTTTGTGCGCTCCGTTTGCGTCCGACTTGCTTTCCACTGGGGGCGTCGCCGAGGTCGCCCGTCAGTCTCCGCCCAGCACGAAGACGAGAGATACAGTCGCAAAAGCAAAACTACCCTCATAGGATAGGATGTCTTCTTTCCTACATTCAACATTCCCGATAATCTCTCGAGCCTTGTTATAAATCCCAGACCGGCATAATTCAGATTCGTTGCCCTGGTGTACTTTGATATTTGGCAGCCACCTCACATTCAATTTACACATGAGATTGGCTCCACGGAGAGAACAGGGGCTCGTTGGCTGCATGTGAACCCGATGGCTTTCTGTCGATTCAAAAGTGCAACTGATTAAGGAGGGCACCCTGGACTTTGAGTTGTGTGTTTGATATTATACTTGGTATTGTTCTTGTGTCCCTGCTCACCCGATGGATGCACTCTTTGTTCAATTCCGCGATGTTGCCTGACGACGGCACATGCATCGGGTCAATACAATACCGAACACAAGAGCCATCCCGGCATTTCATCCACAGTGCTCCCTTTCATGGGGCAAAAGAAGAGCAAGAGAGCATTTGAGCTAGAAACTTTCTTTTCAATCATGATGGATGATAGCAGGACTGAGATGTACGCCAAAAGTTTTTGCGAGGCTGTTAGCTAGCGTAATCTGGGAGATATTACAAAGCGGTGACGGCTACCATCCGGCTACCCCTAGCGCAGGTACTCTTCGTGCTTAGACAAACGTCCTAGCAGCGATCGAGGTGGACTGCCTGTATAAGTACTATAAGACCCTGTTGCAGGCCACTAGAGTACGAGTGGTACCAAAATCACCCGGCCATCATCAATCAAGACCGTTCTTCGTGAGAGTGATTGTTTCTCGCTTCAATTCTCTTTCGTTAAAGTACACACGTTTGTGGCTTCGTTGGTGGTTGCATAAAAACTACAAGCAAGATGGACGTCGAGGAGTTCAAGGATGCAGCCAAGGGCGCAGTGGATTACAGTCAGTCCCCCCTGGCCATAAACGATCAGAGCAATGATGGTCAATCCTTTCAAGTTTCACTAAATGTCGGACAGTCGTGGACTACTACAAGAACATCACCGACCACAGCGTCGTGTCCCAAGTCGAGCCCGGCTATTTGCGCAAGATTCTACCCTCCTCCGCGCCCGAGAATGGGGAGGCGTGGGATATAATTGCGAAAGACTTCGACACAAAGATCGTTCCGGGGCTTACTCACTGGTGAGGAAACCCTCTCATCCATCTGACACGCACTCTTATTCTGTCCGACCGCTCCAGTACTTGTCTAATGAGCAATACTTGAAACAGGCAATCACCCAACTTTCTCGCTTTTTTCCCCTGCACGTCTTCGTATCCATCTATCCTCGGCGAGCTCTACAACGCTGCATTTACAGGCACTTGCTTCAACTGGATCTGTGCACCGGCTGCGACCGAGCTCGAGACTATTGTACTTGACTGGCTGGCGAAGATCTTTGGATTACCTTCCACTTACTTATCGACGGGTCCGACACGCGGAGGCGGTGTAATCCAAGGCACGGCGTCAGAGGCTGTCTTAACGGTAATGGTGGCTGCTCGGGACAAATACTTGCAAGAAACCCTACCCGACCCTGACAGCGTAAGAGAGGAAGAGTTGGAGGAGCTTACTATGCGCAAGCGGACCAAGTTGGTGTAAGTGCCTTAAGGATATATCACGTCGCCATCCCCCTCACCAACCCTATTGTACCGATTTCTTTAAGCACGAGCGTGAGCTTCACGAGTGATCATGCTTCGTGGCGCTAGTATGGGGGCTTTTCCCTTCTCTTCTTTTTCACAGGAAATTACTGACTCGCATGCGTGAAACAGTGCCCTGGGTAGTGCCGCGTGTCACTCGTGCACGAAAAAGGCCGCGAAAATCCTAGGCGTACGGTATCTTGCTATACCGGTCGGCAGTGACACTAATTTTGCCGTGACCGGAGACGCGCTGGCAAAGACCCTTCAGGTCTGCAAGGCAAAAGGTACGTGCACACTGCGCTTCATTCAACTTGGCAAGGTCTTGCAAAATCAGGCGTGGAGGTCAAACCATGTGCGCGCCGAGATTTACAAAGTCATTGCTGATAAAAGGATGCACAGGTTGGGAGCCCTTCTTTATGACCGCTGCCCTCGGTACGACCGATACGTGTGCGGTGGACGATCTGGGTGCAATCGCCGAGGTGCTCAAGGAGTGGAGTCAAGATTTTCCCATGTCTGACCGCGCCACCAAAGGTACTTCGAATGGAGACGTAGACCTGCCCGTTAGGAAGAAGGGAGAGGTGTGGGTACACGTCGATGCGGCTTATGCCGGTGCCGCCCTTGTCACGCCCGAGGCTCAAGCTGCTATCGGTGTACACCATCTCCGTCACTTTTACTCTTTCGATATGAATATGCACAAGTGGCTGCTTACAAATTTTGACGCCTCCTGCCTCTTCATTGCGGACCGCCACTGGCTCGAGGAGGCGATGAGCTCGGAGATGCATGTCTACCGGAACATTGGCAGCGACGAAGGTTTAGTTACTGATTATCGCAACTGGCAAATCCCGCTGGGACGGCGTTTTAGAGCGTTGAAGGTGTGGTTCGTCATTCGCAACTATGGTGTGAGAGGTATGCAGGAGTATATAAGGAGTGGCATACGCATGGGTGAGGAGTTCGCTGGGTGGCTAAGAGAGGTAAGTGCTGATGCCTTTTACTTCTGCCACGATAGCCCATTACTTTTTGCCGAAAGAAATTTCCTGAGACTCTGGATACGAAAAAAGCGTAACTCGTTTCTGACGTGTACCAGCGACCAGATCTTTTTGAAGTCCTGACGGGACCCAGTTTTGCGCTTACGGTCTTTCGGGTGGTGGACGAGGATGCAGATGAGGAGAGAATGAACATGTTGACCAAGAGGTTATATGAAGAGATCAATAGAACGGGCAAGATATGGGTGACGAGTACGGTGCTGGAAGGAAAATTCACCATTAGATTGATGACAGCGAATAGACTCACGGAAGAGGAGCACGTGAGGGCCGCGTTCGGGTTGATCAAGGAGGCTGCGGAGAGGCTTGCAAAGGTTAAGCACATGGGGTTGATGTAGCGATGTAACTATCGACTAGCCGGATATGTGTACAAAATTCTAATACCACCATGCTGGATATCTGTTCGTTGCGCCGTCTCCTTGTCCTTGACCCGTATTATCGTGATTACTCGGTTGGGTGTATTCTGGTGTCCCGAATAATTGGCTGTCCCAGCATATTTGCCGTGTGAAATAGAAATGCTGACGTATAAGACTAAAGTCTTGACGTATTCGAAGGCTTTCGAATACGTACTAACTATTCAGCTATATTCAGCTGAAGGACAGCTGAAGGGGACCCTAAAGGCCACTGAACGTCTATATATATCAGGGCTGGGACCCTCTGAAATCAACTGGAAAGATAGAAGGTATCACGCCTATTAGTAATCAATTGGACTCCCATACACCCTACAGTTACAGTGCCTTCAGTGTCTTCATCCCTAAAACTACAGGCTTGTGTGTCTGTATATTCAATTACTTCTTACACGAATAATGTGCCTCGTCAGGCCCAACCGTTTGGGAGCTACGAACAACTTCATCAACCCAGGCCCAGACGTCAATATGGCCAATATGTGGACCACCTTCAAAGACAGGCTCAGCAGGCGTAACAGGCATACTAAAGTCAGCTGGAACAACAGGCATACCAACATAAATGGGCACAACAGGCAAGTCAGAGTCGATGGAGCCAACAGCAGGGTCAACAAAGCTTCCAAAAGGTTCAACAGAGCCTCCAGCAGGATCAAAAACATCAATCAGCCGAGCAGGATAGTCAGGCCGAATAGCAGCTGGAAGAGGTTAGACAAGCTCAACTAAACTGGGAACGGAAAAAGCTAGAGGAACTGAACAAATCAGCAGGTCAGGCGAGTTGGAATTCCAGTCCCTATCGGAATACCATATATATGGGGCGGTGAGCTTCCAGCGGAGGCTGGAGGTTGCAGAACAGGTGGCCCTGGTAACCCGGCTGAGCTCCTCAAAGATCCAGTACATTTTAAAACAGTTACTCATAGGTAGCATGGGTCTCCGAGGTCAGACGCCTTTTCAGCGGAAAATATCTTTACGTCTAGTTGTCCCCGTTTCTAGTATAGCACAGCGGGCAACTGCGCCGTGAATTAAGACTTGGATAGAATTCCATTTTGGGTCTTAAGCGACGAGCTCGACTCTTAATCGCGATAATGAAGAGCATATTCTCTCGACGCAAGTAAAACCCTGAGCTGACCAGATCTCACATGAGCTTCAAATAACCCTCATAATGCCCATCGCCATATACTGTAGCTAAAACCAGTCTTGGAACCAAAGCAAGTGATCGCCCGACACATGCCCAAAACTTTAAAAACTCAGTCTGAATTGGACTGAATTGGATGGAAATGTTGCTCCGCGAAGAGTCTTGTACGTCCTATCGTCCTATTCCCTCCGCAATGGACACAACATCGGGCCCCAAATCCCTCGTTTCCCAGCCTGGACAGACAACCGTCACCGCAATAGGATCCATGGAATGAAGCACAGGGTACAACGGGCCGGCACCTTGTTTCTTCGCCTCTGCCTCCCTCAGAGCGAAGGAGGCGAGTTTGTAGTCGGCACTCGTCTCCCACTCCTCCTCCTCCAAGTCCTGTTCCGTGTCCGCGTGTTTGGCCTCTTCGAACCAGAACGCGTCCGAGCCGCTCCGCATGGCGGGCGGCAGAATGTTCCGCGGGTGGAGGCGCTCTTCCTCCAGGGCTGTACTTGTCGTCTCGTAGAGGTACTCGGCGTGGGAGCACAGGTCGCCGCGGCGCCCCAGCGCCCGGAGGAGGGCCTCGATCCTGTCCCTGGGTACCCCGTCGTGCTGTGTCGGGACAAGGAAAGTCACGAAGGGGTGCTGGCGCTCCGTGGACCACTCAGAGTCGTCGTGGTCGTCGAGGAACGCTGGCCGCTCGACACCACCTGGCGAGGACTGGAGGGTCATGAAGCCCACTATCAGAAATGGGTTGTCAGATGCGGTAGAGAGGGAAAGACGTTGGGAATAGAATTGTATAGGAATACACTCAAGAGACTGGTAAAAGTGTCCAAGTGTGAACTTACGGTTGTGTAACCCGAGAAGTCCAGAAAGTATCTCAGTGGTCTCTTCGTGTATCGGTTGGTCGTAGGTTGCGCAAATCGGTGGCTTGTGGCGAACACTGGTATGCCGTGTTAGCGTGATTCGCTCGCAAAGTCCATATATCTGAATCCTCCTCTACAATGACGAATAGAAGTCCCGCAGCAGCACGCAGCAGATGATCTCGTAGTAGGCACTTACTAAAGCTCGTTAAGCTTCAGGTGCGTTGGCCAATCCTCAGCAGACTGTAACAACCCCTTCACCTTCGCCTTACATTCCCAATATGGACTTCTGCCATGGGTTTTCCATTGTCTGACCACGTCCATGATTTGCTGAGCATTTCCCGGGCTGGGGAACAGGGCGGACCTTTGTGGTGGCGGCGGCAGGGCATGTGTCACCGTCGGCGTCCTTGACAACATCAAGAGCGCGTCGATGGCGTCGAGTTCTCGGATCGTGATTTGAGTATCAATATTGGCACGAGTTATGGGTTTGTTGAAACCGGGATGAAGCAGGTCTCTCAAAATTCTGCGGAATCGGATCTTGTTCAAGGTAAGAGTCTTGGAATTCTACCACCAGCTTTGGATACCTAGGTACTGGAAAGCTATATATCATATGTACGTTCCGGATTGTTGATATATTTGTGCCATACAGGCGCTGTTGGTGATTTTCCTCAATTCCCATGGCGCTAGGACTTATAGGCTCTGACCTAGAGCCCTGTAGTGAAGCTATACCAAGTTCCGACAACCATTTAGAGAACAAGTGGCCTGGGCACCTTGGTAGACATGGCCAGGAAAACCTTTTCGGTGTTTGTAGCTTTGAAGAAAACAATTTTAGGTACAGATAGCGCAACCACATGTTATCGAACTGAGCGACGAGAGAACTATTGTTTTGGTCTCCAGTCAGGTGCTGAGACATCATTCGAACGAGTGGTGTAATCAACCGCTGTTGCGCCAGACTAGGCCCGATTACACTGTCGCTCGGACCATTGAGACATACTATACTATTATGACTCGATCTACGCGCGAAGTACTGTGAACGATGTGAAAGGAGTAGCAGATTGCGAGACATCATTCGTTCTCTGGTATGGTTGAGAGGGAGAACAGTCCCGAGCAATAAAACTGCCTGGGTCTCAACGTAGATACACGTGCGAAGATCGTGGGGGTTCACAGGCTCAATGCCATCCGGGGTGCATGGCCAAGATCCTGTTTTGGATTATGTTGCGGACATGTGGACGTTGAGGCCATTCATCATGACTTATGACCAGCTAAAAACACGACATGGTATCAAACAATGATGACAAACAAGTGACTTGTATTGTACATGCGAGGTGATATCTTGCAGGAGTCTATCGACGCCTGAACAACATGTACACTCCCAGTCGCCGCTCTCTTCATCTCTACGTACCCCCACGATTCTTCGCGATCCTCTTGGTGTACTTCCAGAGATGTCTGTACTTGGGACCCTGTCTCTTGGCCTCCCAACCGCGCGCCTTCTTCGGCCCCTTGAGACTGCGCACGCGCTGTCTCCTGAAGACAATATCCGCACCCGGAATACCGTGTCTCTCCATGACCGTCGCGGTGCCCTTGTCCCACACCGTCCGGAACATGTTGAAGCCATATGGCATCACCTTCTTACTGCCCCGGAACTTCAGCAGCGAAAATCCATCACGCTTTTCCGCATACTCCTCGCGCAGTTTCGCCACGTCCATCTTCTGGCCCTCGGGCTGTTCCAGGAGCCAGACCGATAGTCGATGGTACGGAGCGCCCTCCTGACTAAAAGGTGGGAGCCAGGGCACGGCGAGATGATCCGGGTCCTTGCTGACGCGGATCAGTGAGATGTTCTTGGTGAGGCAGTCGATCGGGATGTTGGCTGCCATGAAGTGCAGGCGACGACCGTATGAGTCGGTCTCCGCGTTTGGAACGTCGCTGTCCATCACCACGACGGTCACCAGCCGCTGTTTAGAGTCGAACACCTGGACACGCAGATTCGGTGGAGACTCGGAGACCAGGGAGTCGATGGTCTCACCAGGCCGAATCTTGTAGCCGTGGAATGAAAGTTGGACATCCATCTTCGGATCGAATTTTGGCAGAATGTCAGGAACAATGCTAAACTGTTCCACACGCTGAACCAGAATCTTGTAGGCCATAGCGCGCCATTTCTGTTCGTTGAAGTGGCGATAGATAGGCTTGCTCATGTCGGCTGCTGTGGTATTAGTGGCTGTGGGTGCTGGGACCATGTGATTCTGCGATGCTTACCGAAGCCGTCCTCCCACTTTCTCTTCACAGCCGGGTCATTGATATCAGCCTGGACCTTCAAGTACTCCAAGTGCTTGCGTAATGAGTCGAGCTTCTTGGCCTTGAAAGGCGCTCCACCCCGGTACTTCTTCGCCGGAGTCGCCTCGACCGTCCTGATCCTCTGATATGCCCTCTGGATCTCCTCGAGCATGGTCGCACGTTCCTCGGCCAGCACTTTGCGTGCCTCCTGGAAGCAGTGGTATGGTAGTCGCTCAAAAGGAATGTCTGGCGTCGTCCGGACCGCGACCCTCCTTCTCCTTGACCCTATTGGCTGTATGCCCTGCTTCTGTAGCTTCCTCTCCGCCCACGGCAGGACCGTAGTGTTGGGATCCAGCCATTGCGCCTTCAGCTCGCGCTTTTTCGCTGCCTCGTCCTCCGGGGAGTTGGATGTGCCTGGTGTGCTGTTGGCATGGACAAGATCCTGCGTTGCCTGCGCGTCGGCCGCAGCTCCAGGAGAGGTCGTCGTCGTGGACTCAACGTCTTGTCGGTCCGCCGAGTTCGAGAACAAGCGGGCCGTCGCAGTGGACACTGAGGGCGCAGCTAGTTGTATTGGGCGCCGTGGTCGCAGGCAGAGCGCGATTGGCCGCGCTACCTGATGACACCTCGACATGTTGAGCGTGGGCGGTGAAGAGTGTCGAGGTGCTTGCTGTCAGCATGCACGTTCGACTGTGGCCGGCCCGCGATGTCGAAGTCGAAGAAGCTCTAGAAAATTTCGGGACCCCTGCCGGTAAGCTGCCCGAGCCGAAAGTGGTCCGTGCGCTCTCGGTCGGTCATTGATCTTTTCGAGCTTCTCAGAACCTCACCACCAACATTGCAGGCCCGACCAATCCACTGCATTCCGTCTTTCAGTCCCTCACAAATTGCTGCGATGGGTGGAATGGGGCTTCGGTGTCTCACTGAGGCCATGCAGGCCCTAGGTCTCTCTTCACATCTATGCAGATCCTCAATACCAGCTGCGGTAAGTAGCAGGATTGGATTTTTGTCAAGAGAATACTGTGAACTGACCAGATGCGACAGAAGAGAGCATCACCGATCATATCACGTGCGATGGCAACTACAACATCGCCGCCCAACCTCACCATCCCTTCCGCCAACCAAACCGCCACACCTGCCTTCATCCCCTTCGAACCGCTCTCCACAGTCCCCGTCACCATCCACAGCTTCCCCAGCCTCGAGCCGCGCGCCCTCGAGGGCTACTCCACAAAGCATCTCTACCTGCCCCTACGGCGCGATCTACTCCATCTCGCAGTGACCTACGAGGGTGACAACACGCGACAGGGTTCCGCCAACAGCAAGACCCGCTATGAGGTGCACGGCTCGCACCGCAAGTTGCGCCAACAGAAAGGCACGGGCCGCGCGCGCGTCGGCACCAAGCAGTCCCCGCTGCGCAAGGGCGGCGGCAAGACGTTCGGCCCCAAGCCCCGCGACTTCGGCACGGGCATGACCAGGAAGGCCTACGACCTCGCGTGGCGCACGGCGCTGTCGTACCGGTACCGGCGGGGCGAGCTCATCGTCACCGAGGACGGCATGGACCTGCCGCTGCCCGAGGACTTCCTGGCGCTCGCGCACGCGGGCAGGCTCGGCCGCGAGCTGGAGGACGGGTTCGTGGTGCGGTACATGAACCAGATGATGGACAGCCTCAAGTGGGGCGCCAAGTACGGCCGGACGACGTTCGTCACCAGTGAATACAGGCCGAACCTGTTCGCCAGTCTGGACGTGGCCAGGACGCATGGACGAGTCATAAACCTGAACGATGAGGAGCATCCGTTGGACGTGAAGAACCTGTTGGAGTCGGGACGGATCGTCATGGAGAGCAAGGCCCTCAGGGAGATTATCAAGAGGCATCGGAGTGATCTGGTGAGCAAGATCGCTCTCAACGGTGTTAAGAGCAAAGGCCCGGCCCTGGGAAAGCCGCTGCTCATATGAGGCTAAGCACATCGGCGACTCAGGCCGATGACTTGATCTGGACGCGTACACTATATGAGCAAGGAACGCATTCAGACTTACAGGTCGAATATTGCAGCAAGGGAATAGAGACCATGATAGACCTGCGAAACTCGACTGCGTTTTGGTTCATTAAGTTCTGTGCCTATATTGGAGAGTAGCCTCGCCTCGCACTTGCAGCCCGTCGTTAGCCTACATCAACAAAGCCTCCTGTGTTAAAGGGCTGGGGGGGGCGGGGGGCGGGGTTGGTAGTTGATATTGTCTCTTTTCTATTTTACCGCTGAGAGAGGAAAGTCGGGCCGGCGCTGATAAGATGTTCGTTTCCCAGTCGCGCTGACGGTTCAAGGTATGCTTACTCGACATCGTCTTGATGCTACCTACGTTGACGGCTGCCGTTCCGAAGCTGCTGTCATGTAAGTATTCTCCGACGTGCATGTGCGCGAGCCCAAATCCTCAAGGACGCACCCCGCCTCAAACATGCATGTGCTCCTCCAAAGCCGGGGGTTTCGGGAACTTGGAATAAACAGCATGCCGCAACTGTCGTCCATGTTGACATCTTATCTGACGGGACTGGGTTTGACGTGTTCCTCCCGGCTGATGCTTCATGCAGCTTTGGGAAATGGCCCTACAGTGTTAGAAGGGTAGGTCATTGCTCGCATTACAAGTTGCACGACTTATGCGAGATTCCAAAATTGCCAGTGGCTACATCCAAAGATGGTCAGGGAAACGATGAGGCTTAGGCTGACAGGTCTTGTACTATTGTTTCGCTATGCATGCAACCTCGAACTGGGCGAGTATAAGGTGTCGGGCCTGTCTTTTCCCGATTATACAGCATCGCCGGAGGTCTATTCAATAGACTGCATTGGTGCCTGGGCAATGATCCAGACCGGTTTGAAGCACTGGTTGGCTTGTCAGGATTCGTCTCATCCGTCCAAACCTTCAAAGCCATTCACCACCCATCTGTACACCCTCGGAGTACACCCCAAGGCGCCAACATTTCGAATCCTACGTGAGGAGCACGTCTGAGATAGATCGAGACCGTCTCGGATAGAAACACCAAAAATGGCTGCGCTGTCAGGAGCTCGGGAAAACAAGTCGACCCGTTGATACACAGTTCTGCTCATCTATTCGATGATGTTGCGCGACTGGAAGGACGGACACCTTCCGCCCTCACTATTTCCGTACCTTGGTAGAGATGCCACCACTACTGACTCCACAAAGGAAGAGCTCCCGTGGTTCCCGGGACATCCATCGAGGTATGTCTGTCTGGATTCGGCGACACCATCAGTAATCACTGTGGCGCAAGCGCGTTCGATAGTTCGACTGACATGTCCCACCGGCGAGTTGGAATTACGGATGTACTCATGCTAATAATGTATGTTGGCACACGTCTAATACATCAGGCAGTCAGGCTGCGGGGGACACGAGATAACCAGATACTCTCTCGTTGGATGCCTGACTGTTCATGAGGTTAAGTTATTTCCACATCGTCAAGGAGGATTTCAGGATGCGACGTCTTGGAGGGAGCTAGTCAGAACCCTAACCCTTCAAGAGCACATGCTCAGTCACTGGATTGTTGCTCTTCAGCTCATCAACTGGACGATTTCCTCTACACAACTGACAACATGCATTCCACATCGTCTTCCTCGTCCGTCTGTGGCGACGGGCACGGCAGGCTGATGACCCGATCTATTTCAATTTGTTTCCACCTCTTCGGGCGGCCCTCCGGACAGCCAGAACAGGCGGCCCTGACGGCCTCCAGAATTAGAACGATAGTCGGCCCATTGGGGCGGCCCCCATGGGCTGCGAAGGAAGGCCGATTGACTTCCATCGCGCGGATAAGCGCGCTGGCGCGGTACCCGCCCTGTTCCGCTCCACCTGAACCACTGCTGAACTCTCCCTCGTAAGCGCCACTCTGTATGCACCGCGGCACAGCCGTCACGTCACCCACTCAATCTCCTCTCTTCTGAGCCTCTGGGCCTTGGGGCTTCTGAGCCCGAGACTTGAGCAACGTTGCCTCTAGCCACGGCGGAGTGCCGACACACGCCACTCACTCACGAGCTCACCCGCGGGTCACTTGAAGCAAGCTAAGGCCCAACGGCCGCTGGATTCATCTGATCGGCGTTGGTGTTTTTGGTTCACAGGCCGGCCCAGAGGCAAGTCGATGAAGGAGCCTTCGAGCCTTCTTGTTATTCCGATTCGACCAGGGTCTCGGCCTGTTCGTCAGTTGGCCTCGAGGGATTCTCTTATGATCGATGACTGTAGAAGCGGCCTTGGACCTTGGGACCGTCAGATTTCCAAGCTGGTATCAGTTGACGCCCCCTCTCTCGCCAAGTGGCCAGCACAGCTTAATAGTCGCAAAAGCGTGGAATATTGGTCTCGCTAAAGGCCGCCTAGCCTGATGTGAGTCTGGTAAGGCTGTGCGGCCCCCTCCATGCACACACATCATTGTGTGTCTATCTTCCTAGGCAGTCTTCCCTTTTCTCTTTTCATGTCTCCTACTTCATGATCTACCATCCTTCCTTTCGCCCTCGACGCTTGCTCGTGCTGATCATCCGTCACCACGGTTGATCGACGCCCGCCTTGCATCTGTCTCACCAGAAGATGTAGCTTCAATGTATCCACACCAATACCTTTTTGCTCTTCTGCTTTTAATTTGTACATACTACCTTGATTCAGCACTTGCGGACAATACGAAGGATATCAATGTGGCCGCAATAAGTGGCAGCGGTGCACATGGCCATTTCATATCTCGACCGCGTCACTCCAGCTCGCTGCGCCGCGCATCTTCGGAGACGTGCCCAACCGACTATTTTCAGTGCGGCAACGGCCTCCCAAACGACTTCTGCTGCCCGACAGGCGACACCTGCAACGCGTTGGCCGACAACACGACCGTGCTGTGTTGCCCCGACGGCAAGGACTGCTCCTCGATCGAGCCGATCACCTGCAGCATCAACGAGCTCGATGCCACCAAATTCCCGGCTACGTCGGTTCACACGACGAACCTGACAGCAGAGCTACCGACTTGTGGGAAGGGATGCTGTCCGTTTGGGTATACCTGCAACGAGAACTCGTTATGTGACGTGACCAAAGGCGAGTCGCTGTTGACGGCTACGTCGACCGCCTCCCCTGCGAGCACCACGGCAGCGACCGGGACAGCTACCGGGTTGGCGGTGGCTACGACGGGCACTCAGCCCATACCATCGTCACCCTCTGCGAGTTCATCGTCGGACTCTTCAAATAATCAACATCGCACGATAGCGATAGCCACCGGCTCGTCAGTCGGCGGCGTGGCATGTATAGCAGGAATTATAGCATTTCTATTGCTCAGAAGAAGACGGACATCACGAAACGTCGCAGTTCCAATTAGGGAGCTGAACAACCAAAGCCGTTCGACCGGGGCGACGATTCCAGTGCAGAGCAGAGCCATCAGGACACTTCAGGTTCGAGAAATCTATGTGCCGAAGCGCTCGCCACCGCCGCCGCCATTACCACCCAAAGAGTATTATCAGCCGATCAAGAAGAAGCGGAGGTCTTTACTCAGCTGGGTGCCATCATTCATTAACCGCACGCCGATCGAGCTGCCAGCAACGCCGGTCTCATTCAGTCATTGGGGCCAGCTGCAGCGTCCTGACGACGTGCATCGGCCCTACCCTCGAGACTCCTTGGACGAGATCCACGAGCTGGAGGCGGACGCGAGGTGGTTGCCTCAAGAGAGGTACCGATGAGAAACCAGCTGCCTTATGGCTCGGCCCGGGGATAAAGTTCTATAATACATATTGTTCATTGTTCATTTGACAACGTCTCAGATGTGCTTTCTTGTGCTCGAGGTGACCCCTGGGCTGTGATGCCTGGAATTGTTCTATCTTGTTTTATGCTATGTTCCATTCTTCAGTGGCTTTCCTTACAGCATTCTGGAGGCATAGATGCTGCAATCGCGCCTTGAAAGAAACCAGTTCGAAGGCTTCCACAAAATGTCCACCATGGCCTCCCACGAACCTCGACTTCCAATGTACGTCGGAGTAGCCAATGTCGACACCACTCAATATCACCACACATGTTCGGCCGTGGGCTCCCCTGGCACCTCCGCTCCCTGCTCGAAATGGGCCATCGCAACCCATCATGGGCCCACAAGATAGTCCAAGATGCAGCACACCTCTTCATCCCCTTCGCCTTCGTGGTGTTCCTGCTCCTCCTCGGCGGCGCCCTCCTGATCACCTGGGGCAAGCTCTCGAACGGCGTGCTCGTGGGATTCTGCATCACGGGTGGCATCCTGATCGCCTTCTTCGTCATCTGCCACCTCGCGCTCTACTGCACGTGGGCTAAAGAGGTGGTGGCGGCGGACAAGAGAGGCGAGGAGAGCTCGACTGGGTCATCCGTCATCGGGAGGCTGGTTGGGATGCGGAGCCCCGTGATCTGTGCTGATTGTCGGAAGAGGCTTGAGACGCAAGGCGTGGCGCCTCCGCAGGGTGGCGCCGAGAGCCACCGAGAGGTAAGAGGGAGACCAACATGGCTCACACGTGCTTTGTATGTGCAGACCGGAGGGCCACACAGACTGACATGGTTTGAAGACAGAGGTCCGAGCCGAAGACACTCCTGGCACCGGCGACCCACACCCGCTACCGCAGTCCGAACACGCTCCACCACAGCGCCGAGCATCACCAATTAGACAGCATGACGTGAGACCCTTCTCCTTCGTGCCGGCCCACCCATCGATGCTCCCGCCGCCTCTAAACCTGTCGCGCATGCCGAATGATGCCCAGAACTTTTTCGTTCCCTTCCAGGACCCCAGGCACTTGCAAAGCCAGTCGACCTTGGGGCCTCCAGGCCTACGCATATCCGTCTCTCCTCGACCCGGACAGGATCGGCATCCCGCCATCGTGGCGAGCACGAGTCTCCCTGCCAAACTTGACGAGGTTGCCAACGGCCGTGGCACACAGCCAAGGCAGCAAGACGCTGCCGCGCGACGACCACAGACTCAGCGCGTGTCGCGAAGACCAATCTCTGGGTCTGAGTCTGCGCCGGCCCAAGCCAGGCCGATACAGCGCGCAGGTGCCCTGAGGGGAGCGACGTCGAGGGAGCAGCACCAGCAGCACCAACCACAACAGTCTCCGTCAAAAACCAGCTTTGAGTCGCCACGGAAAAGACCGCGCGGTCCACGCCCGCAGCGCTCCTGGGTGTCGACCATCGCAGAAGACGCCCGGTCCTTCTCGGCAAACCGCGCCGAGAGGCTCGCGGAGATCGGACCCGCCACGTCGAGGAGGAGCCACGAGACCATGTCTGGGCAGGTCAGAGACATTGCACATAATTTTCAAGACTTCAAGCCGCCGCCCGAGACCCCTCGCGCGCACATGGTGCTCATCCAGGAGCCGGACCTGCTCGACCTGATCGACCGCGGTATCATCAAGTGGAAGGATACATCGACTCCGCCGGACTGGTTGATGAGGAAGCCCAGCAGAATGTCCACATGTCTGGGCCGTGGAGAGGAGGACGTCCAGATCCGCGACAACAAACATAGGAGAACCGTCGAAATGCATGAGTCTCCTGACTCAGTTCTGAGAAGCAGGAGCCACAGGGTCCAGATTGTTGGTCGCAGCTCGGGTGACTTCTCAGGCGACAGTGGGTACTGCACGGGAAACTCTTCTGTGCCGCAGTCGGCGTCGCCGTTGGGTGACAAGCAGGAGGTCTTCCATATGGAAGCATTGAGTGGTCGGCATCTGGCCTGGCCTTTCACGGGCAGTGGTCGGAGTTCTGTTTCGGAGAATGCAGTTCGAGGAGTACCAACGGCGTCCCACGACGTGCCACAGCAAAGAACGCCCCACCGGCGCAGTTCAGAGCCCAGCTTGCACAGGCGGCCCGAAAGCCATTTGGCTGATGATTCTGATGGCGAAGTTGACAAGAGCCGGAGATCGTCGGCAGGCTCAGAATGGGAAGACCTGTTACGAGCCCAAGAAGTGGTGAGTTCACGTCGATGACCAAGGAGAATCGCACAGTGGTCGGCGGCGGCTATGGGTGAGTCGTTGAAGAATCGTGATAATCCCCGAAGTTGGTGACTTTGTTAGGATTAAGTACGATGTGTTTAGAATTAGGATGACGAAATTCGTTCAATGATGTGCCCGGGTCGGTGTCAACTGTGATAATCTGAGAGCATGTTCGTAAGCGACTTGATATGGCGCCACTCCTCCAATTGTACGAAAGGGAGACGTCGTAGGTGCCGGTAGGAAGAGATGTTAGATTCCATCTGGTATCGAACCCCCAACGCCTGTTCATGAAAATGTTCAATGCCGACTTTTGTAGTTCCTCCATCTAGGTCATCACAAAATCTCATCATCTTCGTCCGGCGGCGGTGCTGTTACTGCCGGTACAGCAGAGTCGGATTTTGGTATGCCCTTCTCAGCGACGATCGGCTCGGCCTCGCCCATCTCATCATCAAACTCGTCCACCTCCTCGACCTCGTCGTCCTCGTCGACCAGCCCGGCAAACTTGTTGACGCTCGCCTTGTTATTCTCCGCCTGCGCGTTGACCTCGTCCCACGCCTTCCTGCGCGCCTCGATCTTGGACGCCGACTTCTTGCTCTTGGCGACCTTGACCGCCGTGCGGTCGACAACCTCCTCGGCGCGCTCCAGGGCCCGCTCGTGCCGCTTGCTGGCGCGCGAGCTCAGGACGGCCTTGCGGCCGCGCTTGGTCTTCTTGCTGACGCCGGCGTTCTGGTAGAGGCCCAGGACGGAGGGCCGCTGATTGAGGGACTCGGAGGGCGGCTCGACCTCTTTGAGGGACTTGTCGGTGTTGATGGACGGGGAGGTCGCGCGGCGCGCGGCTCGGCTGTGCAGAGACGGCGCTGTTTGCAAGATCCGATCAGTATGATAAGTTCTTGCAAGGATGAACGGCTTCGGATGCTACTGACCTTTGACTTTTTTGGTGACTGGTTTTCCCATTTTGTGTGGTGTATGTATGTGTTATTGTTTTGAGGGAGTACTTCGGTGGTTTCTGAGAACAGCAGCGACCGAAATCTTGCTCTCAACTTCGAGTTGCTCTGTATCGCGATAAGAAATTTCAGCGGGGTCCAGACCCTTGGGCCCACCCAAAGTGGGGCCGGTGGTCTTGCCGCAAGGGCCCCTGGTCTTGCTGCTGCGAGCTGCACCGGTACTCATTGACTCGTGAGCCTGGGAAGCGCCCGGAGGGGGACTTCCACGGCGGACTTCATCAATACCTTTGTTTCTAGGGGTTTACTGAACATCCAGTCCCAGAAAACTCAGTTGTGACTTTGCTAAGTCACGAAAAGTATTGGACGTCTTGTCTGTTCAGAGGGACTTGCCGAAAACGGAAAGGCAGATTCCACACGCATCCGTTGACGCACTTTTTCTTTCTTTCTTTCGTGCAGCCAAGACGCCTCACAGAAAATCCAAGAAGTCGCTATAAGAGCTCAACGTCAACAGCTATCTGAGAGCAGCGACACGGGGATCAGCTGCGAACCTGAGCGTCCTTCAACCGTCACTAGAAAAAATGTCGGCCGCCCTCACAATCACCGAGCCAGAGCAAGAGGACCAGGGCTTTTCATCTCGCGAAGGCGTGGACTGGACCAAATACGTCTTGTACCGCCCGTCCTATCCAGAGACCTTCTTTAACCTCATCTACAACTAACACAAATTGAAAGAAGCTATAGCTTTTGAGACAGCCCACGACGTCGGCACGGGATGTGGTGTTGTCGCCTCGACGCTCGCCTTGCACTTCGAGAAGGTAATCGTGTCAGACCCAAACGATGGCTACACGACGCTGGCGCCAAAATGTCTAGTCAAGGGGGCGCGCCTGCGCGAGAACGCTTTCTTCTTCCTCCAGGAGCGTGCCGAGGCCAGTCTGGTCCAGGACGGCACGGTCGATCTCATCACCGCGTGTCAGATGATGCACTTCACGAACACCGGAGCTGCGGTCCGGGAATTTGGCAGACAGCTGAAACCCGGCGGCGCTCTCGCCATCAGCTTCTACGCTGTCCCGCGCATATCCGACAACGAGCCTGCCCAGTCGGCGTGGGAGGAGATCTGGCACGAGTTTGCGAAGAGAGCGACAGGAGAAGTCATGGACCAGGCCTACAAGCTGTGCAATGCAGCGTACGAGCCAATTGAATTTCCTGAGGCGGAATGGAATGATGTGAAGAGGCTGTACATCAATGCTCACGGGAAGTACGGCCAGTGGATGCTCAGCGGCGATGACCGTATTGACCAGAGTAAGGTCAAAAGCAGGGAGACGGAACTCTATGTTGACAACGACCCCGGCTGGACGGTTTTGCACGATATAGGCTGGCTGAAGGCACACCTCGCAACTTTGGTACCACGACTCCCAGAACCAGAGATCCAAGAGCTCTGGGATATTTTGGAGCAGGTCCTGGACGGAGGAGAGGTCGAGCTCCAATTCCCGGTCGTGGTAATCTTTGCTACAAAGGCATGAGTCCACATTGGCCTGCCTGAAGGAAGCCAAGTCTGGTCATCCAGGGGACGGATTTATGAGTTGCTGGGGGTGCAGAAGATACAGCTTTTAGGAAGCAACAATACTTGGGACCCTTGTGCAGGCCCTAAGTTTGACCTGTGACCGTATGGCTTTTGTAAAGAAGAATCGTGGTGTCCAACCGGATCATCGCCTCCCACTGAGGCTCAGAACAATTGTGGCCCTCGCAGGTGGAGTAAAACCATGTAAAACGATTGGGTAGACCGCGGCTGGGAGACGACAAGGTCTGACCATGTTTAGCCAGGATGGCGAGGACTTCCAGCACAAATCGACTGTCGGTCAAAATTCATCCCGGCAAGTGATTGAGAACATATTTCAGCGCGGACTGCATTGATATTTACACGCAGTATGTTTATCCTTGTTAGTAATATAAGGGATGTTTGGCAGGTGCGGTGACAGCAGCCACGCAAGACTCGGTAAGCTGGGGTTAATGCAGTGGCTCGACCACACGTGCATCCCATTTACATGTAGGTACTGACATTACGTGTCGACGATCCTTCTTGAGAATTGCTTGGCGTCTTGTAGAGAACCAGAAGCCCATCTGTGACCTTTCTTGTTCGCAGTAGGACCAAATCTGAACTACGGCAGGTGCTTGGAAATTTGTCCAAGGCACACTCCTACGGAGCATCAGAATCCAGATTGCTGCCAAGTGCCTGTGCTGCCAAATACCCAGATGTCTGTTTGAGGGGACGGTGCAAAAGAGCCATGTGACACAAAAAGGAGCAAAAAGAGCTATTACTAGCTACGATTGGTTTCGATCCAACGTCCTCCGGGTTATGAGCCCGGCGCCTAATAACTGGGTTAGAACTGAAAAGGTGCAATTTGTCTCAATAATAAGTTGACTCACTCTTCCCCTGAGCTACGTAGCTGCTATTACTTGTGTTTAGGTCCCCCTTCGTCTTTGACTCATATGCCCGGCGCAGAGATTTCGTCGTGTGGATCCGTCTCACACATGGGCGGGCATTGCAGGCGGAGCTTAGGGACGGGGTCGGCAAATTGGCAAACTGGCAAATGTGTGAAAGTGCAAGTACATCGTCCACGGTCTTCGAACTCATCAGCAGGAACTTGTGTCTTGCTGTGTTCAGTAAAGTTACCATCATTTTCGTCATGCACCTCACACCAAGGGAGTAAGCTGGCATTGTGCATGGACGGCGCAAGTACGAGACGCATGGCGTGGCGCCCGCCTGGGCGGTTGCAGCGTCAGTAGGTTGATCTCTCGAAGCGACATTTGCCTTTTCAGCACATCCAGCAAGACTACTTCGAGGGCGTGACTTATGGAAAAGAGAATGGATTGAAGATACGTGCATACGTCTGAGTTCCTATTCCGCGTATATCAGGATTGCGGCTGATCACCAAGTAGGACTTTTCACCCCTCATCCGTACCTAACACTCAGACACATTGGTACTCGGGGTAATATTTTGATAATGCAGAATATGTCATGGGTCCGACTATAAGAAATAAAGTAGGTAGCTCATGTAAGCTGTCTACACAGGATGAAAGATACGAAGTATAAGATATCACGAAGTGATGAGGTACAATGTGCGGTCCGTGTGGTGCCTCTATAGGAACACGCCTGGCACCGCTCATTGCTACCTCGAGCTGGCTTTCTATAATCAGACGAGTGTACCTTTGACAACATACGTGTTTGAAATAGCCAAAAGTTTACGCTGTGAAAAGGGCCGGACTATTATCATCTGGTCTTGCAGTCGGTCGGTCATAAAAATTGTGGATATTTCTGCGTCGGAGATGGCCGTCATGGAGAATGAAAGCCGCTTTCTCGCAGGCGCTCACTCCCTGCTCGTACAGTAGAGACGGAAAAAGGTCGAATCTCTCTCTCATTTCTGGTGCCTTTGGAACTCATGTACTCGGTAGGAGCTAGCATCGTGTCCTCGGCACGGATCTCAGCGCGTCCACGGGTAGTCGCCGGGGGGGGGGGATGCGCAGCCCAAAAGCCGTTGTCGTTGCCGTCAATATCCCACTCACACCCAAATAGAAAGCATCAGCAAATGACTGATGGACACGAAACCGCTGAAGTAACTGATGATTTTGGCCAGAGACGTAGCAGGAGGTACAAAAATTGAAACACGCCCTTTGCCCAAAAAGTGAGCCATGATTTGCACTGAGCGCGACGGCCTGCAGAACTATTCCCTCCCCCCACCTCCCCAAAGCAAAAAAGAAGGCTGAATTCTGGCGCCACATCCTGCATAGCCATGATGACGCGCAGCCTTACCACTGCATCGACTGTCATACACAACCAATCGAAACCCAAGTCGATCAAGGGACAGGAGCAGTTGCTAGAGAGACGAGCACCTCCAGGTATGCTGCTTCCATGGGCTTCGACCCGTGCATGTCGGCTGTGGCTGCTGTAGGTCAAGTCTGGTAGCGGGAAACGGGGCCGCCCATGGTACCATAGTAGATTTCGACATATCCCGTACTACTGTGTAAATTTAAAGCGTTGCCGTTACGTGCATACAAGATGGAAGAAAGTGTCTTACGAGGGGATATGCAGATCAGTATATTGCAAATGCCAAATCCGAGAAGGGCAAGTTGACTCAGCGAAACAGCGAAATCGTTGTATCAATAGGTACTTACGTCATGCGATTTCTTACCCCATGCAGCCCCTCACTCACCCCAGCCGTCACCGTCACAATGCTCGCGGCACCGTGCCGAACCTTGGCTTGCGTTCGCGGTGGGGTATTTTGCTGCGCAATGTGGAGTTACAGGGTACAGTAAGTACTTAGGGCGCGCCATCCCGATTTCTAAGCGTCGTGAGCGTGTATGATTTACAAGCATGCAACTTGGGATGCGTGTATAAGACAGCCTGGCAGCGTCTACTCCTTGAATTGACTCACTGTCACAGCTTGTAAATGACAGCAAGACTCAGAAACATCGGACAGCATCTCAGCATGGCTAGCAACTCTGATATTCATCTTTGTAAGTAAGACGACTCATTCCATTCCCACAATTCCGTTCAGACTGGCTTACCTAGGTACTTCCATGATAGACACCACCGGTACCCCGAACGGTATCAAGGTGTCGATCCTCCTCGAGGAGCTTGGGCTGTCTTACCAGGTGAGAAGCACGTGATACTGGCAGGTCTCCATGGCATTCACTAATTTCAAGTATAGACTACGGCTATTGACTTGACCAAGAACACCCAGAAGGTGAGAAAATCTCTCATGACTTTCTGGCCGCAGATGCTGACTGTACATTAGGAGGACTGGTTCCTCAAGATCAATCCCAATGGAAGGGTAAGCTTCTTGGTCCCTGGTTGGAATCCTGGCCACAAGAATGTCATTGCTGAATGACTGGGCGCCAGATCCCAGCACTGACGGACAAATTCGCCGACGGTTCCACCATCCGCCTCTTCGAGTCCGGTTCTATAATGCAGTACCTTGTCGACAAGTACGACACGGAGCACAAGGTGTCGTATCCCCGCGACACCAAGGAATACTACGAAGTGAACAGCTGGGTAAGGCCGCCACACATCAAACTCTCGGAACCCCGTAGTAGCTCGCGTGCTGAACGATTTCCTGTAGCTGTTCTGGCAGATGGGAGGCCTAGGCCCCATGCAAGGGCAAAGTAACCATTTCACGCGCTACGCTCCCGAGAAGATCCCATATGGCATCTCGCGCTACCAGAACGAGACGCGTCGTCTCTATCGCGTGATAGATACCGCCCTCGCCGAGTCGACGTCCGGCTTTCTCGTGGGCGACAGGGTTACCATTGCTGACATGAGCTGCTGGGGTTGGGTTGCCTCGGCCAGTAAGTCTTCTGCACCTGATCCTCCATTTCCCGATTGCATAGACCAGTCCGACTGATCGTTGTATCTCCCTGTAAAGAGTGGGCGGGCGTAGACATTGATGAGTTCCCCCACCTCAAGACCTGGCTATACAAGCTGCTCGAACGGCCTGGTTTTGAAAAGGGCCGTCATGTGCCCTCGGAGCATAAGGTAAGCCTACCTTATCATCAATCAACCTTCAACTTTCTAATTTGTGCACAAGGCTTTCGAGCTAGCCAAGGCGAGCGAGGAAGAGCTGGAACGCCGTGCGGAACACTCCCGTGGCTGGGTTCAAGCCGGGATGAAGGAGGATGCTAAGAAGTGAGGTGGAAGTGCTGCTACTAGAACTGCAACGGCGAAATAAACAACTGTCTTTCGAACTGAGTCGCAGAAACCCCACTTTGAACCAGCCAGAGACATTTGAATATTGATCGAGAAAAGTCGGTTCTAAAATATTCCTTACAGTGGATGGCCTCTCGATTCTTTTACCTTGTAGGCCAGCAACCTCTCTCGAACTTCGGAAGACACATGGTGAACGAGGATTCTATGCAATGTCTTTATTCCAATGTGACGTCGCCCTGCCGTTTGATCGCCTTCTGATGCCTTTGAGATTCTCGCATGAGTCCCGGAAGGCGCAGTTTCGCTTCGTGGCAGAGCAAACGAAGTATGCCTAGTCGTCGACTCACGCTCCAGGAACTTTAGGCATGGCGTTCTCAAGAAGATCCCAGAAGTCCCCTGCGAATTCTTCGGCCTCCGTGTCCCATAGCAAGTGCCAGTCTTCTGGATTTTCCCCATATGCAATGGCTTTGAGCTTTGGCCCAAAATGCCCCCCCTTAACGGCAGAATGCCCATCTTTCATTCTGGAGAATCGGATTATTCCGCAGCATTCTCGCCCCCATGATAGATACTGAGCTGACTAGCTGTCAACGGTCTGCCAGCTCATTGAAGAGTGGCGGATTCGCTCGATTTCGATCGATCGAAGGTATTGGAAGCTCTCGTCCCTAACGGAATATCTCCTGCCTCATGATGACCATTTCTGTCACTGCAACAAGCCTTGGATGTCCGTCGGAGCGACGTCTGGTCCCGATCTATCAGTCCGTGCGGCTGCGCCAGTGTGTGCTGTGCCCCTGCATGTGCCAGGTTCAGATGTCCGCGCGGACCATAAGTATACCTCGTTTTGTGCAAAGTTGGGGCCAGTCTCACATGATGCTCAAGCCTTGTAATACCATCCATAGCCAGGGCTCCTCATGCTGTGGGCAGGCCCAAGGTGTAGGTGCGCGAAAACCAATCTGTCTGCTGCGAGGCGTGCAGTCTGTGCGAGCGCCTCACTCTTGCAGCCGGTGGGTGACCTTCAAGTGGACAAAATTTGAACGATCGTGGGTAAACAGAGTTGGCATACAGTACGGGCCACGGCAGGCTGGCAGATGTAGTGGCGGTGTTCTGAATCGGCGCTAAAGCCCAGCACGGCTTAGTCACCAAACGTGCCAGCCCCTTCCTGGCCCAGATTCGGTCGTCCAACGTTGCCGAAAATCTCCAAACCTTACAACTGCACTTCAACCACGGGCCATCCGTCCACAATCATCAACACCACAAGTCTGCAGGAGCGCCAAGATGTCGTGGAGAAACCAAGGAATCACCGGTTCCAACAATATTCCCTTGGGGAATCGCCGCCGGTTCGGTGGTGACGGAGACGGCAGGGAGGATGACGACCGCGTCAAGTCCGAGTCTCTCGACGGCTTTTCCAACGGACCCGATCGTGACCTGAAGCGCGGTCGCAGTCCTGAGCCTAGTGAGTACTGCACAGCACCACCGGTCGGCGATGACCGTCATGCCAATGCTTTTCTAGGAACCGATGCGGATGGTCCTCGCCGTCGCAAGAAGCGCAACCGATGGGGCGATGCCTCTGAGAACAAGGCCGCTGGCCTCATGGGCCTCCCCACTGCCATCGTCGCAAACATGACCAGCGAGCAGCTCGAAGCATACACTCTTCATCTCCGCATCGAAGAAATCAGCCAAAAGCTCAAGATCGACGATGTCGTGCCCGCCGATGGCGACCGGTAAGCATCCTCCTCCCCTTACACACTACTTCACCGGCGTGAGCTGACAAGACTCTTTTGGCCAGATCGCCCTCGCCCGCCCCGCAGTACGACAACCATGGTCGTCGTGTCAACACTCGCGAATACCGATACCGAAAGCGTCTGGAAGATGAGCGCCATAAGCTGATCGAGAAGGCCATGAAGACCATTCCTAACTACCACCCACCTCAGGATTACAGGCGGCCCACCAAGACCCAGGAGAAAGTCTATGTGCCGGTCAATGACTACCCGGAGATCAACTTCAGTATGATTGCTAACCCTCTAACCTCTCTAACCATATCCCAATCCCCGGCAGTCTGGCGAGTCCCTAGACCTCGCGCAACAGTAGCATTGTTCCGCAGGCTCGTGTCACTGGTCGACCCGTGCTCCCAACTTCTGTTCTTCTGATGACGATACTAACACTTAGCTCTCCTCGTCTCAAGTTGGCTTACTCATCGGTCCTCGTGGCAATACTCTGAAGAAGATGGAGACCGAATCCGGCGCAAAGATCGCCATTCGTGGCAAGGGCTCCGTCAAGGAAGGCAAGGGCCGTTCTGATGCTGCTCACGCCAGTAACCAGGAAGAAGACCTACACTGTCTGATCATGGCCGATACCGAAGACAAGGTCAACAAGGCCAAGAAGTTGATACACAACGTCATCGAGACTGTAAGTGCCAGCTCACTGTACTGCGTTCATTTCGCTCAACTAACTTTTGCAGGCTGCTTCGATCCCTGAAGGCCAGAATGAGCTGAAACGTAATCAACTTCGTGAGCTGGCCGCCCTCAACGGTACCCTTCGTGACGATGAGAACCAGGCGTGCCAGAACTGTGGTCAAATCGGGCACCGCAAATATGATTGTCCTGAGAAGCAGAACTTCACCGCCAGCATCATTTGTCGCGTGTGCGGTAACGCGGGTCACATGGCTCGTGACTGTCCCGATAGACAACGTGGTCAGAACTGGCGCAATGATGGACCTGGCAATCGGCCAGCTGGTCGCATTGGCGGAGGCGAGGCTGACGCAGATTACGAGGTATGTTCTTACTCTTGGGTCTACTGCTTGATCAATCAGACTAGAATACTAAGATGATTCGCAGCAATTCATGGCGGAGCTTGGCGGCGGAGCGGCGCCTGCCCGCATCGAGGCCGGGCCTGGCGGGCACTCTAACGGAGACGCCAAGCCGTGGCAGCGAGGGGCAACAGGTGGCCCTGCTCCGTGGCGTAATCGTAACCAAGATCGCGATCATCATGACGGCGGTGACCGTGGCAGTGGTCCTAGCGGAGGTCCTGCTCCTTGGGCTCGTGAGCGCCGCGAGCGGAACCATGATAACCACGGAGGCGACAGCTATTATGGGGGTGGTGGCCACGCCGGTAACAACGGGTATGGAGGGGCTGCTGCTCCAGGAGCGGCACCCTGGCATCAGGCTCCTGCTGCTCCTCCTGGCGCTCAGCCTTACGGAGGCTATCCGGGCGGCGGATACCCAGGTTTCTCGTCGATGGGCGCCCCTCCTGGGCTTGGAGCTCCTCCCGCTCCTCCGGCGGACAATCTGACTGCCCTGATTCAGCAGTTCTCTGGCGGTGGTGCGGCGCCTCCACCTCCCCCTCCCCCATCGGATATTGCGCCTCCACCACCCCCTGGTGACCAGCCGCCACCTCCTCCACCTCCAGGTGCTTAGGCTCCTGCGTTTTTCAGATGCGATAGTCTCCGGAACTGACACAGATTCATTGGACTGCACGGATTGTTGCTTTGACTCACTTAGGTCGAGGAAACTTACCGTCAGAAAAGGCGGCACGGGACACCGCAGCGAAGCACACTTCTAACGTTTGGCAGAGTGACAGAGGTGACGGGACCCGAGGACGTACTGACTGTAAGATAGGGTAGCTTCACTCACAATAGAGCGAAATATCGAGATGCAATTTTTTCTTTCTTTCCAACATTTTCTTTCTTTTCTTCTGATGATGTGACGGCTGCCTGATGTGGATACAGATATGAAAATTCACCACGTTCCAATGTAGACCCGACCCTTACTTCTTTCCCATGTTGATTGTTTTCAACAGCTTGTCGAAGTGAGTGTGTGTGTGTCTGTGTGGGTGTGTGGGAGCTCGGGCCACTGACTTTCAAATGTTGCGGGCTAAACCGCAATGCGGGCAGGCGGGGCAGATCAAGCTTGGGGGAATTGACGCCAGCCCGTCGTCATGTGCGTCAAGACTTCCCATCAGCCTGCCCAAGCGCCAGTCTGATACGGACAGTTGAACCAATACTTTTGATCTGCAGGCTTTCAAAATTTCGACGATTCTTCTGTGCACCTACACAATCAGCCCACCGGGACCACAGCTCTCGTCGTCTTCTTCCGTTTCGCACCTTGATCCCTGCACGCTTCATTGTTATCTAACCGGGGAGGCTCGTCTCAACCCCTCCGCAGAGCTCCTCCGTACGGGGTATTCAGCCACGCCCACTTGGAATATTTTATGCATCGCCTCATGCTCACAAAACCCTGATGTGTTATTGTCAGTGATCGCGGAGGACTTTCCACGTGGCGTATGACCTGGAGTGGTCGCTCATTGCTGCTGCAACCCAGTCCGACGCGAACGACGCGGCTCGACAGGGAAACTTGTGGAACGTACAGCAATCCTCGCATGTTTTCTCCAAAGGCAGGATGAATCCATTCGCTTTCAGACCCTACCCGGTCACAATATGGACTACCATCATATACCTGGCCCTGCTCATACCTCTGATCATCCTCAATGAGACCGTCCCGTCCCCTCCATCAAGTGCGACTCCCTATGCCGGCATCAACCTCACCGAAGCCTGGCTCGACCTCGCGACCCTCACCCAGGGTTATCATCCATACAACAGCCATAAGAATGACGAGGTCCGCGACTGGCTCCTGCTTCGCGTTCAGGAGATTCTCGAGGAGAACGGGGCCGACTGGACCACTGAGGCCACCGTTGGTGGACAGCCGTGAGAGCACTCCCTTAAGAAGCTGTCTACTCAAGAGCGACAAGACGTGATGCTAATGTGGTCGTCTAGTCCTAACAGCTCGGCAAATGCCTGGAGATCACCAACCGTTACTGACCAAGATGGGGCGGCTCACAGTGTCACCGTCTTTAACGACCTAATGTCCAACGTGACCATGTCTTTCCGCGGTCAGCCCGGCTCACCAGCGTCTAGTGTCGCTGCTTATTTCGAGGGGACCAACGTGATAGTCTACATTCGTGGAACCCAGGACCAGGAAGGCGAGTGGTGGAAGAAAAAGAACAGTCGTTGGAAGCTACCGATCGGCGAAGGCGGCGTTTTGGTGAACGCACATTACGACTCGTGAGGATGTCCCACTTCTTGATGGCATAAAGATTTCTCTGACAATATAGTAGGGTCTCAACTGGGTATGGAGCGACTGACGACGGCGTGGGCGTCGTTACCATTCTCCAACTGATCAAACACTTCACCACCTCTGGAAAACAACCCAAGCATGGAATCGTGGCTCTGTTCAACAACGGCGAGGAAGACTCTCTCTATGGGGCCCGGGCCTTTGGCAATAGCCCGCTCCAGCCCTTCGTCCATACCTTCCTCAATCTCGAGGGCGCTGGTGCAGGTGGTCGCGCAATACTGTTCCGTGGCACCGACCAGCAGGTGATGAGCGCCTACTCCAAAACACCTCATCCATTCAGCTCTGTCATAGCCTCCGACGCCTTCGGCCTGGGCGTCATCAAGAGCCAGACTGATTACGTGGTGTTCCACGATGTCTACGGTCAGAGAGGCCTTGACCTGTCCTTCTTCAAACCTCGAGCGAGATATCATACGAAGGATGACGACCGCAAGCATACGAGTCTCGCGAGCCTCTGGCACATGCTGTCGTCGGCTATCGTCACTATGAGCGACCTCTCAAGCAGGGAGTTCGTTGGCGACAGAGCCGATGGTGACGTGAGCAAGGTGCCAAATGGTGGAGGCAGCGGGGGCGTTTGGTTCGACCTCTTCGGAAGCAGTCTTGTCCTCTTCAATCTCCGAGGCATGTTCGCGTGGTCGCTTACACTGCTGATCGCAACGCCTCTTGCTCTGATGCTGCTGTCGTACCTGGCCCAGAAGAAGGGCAAATATTACTTTTTCTCGAAGAGGGTCAGTATCTACGAGCATCCTGGCCCTAGCCCTGGTGACTATGAGCAAGTCAAAGTCGGCGGCTGGAAGGGCATTATCCGATTCCCTTTTGCGATCTTCGTCTCTGGGGCATTGACTTTCGGTGGAGCATTCCTCCTGAGGAAGGTAAACCCGTATATCGTACACAACAGCAAGTACAAGGTGTAAGTATTCAATTCCGTTGAATCACCACACTTCATAACTTCATAAGGCTGACTTGACACTAGCTGGGCAATGTTCGTTTCTTTAGCCTATTTTTCTTTCTGGTGCATCATGAGGGGGGCCGATGCCGTGAGACCAAGCGCACTGCACCGAGGCTATGTCAACATATGGCTCTTTACAGTTGGTTGGGCAATCCTGGTTGTCGTCACTGTGTTCGAGGACAGATTCGCGATTGCCTCCGGATACTACTTCGTCTTTCTCGACTCGGCACTATTTTTGACTACCCTGATTTCTCTTTCAGAGCTATTCGCCCTTCCCGACAAGAAGACTTGGGGACAAGAATTTCGTGACGACCATGAAGGACAGAGAGACGATCAGTCTGGTATTAGCGCGGACTCCATCATTGCTCCGAGCCCTGGCGAGGTTGACGGGGCTGACTCTAATGAAGACGCAGAAGACGAGCCAGACGGGGAAACTGCCAATGCGACAACACCTCTTCTCGGAAGGCCCAGCCGGGGAGAAGGGGAGCGCCGCACGACATTTGCCACAACATACCGACGTTCAATCGCAGCGCTGACGGATGTCACGGCTGCGAAGAAGAAGAACAGGGAGACTGACGGCTCCGGTGCTTTTGGAGAAGAGCAGCCTTGGTCCAAATCCCTCTCCACGTGGACATGGTTCCTGCAGTTCTTGATTCTCGGTCCCTTCATGATCATTCTCGCGGCTCAGATTGGACTGATGCTGACAGACGCCACAAACCAAACCGGCACCGACGGTTCAAACGCCTTGCTCCCCTACTTGGCCGTTGCGGTCTCCAGCTTGCTGCTAATCTTGCCTCTGATGCCTTTCATGCACCGGATTACGCACCATGTTCCGTTGTTTCTGCTTTGCGTCTTTATCTTGACGCTCATATACAATCTCGTGGCTCATCCCTTCTCGTCAACTAACAAGTACAAGGCTTTCTGGCAGCAAACAGTTGACCTGGACACGGGAACCTCTACTGTCAAATTCGGTGGCATTGAAGAATATCTGCGCCGCATCATCGCAGAGATCCCCTCTGCGGCAGGGAAGTCGGTCGACTGTCATGATTCGACAACGAGAGTCGGTATTACCGACTGTGCCTACGACGGAACGGACATCCCACCTAATGTTGCGAATAATGTCGTGGACGGCGTTCCGCCTCAAAAGGGTTACGCTGACCTGGTGTCCCTGAAGGTGACGCCCAGTAGCGAGCCTGGCCAGGCTCAGCTGACGGTGGATGCGAAAAACACCAAGTCCTGCTTTCTCAAGTTTGCGAAGCCGATTAAGAGATTCACTGTCGCAGGTGGCACCGATTGGGATGACCGTTTTGGTCGGATGCCGGATTCTGGACTCAACCACATCCTGCTGTGGAGGAGGGACTGGAACAAGGTCTGGGAGGTTGATATCGAGTGGGACACCGAGGCTGCCAGTCACGCACCGGCGGGGAGCGACAAGGTGGAGGATGGAGATACCACAACATCTCGGGTTGACGAACTCAAGGCCAGGAGTGCGAAAGGCCTGGACGGAAATGTCACCTGCATCTGGAGTGATATCAACACGCCCGGCACGATTCCTGCCCTCGACGAAGCTATTCAGTTTGCTCCTGATTGGGCTGTCATCACCAAGTTCGCAGCCGGCTTGGTCGAGGGCTCCAAGAGCTTCATGATCTGAGCCACCAGTAACACAGATGCATGGCTCTCCGCCCAGAATGTCGAAGAAGATTCCGTGGGTCACGAATGGACGAGTATTGTGTTTTGAACAGTAGCAACGAGGATGTGTGCGTTTGTACTGTGGACCAGAGGTTGTACAAGTACGATAGGGCTTTGGTGCGTCGTGCGGGTTCTTGTGCAAAGGGGGGAGGGCCTCTGCATTGCGTGTTCATGTCTAGCATCACGGGCGCATGGGTTTTTCCTCACACCTAATAATCAGTCTACAGATTGCATTCGGTTGGCTTTTCTGAATCGAGTATGGTATCAAGAACTCCCTTTCATGTTTCTTTCGCCACGCCGACCAATGAGGCTGAGACGGCAGTGGCAACCCGCGTGATGTGGTGATGGTGTAGCGGTTGACGTAGGCCGGTGCCTCGTGCATCTCGGACGCCTGGTCTTGACATGTCCAAAGCCTGTTCGACCTGCTCTGATCACACAGCACAGTCTGACAGCACGCGATGGCCGAGTGCAAGCCGATGCCTTGTCACGTTGAACAAAATTTGGGTCCTCTACGACTTGACAGATCCCAGACGATAGATGGTTGTCACTTGGTGTCAGTCGGACTGAGTGCCAGCTTATCCGTGCGCAAAGTCGGCAATCCCTGCGGACGGGAATCCGGCTTGTCACATAGATTAATCGAGCCCGCGTTTGTAGTCGGCCCATTGGACGGATCCTCAGGTCCGTGATGGTAGGATGGTCTCCTTCATCTGCGAAATTATGTGAACAGACGGTTTCCTCCTGCGCGCCTCAGGGGGGTAAGGAAAAAGTCAAAATCCTATTTTCAAGCTAGCGAATGGGCCAGCTGTGTCATAAGTTGTCACGGTCACAAGTTGGCAATGGCAACCTTGACTATTACACATGTGCCGCAACACAAAGCCGCCACGATACTTTTCCCTTCTAGCATTGTGCGTCATTTCGGAGACGGACGACTCGGTTGTTGGGAAATAAGCGTGTTTTGTCTCTTCTTTTTCCTGAGTCCTTTTCTTCCCTGCCGGGCTACTACATATGCATGCAGGTACTGTATATCAAGTGCAGGAAATTTAGCCGTAATGCAACTAGCAATCTTCCCCTGTGATGGCGCCGCGGCCACAAGCAGCAAGGGGATATGTTGTGGGACATTGAACAGGGTAACGGTCCAGTATACTGTGACGAGTGCTAAGGGTTGCAGCAGCCATCTACCGCTCAGATGTGAGGGGCGACGTGCGGCGCGCAAGTGAGGAGGGGGGCTTCGCCGTACGAGATGCGTACGCTCCGTGATTCCTAGAAGGAGTCAGGTCCCCCGTCGAAGGAAGAGGGCGAGATCCCGTCGTTTTGTGTGTGCCCAGATATATACAGCTCGATGCAAGCCTGGCCCCCTCCCCCGGCACGCCACGAGGTTTCAGTCCTTGCGCTCTCCTGTCACCTGGGAAAAATTTCCGTAGTACATATGTTCTACTTGTATTGATCCATCTCGCCCAAGCTTGTATTTCTGTGTAGATTTTCGCATCGCGTATTTGTGCTCGCTCGCTCGCTCGCTCACGCAAAGAGAACCGTCCTGCCTTCCCGTGCCACCTGCGCTGCGCGTTCGGCTCCCGACAATTGCGAACCCTGGTTACGGTGCATATGCCAAACCCCCCCCCCCCCAAACGTCACACCATACTGCCATCTCTTTGAAAATTGGTATCTCGGCCGAACCGTGCCGTCGACGACGCCGAAAAGGAAGGTGACCTGCCAAGTCACCCGTTCTAGATTCGCAGAGTCAGGTCATTCATTATCTGGGGAGAACCTCTCTCTGTTCGCTCTCTTTTCTTCGCAGGCCTTTGGCAATCTCGATCTTGTTTTGATTCCTACTCGACAAGGCAATCGCAACCCAGCTTCGTCCTTCTCAGTCACTACCGTCAACGCCTTTCTCCTGCAGACCGACGATAATGCGCTTCTTCCTGTCTCTCACCGCACTCTCGGCGACGGCCGCGGGCGCGCTGGCCGCCAGCGCGACCTGCGTGACGAGCTCCGTGGCCAGCACCAGCACGGCGACGTACCCCATGGACTACGCCCAGGTGGCGGCGCCGTCGTCGATGGGCACGTCCTACGACGTGGACCCGACGTTTGCGGCCGCCTACGCTTTCAACAACACCATGGTAAGCCTCCCCTTCCCCACCCCCCCCCCGGCCCACCACTCGTGTCCGCCCCCCCTCTCTTTATTTTGTTGCGCTGCTCCTTGCGCACCAGGCGAAGAAAAGCTTGGGCCGACTGACGGACTGACTGATCCGGAATATCGTCTCTCTAGGAACTATCCATGACGCACGACTCGAATGCCACCGCCTATGCCTCGTTCAAGTGCCAGTATGCGTGCAACGGAAACCAGGGATGTGTTGCGTTCTTCGGGCGGTTCATCCACGTGAACACCAGTGAGGAGAGTTTCGAGTGCGTCAGCTTTAAAGCGATGTGAGTTTGATCCCCCGTTCCTTCCAAAACGCCCGTCGCGGATGTCTTGAGGGTGGTTGTGCTGCAGCGGCGATGAGTGCTGACTGAATCCCATCGGAAAATGTAGGCTCGACAGCTCGTCTTTCGCCACGAGCACGTCCAATATTGCAGTTGGTGGGTTCAACAGGCTCTGCAGTTAGTCGAGCCGGAAAAGTGAGGTTGTGTCTCGGGTGGTCTTGAACGTCTTTCATCCCTCTAGCGATTCTTCGATGTACTTTGGTTTTGAACACATAACTTTCCGCTGCCCGATGGAATGCAGTGTTGTTACATAGTCTGACGAGCGCAACTAGGGGCTGGGCCGATACCCGGGCAATAATGATACCACCAGTGTCTTTCTCTGAGTTAAAATGAGTTCGTCGCATCTGTGCTGAGAGCGCTGAGAGCGTCGAGAGCGAGAAGTGAAAGTCTGTGATCAGATCAATTCAAATTTGGGGTATCTCTGGTGTAATCACCTGTCCCTGTATCCTATCCGTCCAAAACCATGTGCGCCGGACCCCAACACCATGAAGACATCAAGACGTGCGTGTTCATTCGCCGCATTCGCCAGACCCAGGACCACCGCGTCAACCCGTCATGTTGACATCGCCGCTCCCGGAAGCACCGGCCCCCGAGCCTCCAGCCAGACTGGCAAGGTGCTCCCGCGCCTTGGTCCACAGCTCGGCCTCCATCTCCCTCTCGACCTGATTGCTCCGGCTGTTCAGCCAGCCGACGTCCAGATTGCCCACCATGCCCAGCCCGTTGGGCTCGAGCGACGGCCTGGCGCCCCCCTCTTCGTCCTTGGGCTTGGCCTTATCAAGCGTTAGGATGCCGGCCTCCTCGAGCCCGAAGATTTGGCGCTTGAGCCGCACGTCGACGGAGCGCAGGGTGTTGAGGAACTTCTCCATGTGCTCCTGGAAGGCCTGGGTCTGGTCTTGCGCCGTCGGGGCCGGCTGGTCGGGCTCGGTGGGCTGCTGTCTGCCGAGAGACTGGATCGACTTGCCGCTCAGCTCGAGGAGGGAGGCTATGTCCTGTTCGTGGGCCTCCTGTCAGATCTGGTGGTGGTGCCGCTGCACGGGCGTGACGGTGTGGGTGAGCCTACCTTGTCGATGGCGGCGAGCTGCTCGAAGCGCTCCGCGCGGGTGAAGGGCGCGTGGACGTCCACCGGAGGAGTCTCTCCTTGATTTGAGGACTCCATCTTGACATTGACGACAGCTTCGAGGTCGAATGGGTTGCTCGACTCGCTGTTGTTGTTAATCTTGTTGGACTCGATCAGGCAAGCGCATGCAGGTCAGCGTTGCGAGTTGCGCTTCGCGAAACACAGGAACGCTGCACCCAGGGTTTGTCGTGCTGCGGAACTTGAGCTCCGGTAGAAAGCTGTCCTGCACGGCCCAGCCGAAAAGCTGGCAGCACCAGATCGGGTTAGGGCTCCCCGCAGCGACAGGCATGGAGCTATGAGCACTGCTGGGGTGGTGGACCCCTGGGACCCTTAAAAGTTTGGGGCGTTCCAGAAGGCTGGCACGTGCTGGTTCCCTGGTTCTGTCAGATGGAGAGGTAGGGGGTCCTGGGGGTGTGTTTGGGGGGGGTGGGGGGGGGGGGTGGGATGTTCAACAAGCGCAGCCTGGAGGTTTGATTTGGGGGTCCGGGTGTGGCACAAAGTAGACAAGACGAGGTGAACGAATTAACCATCTCGACTGTGGTTTGATGATTGTGGCTTTGACGGGTGGTGAAGATCAATCAACACATAGTGCCTAAGTCAAAGGTGGTCGTCGTCATTGGGTGTGCAGACGACTGCAGTTGGTCCCAGGCGATTGGTACTACACAGTAAGATAGACAGATCGACCCCACACACGGCACGACGGGAACAGTATCGAGATTTCAACGTCAGCATGGTATTTTAGGTGAGGACGAATCAAACATAGTGGAGACGGCGGGGGAGTCGATGACTGCGAACTGGAAGAAGGGCCAAAGATGGCCGGGCGGAGCAACTGGTCATGTGTGGTGACTTCTGAGTCGTCCGTCTCCAGTCGAGGGGTCAATATCGAGGAGGAAATGAAGCTACGTCAAGGCAAGGCCCCGGAAGATCCGTGGTGGTTACATACTTTGACGAGGGACCATTAGTTATTAGTAAACGCCCGTCGGCGTCGGTCGGGTTGGCGCTACCGATGGCTTATACAAAATACTGTGTGTACTTTGTACCCAAGTATCCGTAAGTGTTGCTGCGTAATGGTGGCCCACTTCTGGAGCATGAGGATACTACTTTGTACAAAGTATGATATCGGGTGCAACATCTTCTGTTCAGCCTCTTCTTACTCTGTTACACAAGGCAAAGTGAAAGTGTAGCCTACGCTTGCAACAATGGCAGGGTCAAACGTTCAGCGAGCATGCTCGTCCTGGACTGTCGTCCTAACCCGGCCTGGCCTTGGGGACGTGCCGATAGGTTTGAAAGAACCCAGACGCGATCGACGGTAGGGCAGTCGATCCCTGCAGGACCAGGAGCCCAGGTGCGTACCCAGTAGGTGCATTCCCAAGTGGGGAAAGTTGGTGGGAGCGAGCATGCACAGACTCAGCAGTGAGATACCATGTACATGTTGGGTGGCTGCAGCGTTGCAAACATATAAAAACACAGCAGGAGCGGCCTGTTGAGCCGCCTTCCCGTCCCGGAGGACGCCTGGGCTCAGAAGCTGCCCTGCCCTGTCGGGGTACTTGGTGCAAAGTACCCAAGTCGCCCTCTGCTTATCAAGTGGAAAAAGAGGATCAGTCATAAGACGAGACGTCATCTTCCGTGGTCCCAAAAAAGCACCCGACCCAGTCGATTAAACTGGTGACTCGACACCAGAAAGGTCACCGAACCACCTCATTTCCATATTTTTCATTACAGAGCTCCATATCACCTCACCCTCTGTCGTCCTTGCAAAGAGAGAAAATAAGAAAGTGGCAAACTCGGTCCCGTGTCTTATCAGTCGCAGGGGATCCAAAGAGTTTCACCTGCATGGGAGTTGTCTGCAGAACAAGAGCTTGGCCCCGACTTCGAAACGTCTTGCCAGTCTATGCTCGGCGGCTCTCCTCCTCGGTCTCGCGGCTACAACCCCACCATCAGCAGTCAATCCCGCCGAGCAGGCATCTTGCGCAGTAGGTCCACGACAGGCCCAGCCCGGCCAAGCGGCCAAGCTAAGCAGCATACTGTGGAACCCGCCGACCAGCACTGACCCGATCCTACCCTCCCGCAACAGGGTCCGTCACACACACGCCGCTACCACACTACAGTACCACCCTGCCACCCGCGCAGCCCACGAAGCACGCTGCCAGCCTGGATGCCACGCGCCTTACCAGCTCACCTTGTGGGAACTCGCTGAAGATCCCTTCCGATTCCTTCGCCTTGTGCAAACTTTCCCTGGCAAGCCTGACCGAGACCACCCCAGAGACTTTTTGTCCACATACCCGAGTCCACGGGCAGGGGACCCTCTAGACCCCCATTTTCTTGACTAAAATCTGCCCCAACGGCTTGCGACCCACCGCCGCTCATCTGCGCTGCCATCTGCCAACATCCAGTATCAACGCATCCAAGCATCCATCCCTACCACATCCCATCCCGCTGGTTCCTTAACCTGTCAACCTGCCAGTCTGGCTCTCTCGACACTTTCCAAACGAGCTGCCGATCTCTGCATTCGCCTCCCCTCTTAACAGGACACGCTATACCGTATTTTTTTTTCGTCCCGCCGCAGCCATCGATTTTCCGTCAAACCCCAGAGACATGCTCCAGTTGCTCTTTGCGAGATAGCCTCGAGCCATTGGGCTTCTGGTCATCTTCATCCTCGACCCTCGCTTTGCGCAGCCCCCTCCTCACCACTGCCCAGGCTCTGGAAACGACGACACAATGAAGGCCGGCATACCGAAGCGACTGCTCACCTTGCGTGACAAGGACAAGGAAAAGGAAAAGGAGAAAGACAAGAATGGCTCGCACCGTCGGAGCAAGTCCTCGGACGCACACAAGGTCAGCAAACATCCCGTCTCGTGATTTAGACCGCCTGCCTAACTACGCGACGCGCTAACCAGCCCCGTTCCTGTCGTAGTCCCGCTCCCTCACTTCCGAAACGTTCTTTTCGATGTTCAAAAACGGTTCGAACACTGTCGTCAATGGAGACGACGACAAGGAGAAGGAAAGTGCGAAGGTTAGCAGGTCCTGGCAATTCCTGGTACCTGACGCACTTTTGGCTGATTGCGCGAACGAGAACAGATCGACGAGATCGAGAGATGCCTTGACGAAATGGACAGCAATGACATTTCCAAAGATCACATGCGCTTTGCATTGAGGAGCAAGTACGCCGCTGGCAACACCGACAAGGCTGTCGAAATACTTCTACTCCATCAACAAGCTATGTCTGGCTCGATAGTACCATATAGCCCAGACGTCAAGATGCTCGGAGCAGAGAACAGGGGTAATGTCACTTGTTACCTCGATGCCTTGCTCTTTGCCATGTTTGCCAAATTGGAGGCGTTCGAGTGCATGCTCAAGAACGACCCGTCCAATGAGTCTCAGCGGAACCTGGCTGCGCTGATCCGGCTTTGGGTAAACATGCTGAGGAGTGGGAAGCTTATACACACTGACATGGTACGGATGCGATCTTGGGAGTTGGGCATGCACGAACGTGCGCTGACGAGTTGCAGACACAATTGATACAAGATGCTTTGGCTGCGTGCGGTTGGAAAGACGCGCAACTACTGGAGCAGCAGGATACGTCTGAGGCTTTCGCGTTCATTACCGAGACGCTGCAGTTGCCATTGCTCACGCTGCAGGTGGACTTATTCCATCAAGGCAAAGGCGACAAAGGTGAGCCGCCGTCTCGAACTTCGGATGTGGAATGAAATGAAACAATAGCATGGCTGACCGACTTGCAGACGATCACAAGGTTGTGTATGAACGTCTCCTGAATTTGGCTGTCCCAGCCGATCCTGAAGGCAAGGGTGTCAAGCTTGAGGATTGCCTGGAGGAGTATTTCAACACGAGAGTCGACGTTTCACGCGATGGCATAGCGGAAGAGAAAGGAGACAGGCCGATTCTCAGTTCGAGAAATACAATTCGCCTGGTGAAGAAGAGTTCAGAAGAGGAGGCCGAAGCGCTGGACCAAGTCAGCGAGGAGCCTCTGCAAAGGCGATGGACTACCGTCGATTCGGCAGCCAAAACAGGAGGGTCCTCAGCCTCGGAAGAAATAGAGCGCCCCCTTGTTCGTCATAGGTCGACGAGCATTATTCAGCGCATTGTTATAGACGACGAGGGTAAGGCACACGATACAGACGCCGCAAGTCTGCTACAGAAGGCGAAGCGAAAAGGTTCTACAGTCGTGAAAGCAGTCACCATACCTGCTTGGCAGTTCTTTCGACTGATACGTAAGTTCTCGTCAACATGCATTGTATCACGCGCCTCACCGAGGTGCGCCATCGATTCCCGCAAGCATACTGACGATAATATTCAGCTTGGCACTCCGCTGCAAATACCGAACCCAAAACCGATGGGGAGATTCTCATGCATTTTGATCAACGCCCTGTCGTCGGCATCTGTCTGAAGCGATATTTGATGACAGAGGATGGTCACGCCAAGAGGCACAACACGTTCATTGACATTCCAGACCGTCTGAGATTGCCTCACTTCATGGTCGCCGATGACGCCAGACTGGAAGAGGAGAACTCACTCAGCACGGAGTATAAACTAGTGCTCCAATCCGTGGTTTGTCACAGGGGCGACTCGGTACACTCCGGGCATTACATCAGCTTCGCAAGGGTGAACCCGAAGCTTCTCACAGATAATCGGCGTCACGACAACGACCCTCCGCCAGATTACGAGGACGCTCAATGGGTCAAGTTCGATGACCTTGCACTCGAGAACCGAGTGTCCTATGTCGACGATTTCAAGGAGTCCTTGAAGCAGGAGATGCCGTATCTTCTTTTCTACCAAATCGTTCCCATGGTGGACGTTACCAACACATCAGTCGCCGGATCCGAGACGGAGCCCCCATCATACAACGACTCAACTCTCAACATCGCCAGCGTCACCACCGACGGCGAGAAGCAAGGGCTGTCAAGACCAACTAGTGGCTATTTTGACTCTACAGTCCTTCCTTCGGCAGGACCTAGCATTCGCTTTTCGTCCGAGCTGGAACGGCCGCCTCGACTGAGCCTCAGCATCGACGGAGATGGCCGTCAGGGTTCTGCGTTGCTTAGTCCAGATGTCTCGCGACGTGGAAGCATCGCTGTCTCCGAGCCTATAGGAGAAAGGCCGGCAATCACTCCCGAGAACGGACCATCTCCAGCCGTCACACCGAGCGAGGAGACCACAGCACAGCGGCTCTCCAGGGCGGCGGCCAAGTTTACAAAGTCTGGCAGCCGAAGCAGACCGACAAGCCAGACAGGAGAGAGTCGTATCAGCATCACCATGTCGCGCCTGAATTTGAAGAGCAAGAGTAAGGAGCCCTTGCGCGAGACGAGCGAGAATCTGCAGGATGGTGAGGAAACACCCATCGCGACAGTGGCACCAGAACGTCTATCGATAGACGGCGAGGGGAAGAAGGAAAAAGAACATCACCACCACCACCTTCACAGCAAAAAAAGCCGAGCGAAATCAAAGAGCCGCAGCGGCGAAAAAGTTCCAGAAAAGAGCAAGAGGAAAGGCGAAGTTCCGGACCGGGAATGCATCGTTATGTGAGGTGCATTTGGGGACGAAGACAAAACAAGAACAACAGCACTATAGCAAGCAACTGCGAGGCGTTCGAGCGACAGGGTATCATGTATTTGTACTGTATGAAAACTGCATAGGGACAGGTACGGTTCTTTGTTTACTTTGATTCTGCATTCTGCATTATTCGATCGGGAGAGATAAAGCGGCATTCAGCGATTCAAAAGGATGACACCTGGAGGTCTTTCCCGAGGGAAAAAGAGACGCACTTTGCATACGATACCAGCGAAGGAGACGGAGCGCAGGGGAGTGGGCACCTCAGAGGACAGGCAGCGGGTTTGATCTCCCGTGGATGTATACAATGGAAACAAGAAGCAGGAAGCATATACAGAAGCTTGAGTGGCCACGGTGGACACAATACTACCAGAGACAGGCTTCGAACCGCCAGATGAGATCTTGTGATGTGAAATGTCCGTTCGATGGATTTCTACCTGGTATGGCAAAAATTAAAGCTTGAGCAGCCACGCTGATTCCCAATTCATGTACCTAGGTATTGCCAACACATTCCTCCCACCTTGTCACAAGTGGTTTGGTTGGGTCGAACACGTCAGTGCGAAAGGGAGCCAAAGATTGTCAAGATCAATCCGATTCATTTTTTGAATTCCAGTCGAGCCCAATCCGCATGCTATGTACAAACTCTAAACACCTTATGGACCTTTTTCAAAACCAGCACAGATAGCCCACAAAAGACTGTTCCGATCGTTATATCACCTCTCCGGGCACCGTCCGCCGGTGCTTCGTGTCAGTAGACCCTACGCAGCAATCTGCGACTTGACCCACTTCTCCAGTCCGCCCCGCGCAATGATCTCCTGCACGTTCGGCGGCAACTCGCCCACCTTCTGGCTCCACATCTCGCCGCCCTCGCCCTCGGTGACGGTGACCTTGCTCCGCCTGACGTCCCACACAAACCGCCAGCCCGTCCGCCTCGTCGCCACCGTCGCCTCGCCGCCATCGCCGCCGTCGGCCCCCTTCTTCTTGCCGAAGGTCTCCCGGAGCCGCTGCACCAGCCGCGGCACCTCGACGCTCATCAGGGCGTTGTTGATGCTGTTGCGGCTGAAGATGTTGCCGAAGCTGCCGGCAACCACGAGGGGGATCTCCTTGGCCAGGATGGCCGTCGCGGCCTGCTCGCGCGACGAGCCGCAGCCGAAGTTGAAGCCTGCCACCAGGATGTCGCCGGGGCGGGCGAGGGTGCTGAACGAGGTGTCGTAGTTCTCCATGCACACCTCGGCCATCTTCTCGCGCGACACGTTGTCCTGGTACGTGTACTTGCCCGGGTAGATGCCATCCGTGTTGATGTTGTCGGCGTCGCAGAAGACGATCTCGCCCGAGACCTGCTCCGGGAAGCCCGGCAGGATCTCGGTGAGGGACTCGGCGGCGTCGTTCTCCTCCGCAGCCTCTGGTGCCGCCGCTGGCGACTGTGTCGAGGATGCGGAGACCGATCCGCCTTGTTGCGCGTCGGGGAACTGCTTCTCGGCCGCGCTAATGAGGCTCTCGGCGTCCGCCAGGAGCTTGTCCAGCGCGTCCTCGACGCTGACGGCCTTGTCCGCCACCGCGTCGCCGTTGCCTTCCCCAATGATCACCTTCTCCACGCCCTCGGGCTTCTGGTACCAACCCGGCCCGGCGATCCTGCCACTCAGCGCGCTGGCTGCGACGACCTCCGGGCTGGCGAGGTAGGCCTTGGCGTCGGTGGAGCCCATGCGGCCCTTGAAGTTCCGGTTGCTCGCGCTGATGCCATTCTCGCCGGGCTCGAGCAGACCCGTCCCGAGGCCGATGCAGGGGCCGCAGCCCGAGGGCAGCGGCTGCGCGCCGGCTTGGAGCAGGACCTGCCAGTCGCCCGCCTCCTCCGCGATCTGCTGCTCCGGTATCGACGCAGCTGCGATGTAGAAGTTCACGCCGTCCGCGACCCGGGGGATCTGACTGTCCTTGGCGGCGTCACGGAAGACCTTGGCGGCGGCCGCCAGGTCGGACGCGCGCGAGTTGGTGCAGGAGACGAGGTAGGCCTTGTCGAGCTTGATGTTCTGCGCCTCGAGGTCCTTGAGCGGCGTGGCGACCTTGACGGAGTTGGGACCGGCGACGAATGGTGAGAGGGTCGAGAGGTTCAGGTACAGCGACTTGGCGTACGTCGCGCCCTGGTCAGCGGTCAGTGGGTTCTGCAGCAGCTCGTCAAGCTTGCCGTGTGTGAATCTCTTTCCCGAGCCGGTGTCCGGATTGAACATGGCCGCGGTGGTCGCCCTCGCACGCAGCCACGACTGCAGCACCGAGTCGATGGGGAACAGCCCCGTCAGCGCACCCCACTCGGTCGTCATGTTCGCGATGGTCAACCGGTCGTCGACAGGGATGCTGCGCATCGTCTCCTCCGAGCCGGTGAACTCGATGGCGTGGTTCAGCACGTCGTCGTTGTTGAACAGCCCGCACAGCGCGACGATGACGTCCTTGCCCGTCACGCCCGGCGGCAGGATCCCCGTCAGGGTGACCCTAGCGATGGGCGGGATCTGCCACCACGTCCGCCCCGTCGCCCATATGCTCGCGGCGTCGGTCCGGACCATGGGCGTGCCGAGGCAGCCGACGCCGCCGTACATGTTGCTGTGGCTGTCGGACGCGACGGTGACGGTGCCGGGCCAGGCGTAGCCCTCCTCGACCATGATCTGGTGGCCGATGCCCCTGCCGGCGGGGTAGAAGTCGACGCCGTGCTCCTGCGCGAAGGACTCGATCTGGCGGTATTTCTTGAGGTTCGTCTCGGACTTGTTCTGGACGTCGTGGTCGAGGGTCATGACGACCTGCCGGTTGTTATGGATCTTGGAGGCCCCGATGGACATGAACTTGAGGGCGACGGGCCATGAGTTGTCGTGGGTCATGCAGTGGTGCGGCGAGAGGGTCACGTAGTCGCCTGCCTTGACCTTCTTGCCCGGGGCGAGGCCGACCGAGTAGCGCTGGACGATCTTCTCGGTCAGGGTCTGCGGTGTGGATGTGGACGGAGTCTTGAGGGAGGAGAGGAGGGCGGAGGCGGAGGGGTCTTCGAGTTGGGAGTGGAAGGCGGTTGCTTGGTGTCGCTGGGGCGATGTGGTGAGTCTTCTAATCGAGTGCGAGGCGGCTCGGGGAATGGCCAATTGGCGGTGGCGTCGCGTCGCCGCGAGGGCGAGACTCCTTCTCTAGACATGTGTCGTTTTTCAGTCTTTGTTTTGAGGCCTCAACGTGTCAAGAGGGAAAAAAACAGGGGGGGGTGGGGTCGGGCCATCAGTCGAGCTTACCAGGACAAACATGCTGGGCTTGGGTTATATGTAAAAGTTTGCAGTCATTATCACGGGCAGATCAACTTATGAACCAGCCTGTAGCCTCTTGACACGGGATGGGTTACGATCGAATCGGGTAGAGGACTTAATTGGGCGTGTTGGTGTCCATGGGAAGGCGGGAGAGGATTGACTTGCTTGTGAGTTTTGGCGGAACAAGAGTCACCCGCGGTCTGTCGTGAGAAAATTCTGTGGAGCAGCTCGTCGCAATCCGACGAGAGAGGCGTGCGGTTTTCGGCGGGCTACGATAAGATAAAGCAGCATGACGTGCAGATTGTCAGCAACAGGTGTGCCGTGATTTGCTGCACCAGAGCGTCGAGATGTTTCAGTGCAGCTTTCCCCAGCTTTCCGCTCCTGCTGTGCTCCTTGCTGCTACTGCTGCTGCTGCCGCTGAGCTGCTGCGCCTGCGCCCGCGCCCGAAGCTGGCCCCTGCTCGAGAAGGATTTCGGCTGTGTCCGATCTCTGAACTCCGTGCCACACCTGTCACTTTTGGTTCTCTTCTCTGCTCTTCCCTTCTCTTCTTCTTCCTTACGGGATTGAGACCGTGGACCTTGCCAGGTCTCCGTACTTGTACAAAAGAGGACAAGGTTTTATGTAGCTCCAGTCGGGGTTTGGAAATATAAGTGGTCACACCAAATGACAACCCATAATCCAAATATCCAGTACCACCACGTTTAAAAGAAAAATTAATTGATTAAATGAAATCTACAGCTTCAAAATGTTGTCAGTTGGTCAATTCAGTAGTTTTAGTTTTCGTGGTTATTGTGTAAATACAAAGGATGATTGACGGATTACAGTGATGTTTTCATTCGGTGTGACCACTTATACTTTGCCAGTCAAATCTCTGTAAGTCCAGATGATGATTCGTCTACGAAGAATGCCTGCGAATGTTCCAGGTATAAGCATAAGTCAGCGCAAAGTTTACATAGTACGGCGTGTGAAGCCATCCAGAAGAAGGATTCAGAAGATCTCTTGCAGAGCAGGCAAGACGTGATTCTCCAGACAGATCATCGTGACGGCAGTTGAAGAAATCCACTCTTCCCACACAAATAGCAACAACAGCGGCAAGCAGTAAAAACAAAACGCCCCGCCAGATGGTCCCCGCCCTGTGCCGCCTGTGCGCATCTCCACGTTCCCCACGAGTATCTGCGCGGGCTTGTCTCAAAACATGAGCGCGCCTCATACATACTATGTAGACGTGTGTTGTGTGTTCGAACATAGTCGGAAGATAGCATTGATCCGACAACCCTTTTTTCTTTTCCACATGCGCACGAGGTAGGTTTGCCACCTGGCAACTCTGTGCCTTGCTGCTCAGCCCCCTCTCCGGCCCCGACCTGACAACTCGGCATGTTCGGCCTTCTCATGAGTCGGACAAGCGGATGAGCACACGGGCAGTCGAGCAGACGGGCAGGCTCATCCATCAGCCTCCGCGATGAGAGATATAGCGCACGAGAAGGAGGACGACAGTGCTTTGGCCAGCACAGACAGGTGGCAGTGACACCGGAGCAGATCCCCGGGCATGGAGAAACAGAGACGGGCCAGTTCTGAGCAAGGTTCTACATAGTAATGGGCTGATGATCCACGGTATTGTGTGTGACCAAGAGGCCCTGGCCACACTCTGTTCACACATTGTAGTACTGCGCATACTGGACGGTGGATGTACTGTAGACCGTGTTACCGTGCCATTGGGCACATGTGTAGTATCCATTGTCCGACCGTGCTTGAGCTGATACCCGGCAGACTTGAGCACCCTGAAGACTAGACGACGCCTATTCTGACGTTTGGCACTATGGGGATGGTAGCATCGGACGGAATCCTACGTACAGTGTACTTTGGTAGTTTGCTTGCACAGCGGCAGCAGACCATAAGCTAGTCCCAACGTGGTAGAAACAAGACAGCCCTCGTACTTTGCATCGTTCCGGTACCTAGCTGCAAAGTTGTGACTGCCAATCCCCGATGCGAGGCATGATGCATCTCGTCGGCACAGCTCGGAACGGATCGCAGGCTGATGAACTTTGAGAGTGGTGGTGGGGTTGGGGTGGGTCTGTGCCTCGATCGTCAAAAGCCCAGAGAGTCAGGCTCCACGGATTCGTCGGTGCTGCAGTCTTCCGACTGCTGCCTGCAATTCTTCGACCGCGTTCTACCGACTTGGACTCTACATCCATTGGATTCTACATCCATCGGATTTGGCATCATGACAAAAACCCTCTCCGTCCCGATACTGCTGCCCCCATGACAACTGACCGCCCTAACACGGCCACAACCACTGTCACTGTCACTGTCACTACCCCTACCACTACCCCTACCACTACCACTACCACTACCACTACCACTGCCACTGCCACTGCCACTGCCACTGAATCTTCCTCTTGTCTATGCCTCTACCTCCACCTCCACCTCTGTCCCTACCTCGGCTGCATTGTCCTTACCCTAGCGTAAATATAATCGATCAACGTCGTCGACCCTCTTACTACGTCAGAAGAACAGCAATACGCTGCACAAGATTCCGCAGTTGGACCTATTTAGCAAGGGGGTTTGCCCAACACCGGCTCGAGCCAAGGCATCGCAATTTAGACTTTCTCACCTAGACCGCACTTCGCATTCCCTCGCACCGCAGATTAGCCGCGCGCGCCCGGTGCCAAGTACAGTACTTTTACCTCCACACTGGCATCGGGGACCCTCCGTTGGGCCAGGGCCAAGACCAAGACCAAGGCTGAGTTAGGTTGTGCGAGTGCGGGAACGGGAGTAATACAGTACGCAGTACCTTGCCCATAGACACCTGCCAGCTGGGGGCCAAACCCAGACTCAGCACCAAGCCTGTGAGTCCTGACGCAGTCACCAGTCGATTACTTCCGGGGTGCGTACCTGCACCTGCACTAGCACCAACACCAGCACCAACACCAGCATCAGCGCCCGAACCCACCTGTTCTCCTCACGGTAGCCTCAACGCCCAGACATTCGTCGGTTCACCCTGCTGCAACCTTTGGGACCTCTCCCAAACCTTCACCGACACACTTCTCCTGCTTCACGAATACACAGTGCTTCACCATACCGAATCTTGGACCAGAGAGAGCCATTGCGACCTTGTCGGCACCCCGTACACAAGCTAGCCGCCTCCCCCCTGGATTGACTTTCGGACAACAGAGCTAACCCGCACCCCATCTCGTCGCATACTGTCTCGAATCTACAAGGCACGACAGAGCAATCTGCACATTGGCAACGAGGGGAAAAAAGACAAAAAGGGAAGAAAAAGAGATGGACGCCCCTCAGGCAGGGGTCCAGCCACAACAAATGCCACCACCGTCGACGACCGATTCGCCTGGATCCGTCGCCGCGCCTACCCCCAGTGCCGACCGTCCCCAGGTGCCGCCAGCAAACGTTCCACACAAGCCGCCGCGCATTCTCGCCTGTGTCCTCTGCCAGCACCGCAAGATCAAATGTGATAGGAGTTTTCCTTGCGCCAACTGCCTCAAGGTAGGTGTTGTTCTTTGCGGACAGGTCCCCCCTCCGCCGCTCCTGAAGGTCGGTGGAGAAAACGTGGTCGAAACAGGCGCTGATTCATGGTCGTCTACAGGCAAATGTGACCTGCACCCCAAGCACACCAGCGCCGGCCAGGAAGAGGCGACGGCCGAACCAAGACCTCCAGGAGCGCCTGGCAAGATGTGAAGAGCTGTTGAAGGAGTATGCGACTGCAAAGCCGCCCTCGCCACCGCCCGCCAAACCGCCCTCGCCGAAACCTGATCGTGTTCCCGAGCTGGAGGACCCGATTCAGAAATGGAAGCCCGCCGGAAAACTCATCGAGGAGGACGGCGGCCTCCGCTTCATGGACTCGTATCTGCTGACGACCGTGTACGATGAGGTACGTTTCGCCCATCTTCGCGTCCGCATTGCTTTGCGCTAAGTGCTCTGGTCCCAGTTGAAATCGATGCGGAAGATTGTCGACGAGGAGATAGCATGCGACGAGTCTACTCCCCTTCCGATCGACGAACCGTCTACTCCCGATGACAACTCCGACCTCATCTTCGGCCCGGCCGACTCGCCTGCGACCAACCCAGAAGACCTGTCCCCGAGTCCGAATCATATCGTGCGTCTGTGGCAGATCTATCTCGACCGATGCAACCCCTTGACCAAGATCATTCACGTCCCGACAGTGCAGCCGTACTTGTTGGAAGCAACAGGAACCTCGCCGCAGCTGCCTAAGAATGTGGAGGCCCTGCTCTTCTCAATATACACGCTTGCGACGGTATCCATGAGCAAGGAGGAATGTCAGGAGATACTCGGCATGCCACGGGACAAGGCACTTGCCAAGTTCGGTTCAGGCGTCCGTCTGACCCTGACGCGCATGGGCTTCCTCAAAACCCACGATCTCCTAACCCTCCAGGCGCTGGTGATCTATCTGGTAAGATGGCCCACCAGTCTGCTCAGCGACCCAGATCTTCCGGCTGACTTTCTGCAGGTTTCACTACAAGGACGGTACAACCGTCATGCCTCTTGGATCCTGAACGGCGTCGTTATCCGCGTGGCTCAGAAGATGGGCTTGCACAGGGATGGAGAGCTGCTTGGCCTGAAGCCTTTCGAGACGGAGATGAGGAGACGGCTCTGGTGGCAGATCATCATGGTTGACGCCAAATACGCCATGTTGTCGGGACTGAGCCATACGCTACTACCTCGTGGCTGGGATACACAGGAGCCCAAGAATATCAGTGACGAGGATCTCCTGCCGTCCGCCACGGAGCCTATTCACGACAAGGAGGGTCCGACAGACATGATACTCGTCATGACCGTCAATAGGATCGCCAAGAGTCTCATACACATGCCAGGCATAGAGACCATTCTTCTGATCAACGAACTGGACGCCACCAGGGGAATGTCCGCCCAAAACAAGGCCAAGGTTGCCGAGTTTAAGAGGGTCGTCACTCAACTGAACAAGGAGTTGGAGGAGATGCAAGCCAAGTATTCCGACCCAAAGGCCGGGCCCCTGCACGAACTGGCGGGACATCTGAGAAAGCACCTCATGGGCAAGTTCTTGGCCCTAGCCAAGCCCCCAGCAGAAACCAGAGAATGGGGAACAGAAGTTTTCGATCACACGAGCAACGCGTTCAAACTCGCGGTCGACACCACAAACCATTCTGTCGAGCAGTACAAGATGGCCAGCTACCCAGGGTGGGACTGGTTCTCGCGGTTGCACTTCCAGCTGGATATCTTTGCATACCTTGTGGGCCAGCTGTCTTACCGCACAACTGGTCCGCTGGTGGACAAGGCCTGGCAGGTCGTGGAAGACGTGTACCGGTATCACCCAGAACTCTACGAGATATCCCAGAGGCTGTACTACCAGCTTGCGCACTTCATCTTCAAGGCCTGGCGCAAGCGAGAAGAAGTGCTCCGTACGCGGGTGGGTCATACACCCGAGACACCTCTTTGCGTGCAGAAGCTGCGGACCCTGATGCCCGGCTCGGAGGACTCGAGTGTCAAGAGCGACTCCGGGAGGACACCGGGCAACGACATGTTCCATCTCAACACGACGGGCAACGGCGCTTTAGGCTCTGGAGCGAGTCATGGGTTGGATCTCAATGGTGTCGAGACCGCGCCCTTCGATACCTACATGGGCAACTACTTTGACTTTAACGGGGCACTCGACCTCGACATCTGGGGCAATACCGGCTCGAATGTGGCGAATGGCGGCGCCCAGGATCCAACGCAGCTCAATCAACCATTGCAGCTGCAGGACCTGAATCCGTACGGGTTGATGGGACATGGCACGTGGAGATGATATGAGAACAAGAACGAGTCTCGACTGGCGACGCAGGGGCTTCATCAGTCCCCGTCCTCTTGGTGAGGCTTCTTGGGCGAGTGTACTGTCAAGGATCAGTCAGTACGTCGGTTTTCCCAATCCCGCAAGGGTTCTCGCGGTAGTACTCAAAAGGGGTTTCTTTTTCGGACATGGACTAGAATGGACTCGAGAGTCTGGGGGGACTCATGGACTGTTCTGGCAAGAGAGGGTGGGTTCTACTCTTTTGGATTTGGGACACGGTCACGGATGTCGAGGCAAGCGACTTTTGGTTGGGCAGGGAGCAACATTGTTCTTGAAATTTTGCGTGCGTACGACGTTAATGACCAACGCCACACTTCTCAATGCCTCTTTTCTACTTTGCAGGCTGCGTGCAATGATACCATCTTCACCACGCGAGCACCAGGTCTCGTGTTGTTCATCTCTGTCTGTCTGACACTTGTCTGACGATACACGTGGATTTCCGATGAGAATGTCCAGGGCCTTTGATTCACATAAGAAATCGGTAACGTGTCACCACGTGCGCATAGCGTAAGGATGGGATGGCTTGACGCATCCGGGATCGACGTCTGAGTCACAACGAGAAAGCAGGGAATTGTCGCTCGATCTGGATCAACACGGCAGGAATAATGACCCGCCGGCGAGTCTCGGCTTTGTTCGTGCTTGTGGGTGCGGGCTGTCCCCGCCAAGAGGAACCGAGCCCCCCCCCCCCCTTCAACAATGCTGACTGCTGCAGCCTCAGCAGTCAGTCGATGTGAACCATATGGCACCCGCGCAGTACGGAGGATGGCAAGGGGCTGTCGTGGTCGGAGGATCCTATTTCTCCCGAAACCCACACCGGACGACAAGGAAAATAAGGAAACAAAGGGGGTGGGACAAGGAGAAGAACATTCCGGGTGCGAGCAGAGCTCGGGGGTTAAGCTTTTCTGACGGGCAAAAGCTGACAAGCTGGAGAATTGGGCGGAAGGTTATTAGCACCAGGTCTCGGTCCCGAAATGACGGGCGGGGTCTCCTTACCCGGGTGCGCGGCGGGACTTGTCGCAGGCGTTTGCGGGCGAAAAGACCGGGCTCGGACGACGGGCAGCCCGAAGTGCGGGTTTGGCTTGGGTGGCGGTGTTATCTCTTTTGCTCTGTAAGCATGCATTCCAGTGGTACTGGTACTCTACAAGATTACGAGTACATGATTGTGAACGGACCAACGACACCACGTAGGTTTTTGACTTTACTTGACCCTGATTGATTGATTGATTGATTGATTGATTGATTGATTGACAGGACGGGTGCTTGTGCCATGGAGATCATCTCGGGCAGGAATATCCTCAGCATGATGCGTACAATATTCTGGTGCATCTGGGTACGAACCCTTGGATTGTACGCAATTGAGTATGTACGTTTTGTCAGATGGGGGAATTAGTACCCCGTCCGGGGTTGGGGTTGGGGGGCGGGGGGCGGGGGGCGACAAGTAAAACGGGCACGATGCATCGACTGTTTTACTATGGCCATAGTATATGAACGCAGCTACATGGCTTACTCATGCAGGATCTGGGATCTTAACCTGGCAGCCTGGATAGATCTGATCTGCCTGGGAGGAAGTGAGGGCGAGGAGGCTAAGACAAAGAACAGCGGAGCCTTCTAACGTGGACGTCCGGGCCGGCCAAACTTATCCGAGGCCGAACCGGCCGATCGCTGGTCGACGCCAAATTATCTTTTTCTTTCTATAACTTACTGCGTAGATTGTCTCCTGTGGCCTACTACGGTGAATACCGCCGGCATGTCCGTGGACCCTGGGGCGGGATCGAGCAAATTAGTTCTTATACTTAGCCCTTGTCCCTCTGATTCCACCCGATGGTTCCAGATGGTACCTGCCCTGCAACCAGACAAACAAATCCAGCTCAGCTGCCCTCGGCCACTCGTATCCCGTTTGGGACTAATTGCTCGAGTGAAAGAAGGTTCGGTGTACACAACACACACGCTTGGATTTCCACAATATCAGCGCATTCCAGTTCACCCCCAGACAGAAAAAAAACACCAAAAAACCAAGCCTCCAAGACACCACTGCGATTCTCACACGTTCACCAACCACACAGCTCTGGCCCGTCCCAACCACACAAACAACGATGGGCTTCCTCAGTCGAGCGAGAAAGCCCGAACAGGCTGCCAACCCTCCTCTGCACGGCTCCCAGGAGCCTGTTCCCCTCCCAGATGCGCAGCCAACTACCTCCAATGGCGGCGACGAGAATGGAATGGAGCTGGCGCGCACGCGCACCGAGGACATCGTGTATCCTCAGGGCATCAAGCTTGCCTTGATTATGATCTCGGCCTTTACTAGCATGTTTTTGGTCGCACTGGTGTGTAGAATCCTAACAAACCCCATTCCCCCAACTCTTCCAATAATCATCTTGACCACCGCAACCACCTGCACAAAAGCAAAAAAAACAAAAAAAAAACCAGAAGACATCTAGTGCTCGATTTGCTCTGCATCATCCGTTCCCATCGATTCGATATTGTGCTAACAACGTCATCAGGACCGACTCATTATCTCAACAGCCATTCCCCAGATCACGGACGACTTCCACAGCCAGCCAGACATTGGCTGGTATGGCTCGGCCTATATGTTGACAAACTGCGCCTTCCAGCTCTCCTTCGGCAAGCTGTACACCTTCTACTCGGTCAAGTACTGTTTCCTCAGCGCCATCGCCCTCTTCGAGATTGGCTCGGCGATCTGCGGCGCTGCCCCCTCCTCGACGGCCTTCATCGTCGGACGTGCCATCGCAGGCCTTGGCTCGGCTGGCATCATGTCAGGGACTATCACAGTCATTGTCTATGCCCTGCCCCTGCACCGACGCCCTATCTTCCAGGGCCTCTTCGGCGCCGTCTTTGGCCTCGCTTCGGTCGTGGGTCCGCTTCTGGGCGGCGCCTTCACCACGAACGTCTCCTGGCGCTGGTGTTTCTACATCAACCTGCCCTTCGGAGGCGTCGCCATGGCCTTCATCTTCCTGCTGCTCAAGATCCCCGAGCGCCGCACCCAGCTGCTCCCCACCCGCCAGAAGCTCAAGCAGCTCGACTTCCTCGGCGTCTTCTTCCTGCTCCCCGGCGTCATCTGCCTGCTCCTCGCGCTGCAGTGGGGCGGCAGCACCTACGCCTGGCACAACGGCCGCATCATCGCGCTGCTCGTCCTCGCCGGCGTGCTGCTCATCAGCTTTGTCGCCGTGCAGATCTTGAAGCCCGACACGGCGACCATCCCGCCGCGCATCTTCTACCAGAGGAGTATGATGGCGGGCTTCTGGGCGACGTTCTGCATCGGCGCATCGATGATGATTTTCGTGTACTACCTCCCTCTCTGGTTCCAGGCTATCGAGGGCGTGTCTGCCGTCAATTCTGGAATTCGCTTATTGCCTCTCGTGCTCAGCATGGTCCTGTCGAGTATCACCTGCGGTGGCCTCGTTGCTCGGATCGGGTACTATACACCTTTTATGCTTTTCGGCGTGTGTCTTCTGTCAGTCGGAGCGGGTCTGCTCACCACCCTGCACCTGGACACCAGCGAGGGCCGGTGGATCGGCTACCAGATAGTCTACGGCTTCGGAATGGGATGCACTTTCCAGGCGCCGAACCTCGCGGCGCAGACGGTGTTGCCCACCATCGACGTTCCCGTGGGCACAAGCCTGATGCTCTTCAGCCAGCTTCTCGGCGGCTCCATCTTCACCTCGGTCGGTTCCAACGTGCTCGACAACGAGCTGGTCAAGCGCGCGGCCGGCATCCCGGGCGTCAACCCGCAGGCGCTCCTCGCCTCGGGCGCGACGGAGTTGCTGTCGACCATCCCCGCTGCGGCTCGGGAGGCGGTCCGGTCCGCGTACAACTCGAGCCTGCGGGTCGTCTTCCTGGTCGGCCTGGTCATGACGTGCCTGACCATCTTCGGCGCGCTGGCGCTCGAGTGGCGGAGCACCAAGAGCAAGATGGCCAAGCCCAAGGACGGGCAGCAGGCTGCTGAGGAGGGCGGCCGTGGTGGTCCTGCCACCGAGAGCGAGAAGGAGACGGCCGCGGCCGCGGCCGACGACGATGATGTGGCGGACTCTGACGGCCATTCCCGGGAGGGAGCGGCTAGTGTGAAGTCATCGAAACCGGAGGTCTGAGTCCTGAGGCACACGCTGTAAAGGCTGCTACGTGATACGCATACGGTAATTGCATACATGCGAAGATGGTTCATACGTGGGAAGATGGTTTTGCAACTTGATACCCTGGTCCTTTTCTTCTTTTCCCCCCATGACATGGCATGATCAACGGGAGGATTAAAACGGCAGCGAGCAATGGGTTGTTATGTTACGGTGTTCGGTTAGGAATGGCTGGTTTGTAGATCTCCACTACCTGAGTACACAATGCAGCTAAACATGTTGAAACTCAGTCTTTGAAGCCTCTCGTAAAATGATTGTGAAGATACCAATGTCTATCAAGCCCTCAGTCTTCCAATCTTACACTGGTACCGACCGGATGATTTAAATCCTTGCCAGTCTTACCTGGAACAGCTTTTCCAATCAGGAGGGAAGGATGAAGGCTGGATTTTCTGCTCCAGTGATTGCCCATCCCCTCCCCTCCCCAGATTTTCATATTTGCTATATGCTTTCTCAATAGATGAGAAATGCTGTAAGATAAACCCTTCAACATGCAATATGGGGGCTCCATGGCTTTCAGACACTCCTTTCTCACTGAAAAGAAGCCCCAGTATAAACCACGTCAGGATGTCCTCAATGAACAAGCTTCATTCTTGATTCACATAGCATGCACACGTGTGACTGCAAAATTCTATCCGATATGGTCAAGTAAGCCAGTAAACACAATGAGACTACGATGCTTCCAAGTGAACACTCATCCAAGGCTTCAAGTCAAACTTTCATCATGACTTGGTTGACATCTCATCCCTCGAGTCACCGTTGTGCAACTCGTCACAGAAAAAGTGTTCTTCTAGTCCCCCCCCCCTCCCGTGACAATTTGGTTGTCCTGAGTGCGATTGACTCTCACCAACAGTTGCCCTCTCTACCATGACTATTCCTGACTGTACATATTTATAGCCACCAGGTCACCACCAATCAACATCCTATATGCCTGACCACTATTGGCTCAAGAGATCCACTACACGCCGTCTCAATCCACGATAAAAAATAATCCTCATAAAATGGGTTTCCACGTCGCAGTACAGCGTAATAGTGGCACCAATGGTGCGCCGCTGTTTGGCAGGAACAAATCCGTGATCCCGAGCTACCTCATCCCTTCGCGTCAGGCTCCAAAAGCCCCCGCAACACCTCTCTCGATTCCACATCCACTCTACCCGCCTCCATCGGTGCCAAGTACCTTGAGGAACATGTCATCCGTGTCCAGCGGCTCGTCAACGCCCTCGTTACCGCCTGCGCCACCCCCGTCACCGCTACAGCCGCCTCCGAAGCCCAGCACCGGGTCTGCTCCAGGCCAGGAATCTGGTATGATCTTCGATGTTGTCTCGGTGGTGTTCCTTCTGACGTTGCTGTTTTGTAGCAGCCGAAATTGCCCTCCGCCGTCGCGGCAGCAAACAGCCCGATGGGGTTTCCCCCGCGCCCGGCCGAGCTGGAGGCTCCCGTGCCGAAGCGCCGGGGTACCTCGCGCGACGGAGATGACGAGGACCGCCGCGGGACCGCCGCTCCCCCCGAGCGGCAGCATCTCGAGCCCCGGGGCTCCTCGCCCGAGTCGGCGGTCGAGGTCGGGCACCGCCAGGGTGGTACGCTTCTGCAAGCCCGGCCCGGGGTCCATCGTAAACATCCGGAGGCGGGGGCGGTGGCGGTGGCGGCGGAGATGGTGACGACGAGATCACCTCGAACCCGCGGCCGAGCGCCTCCGCGCGGCCGAGGGTGGTGGACGTGGGTGCGTTTGCCTGCGCAGAGCGGACGTCGGGCTGCGAGGCTCATCACGACGTCAGCATCCGCTGACGCGGTGCGAGGAACGAGATCGGCGGGGGAGAAGAGTGGGGGCTCTGGAGGACGTTCGCGGAACAGGCCGCGGAAACTGCGCAAGAAAAGGGTGGTGAGGCCGCCGTCGTAGCGGACATCGAGCTTGTTCAGGTAGCTTGTGGATCTTGGCTTCGCTTGACAACAAGGCCTTGTGATGCTTGACCACCAAGTCCTGTGTGGTATAGAATGAGTACTATCCTTGCAAGGTAAATTAGAGCAGTCAAGTTGATCGACGAGCTTGGATTCAGAACTCTAGGCATCCTCGGCGCCGTGATGGCGAAGCTCCAGAGAGAGAGAGAGAGAGAGAGAGAGAGAGAGAGAACGAGTACGTGCTTGGTGAGACATGGCCGCTTTCGGGATTCGAGTGACGGTCTCTTGCCGTCGTGTCCGAAGTTGTGCCATGTATCAACATTGGGACACGGCTGGAAGACGTGGAGACCCACACACAGCCTGCACGTCTGCTAATCGGGTAGAGGTACCGCAGCCCCGGGCCGCCGAGATGCAGGCCACCGATGTGCAGGGGACTCCCCAGTGCAACGCTGACACGCAGCACCCGACCATTCGCTGCAGCCCAGGGACGGCCCGCTCCTTCGATCGGTGCGATTCGCGCTGGGGTGCGACAAGGGTAGCCCCCGCATTCAGATAGGACTGGATCGTCAATGACCCCCACCTTTGGAAAGTGGGACCTGTAGACAACCCCAACATCCAAAGGATCAAGTAGAACGGAGAAAAAAAGTATGAGAGACAAGGAAAGGAGGACAGGCGCTGCCATTCGTTTCTGCATATCAGTCGAGCACCCACACATGCACACACACACGAGTAAAGACGAGAAAGCATGGTCCGCGGAGGAGAGACGAGATCAAACCCTTGCCCCCAAAAAGGGAGAAGAAGAAAAAAAAGGGAAAAAAATAAGGCCTACGGTCGGGCGAGGTCAGAGCAGCTCAGTGCATGTGGTGTACAGGGCGTGTCAATCTGGCATCCTGCGGATACGCCGACAAGATATACTCACCAATACACCACCCATCAGTCGAGATACAATATCAGAAGTGATGATTATAGAGCACGGGAGCTTGATGTCGTGAGAAGACCCTTCTTGCCTGGCGGCGAACGGGAATGCAGCCGAAACACGACGAGGCCGCAAGTCCATTTCAATTACGATATAGCGTGTGTCACCTTTGGAAATCCTCAAGATATGTTGTATTTGTGCTACTTGTCTGTTCCGCTTCTGTTGTCTGACAAGTAACCGCTGTCAGCTCGAGTCTTCCTCGCGTTGCCGTCCTGGCTGTCATCTGCAGCAGTCTTTTCTGGCGCGTCTTCATCTCCGCGCTGCGCTGTTACCAGGTTTCCCTCTGCTTCGTCGCTGGCATTTGTCACCATCCCAGACCCCGACGCGGTTCCTTCTCGTGGTATCAGCGAATCATTGTGTGCTTCCTCGCCTTGCAAGCTGGGCGCAACCGTTTTACCCATAAAGGCCACATCTCTTTGTAGTGAAGCGGTGCCAACCTGAAGCCAGTACCGCCAGTTCTGCGCAAGTAGATCCACCGCGTTCTGTCTGCAGTCACCCCTTGCGAACCTCTGTTGCCTCTCTCTTGACATGAGTGTGTAGCGAAAGTTGGGCTGCAGCCCCCATTGGGCGAGGATGCGGTGCCACTCGTCGTCGTTCTTGATGTATCGATCACCGCGCCTCGCCCACTCGAAGGAGTCTCTCAGGTGGTCGAAGAAGGTAATGGGCCCCCGCTCGTCTTGGGGATCAACACCCGCGCGGCGGCATCCCGGGCGCTGCTAGTTGGCCCAGCTTGCCCACAGCTCGTCGGCGCGGTAGGGCTGGAAGCCGAGCTTTTCGATGACCCAGCGGCTGACGAGGAATTGGGGAATGAGGCAGTAGTTCTGGTGGGACTGGTCCCACGCAATATTTCCGAGAGGGTCAACGCTGTTGGAGTGGAATTTGGATATGTGGATCAGGTATGTGCCCGGTTCCTCGGGAGGCCCAGGACGGAGGAGGCCGCGGTTGAGAAGATTGGCCATGTCCCGGGGCTTGATAGTAGGCAGGGCCCACGGCGATGGACCTGTAGCCATGTTTCAAAAAGAGTGTCTGGTGCGGATAGTTGTATGCCGATGGGGCTGTGGGAAGTGATGCGGGCGCCGGGCTGCTGTCATGGAAAAGACGAACTCCCCGAGCAACATTGAAGATGCTGCTCGCCACGCTGACTTTTGAGTAGGTACCATCGGCACCGGAACTTACTCGCACCTTCCTCGGAACACGTCTTCCGGGCCATCCTGGTCAACCTATGCCCTGATGAGAACGAACAAGTACTGGATCCTCGCCGGTGGATGTTCATAAACCCTGCCACACCCAGACATACCTTGGTGTTGTCCTTACCACATGAGCATGACGCAATAGCAAAAGCCTCGTTCAAAGACCTGGTGAGACGCACACGCGCCTGGAAAGAGGCACCTAGGCATCCAAGGCGGCGACCTTGATCTCACTCGCACCGGTGCCTATGTTCCCTGGGGGCCTCTGCCGTTCTCTGGCGTGAGTCCAATATTCATATTGAGGTTGGGTACGGTTCTTTATGCCCACCTAAAGTACTTGGGTGTTTCAGTCTCGCACCAATGATCTTCCCAACTGACCTTCGTTGAAACCGACCGGCAAAGGGTGCAAAGCAACAGGGCGTAAGGCTTCTCGAAGGTCTTCACAGCTCTTGAATCATTCGCATGTTCCATTGCCTTCGGCTATCAGCTATATCCGACGAATCTCCGGCCTTTTAACCACCCTCCTGCCTCCTTTTGTGATCAGTCTCCTTATGATCCCTATTCGTCCGCTCCTGGCTCGACTGAGGCTTTTCCTGCCCATCACATCCACTCCTATTCGCCTCTGGAGCGCCATGTGCAGTGGATCCATGCTGCATCTCTTCGTTCACCTTCTCCCCAACAGCTGCCGCAAAGTTCTTCACCTTCTCGGGTTCCCCCTTGCCGCTGGCGAAGCACCGGACAGTGACGGGCCAAACTATTGTGACAAATGTAAGACCGGGCTGCCTGTTGAGGGGCATGTGTCGGCAAAACGAGTTCAAGCATACCTGATGCACGTGTTGCTGTCTGGGAATAAGTTGTTGGCCAACGGGTGGCGGCCCCACCTTTCAAGACTCTACCGGTAGGTTGCATTGTATGGCAAGACGGTGTGGTGTGGCTTGGTACGATCTCGAGACACCTGTGTGAATCTAGGTACGGAATTCAGTGGCAGCACAACAGTGCGAAGGAAGAATCGAGTGAGACGGATGAAAAACAGCAAATTGGACAGCACTCGACGGTCAGAATGATATGCTCTCCATATATGTATGTATCTGCCTACCCTTAACGTCACCAAACGTCACATGTGCCTCATATTGACGCAAATGATGACCCACAAAAGCGCCGATCTGCTCCAGTCACCCACGGCCCACTCGGCATTTTCGTATGAGTGAAGACAACATCGGGTACAATCTGAAGGCAATTCGCCACAACGGTCGACTCCAACACAAACCAGGAGGGCGGACTACCTCGTTGCTATCACTCAGGGCCGGCTTATACAATTTCAGGCTGTCCAAGCCCACAGGTGGGGGCCAGAGGGCGCGAGTGCACGCGCCATTCTGGATATGCATACACAAGAGCTACTCGGGTGGCTTTTACTGAGCCAGCTGCAGGCCGTGCACAAAGATCCGCGCTCTCACAGCCGCACCGGTGCCAACGTCAAAGTTGTCCTCAATGGTCATGCCCGGGGCTACCAGGACATCAGCCAGCGCAACCTCGGCGGCACCAGCCTCTTCGCCCTTGTTCAACAGAGCGAGCCTGATGTTATCAGCCGGGTTCGTGAGCATCTCCGACGTCAGGGGGATGTTGAACGCCGCATCAAAGGACGGGTTGAAGATGTCCACGCCCGGGCTGTAGCTCACGGCGCCGGTGCGGAACTCCTTGTCGCCCCACGACACCTTGACGCTGGGGTTCAGCTCGTCGCGCTGGCCCGACAGCCCCCGCGCGCCGGCGACCAGCACCGTGGCGAGGCCGTACACCTGGCCGTCGTGGGTCTCGGTCGCCGGCGGGGACGCCTCGTCGACGAACTTGTAGAGGTGGGCGCGGATGGCGACGCTGACGCTGGTCTGCTGGCCCTTGTGGGCGAGCGCCAGCTCCTGGGCGCCGCCGGCCAGCAGGAGCTGCCGGACGGTGATGGAGGCGACGCCGATGTCGTCGTGGCTGGCGAGGTCCTTGTCCTCCATCTCGACCGTGATGATCTGCTCGTCGTCCGAGATGAGGAAGTCGTGCGTCTCGTACCACTCCGGCGCGTAGCTGTCTTCCTTCACCGTGGTCCGCCACTCCTCCGCCCCCACGTCCACCTTGCAGTAGCAGTCCGGAATGTCCTTGGTAACCTTGTCGAGAAGTCCCATGACGCCCGCCCTCTTCTTTGGCTCAGGGATGCCGGTTGCTCGCTCGACGGTGAGGCGCACAACGCCGACTGCAGACTATTAGCTTGCGGGAACGGAGCACAAAGCAACTTTAGAATCCGTAACAGTGAGAAAGGGGGTGCCTACGAGGTTGCTGGTACGTCTTGAAATAGTCGTTGGCGGCGTCGAGCTTGACGAGATAGCGGTTTGGCAGGACGGCCATAGAAGCGATGACATCGGAGATGGTTTCCCGGACGAGTTTGTCCACCATGAAGGAGTCAGCAATGTCGGCAGCACCGGTAAAATCAAGCTCAAGCTTGGGCCGGTTGATGAAGGCAACTTGCGCAGCCCCAATCTGAGTCCTCATGTCAGTACCGCACCAACTCACGGCAAGAGGAACAATGCGGGAGCTTTCGTACCAGCGGAACCACATTCGTCAATGGGCAGAGTAGAATGGACAATCTGCCCTGCAGTCTGATCTTTTCGACGCCCTGTTATAGAACAATCAGTGGGGAAAGCTCATCGGTCACAAGTAGTAGACACTGTAGGGCGGCTCTACCAATTTGGGCACCATCGCGCCACCGTTCAGATCGATATCGCAGTCTCCCTTCCAGTCGAGATCCATATCGAGTTTGATGCCATCGTTCTCCGTCTTGGTGACTTCCACATTGGAGAATCGAATGGGCACATCGCCGAGGTCAAGCTTGGTGAAGTGCAGCGAAGACAAGGGTCCTGGGAGCATGGAAGCAAAGACGGGCTCAAGGGCCTCCTTTGCGATTTTGCTGCCGGCAGCGTTGATATTTGGCCATAAATGCACAAGAATGTCGTTGAGGAATCCTGGTTCTATGTCAGCTGGCATCCGAGTTGATGGAGGACTTGAGGCTTCGAACCTGCAGATTGGGGGCCTCCTGAGGCGGTCAGAGTTTCGACGAGAGATGCCATGGTGTATGGTTCCAGATCAAGTCGGCGGACTGGCAGAGATGGGCAGGATCAAGCTGAGGGAGGAGGCAAAGGTAACTGGCGATATATCATATATAACCCGTCAATGACGGAAGGTTTGGGCAGAAAATTCAAGAGGGCAACAAGAAACAGTGCAGGTCTTGGAGGGGGAGTTGACCGCCTGCTGTTGCCAAGTCGTCAAGGACAACGCAACAGCCTGTGCTGTGGAACCAGTGCGTTCCCATTCGCGGGAACGCTCCACAGTCCCTGGCACTCGTTAGCCACCATCGTTTCGTACAAAGCACGGGACACGAAGGATCGATCTCACAAAGCCAAACCTTGGAGAGTGGAACACCGTGTGCGTATTATCACAGGTTTTGCTGGCGTCAGCCGTACAACTGGGGCGACGTGCAAGTCCTGCTAAGAATGAGACTGTGGATCCATCAACTGGTTTCGCGAGCGGCAGTGGCCCATCGCGTGGCCTTCTGGGCGGAACTTATAGGACACGGATGCAGAACCAAGAAGAGAAAGTCATCGCCATGGTGGTTGAAATCTGTTCCAAAACAGGATTTGTACGGAGACACGTTGACGTACTGTACCCCAAAGGCTATCTCATCCCCCACGTATGTCATGCTCCCCTGTCCATGCCCAGACCGCCACTGTATGCACCATGTAACCCTGAAGCAGGCCTGTTGTCCGGGCGCTACTTAGCTTGCAGACAACCTGGTTTACTCCAAACCGCATATTCTTCGGTGGCTGAGCCGCACTCTTGATGTCTTGGCCCATGGATACATATAAGCCGACACCAGCTCCAACTCACAACACGTCCCTGCCCGGACACAAGCGTCGACCCACTCGGAACGCGAGAGGCTTATTGCTTGTTCCCGCAAACGCGTGCTTCGCCGGCCCCCACATAACTCTCCCGACTCTCCGCAGATCTAAACGGCCGAAACCCGCCAGGAGCGGTCGTAAATGGCCGCGGGTGTCCTGCACAACAGAATAAGTATGGGTGCGTGGTAGTTCGCAGAATCTCGGGGAGGGCATGGGAGGCAGAGACAGCGAAGGCAGGTGTTGATTCTCTGCTTCGACTATATGCATCTGGCACATTTCTCCGGGGCACCAGGACACACAGATAGAGACAGACATTCGACCTCGAACGCCTGCACATCCCTGTCGCGCCCTGTCAAACCAAGCATGCTGTGAAGGGGAGAAAAGAAAAAAGAAAAAAAGCAAAACGGCTTCTGCTCTGGTACTATCCAGGTATCGCCACGTGGAGGCGCAGAAGATGATACCCTAAAAAATACTTGACGCTGAGAAAAAGCAAAAAAGCAAACGCTGAGCAAAAAAGCAAACGCAAAAGAGCATGTGAGTACGCATCGGCCTCCACCAAGTCTGCCTTGCCAGAGAGGTGGTACGTAAACACGGGCGGACCGCATTGTCACCCGGGCCACGGATTCGACAAGGTCAACGTGCGGGGCTACGGTCCTATGAAGAAAAGAAAAAAGAAAAGAAGAAAGGGAAGGAAAGAGCAAAGGGAGGAAGTAACCGGGTATATATAATTTAGAAATCAAGTGCTGCTTGCGAGCTTTTCATGCTAGGGTCACAAGCGTGGCGCTCAGACGAGATTTGAGAAATTATTGACCAGCCACACGGCATATTTGCTACTTGATACCTAGGTACTGACCATGTGAAATCGAACAGGACACTAGGCTGGCTTCACATGGCCCGGTTGGTTATCAAAATCGATATTAGTGCTTACTGGACCATCTCTCGAAAGGGACGACCGTGACCCATAGAGTCTTGAGATCCGAATCCATGAGCGCTGCTATCCTCAAGCGCAGCGTCTCATGCGCAGCGTTTTGAGAGCCGGTATTGATTCCGATTCTCGAGGAGCGGCGCTCGCCGCGTTCCAACCTGGCGTAGCGGACTTCTGCAACGTACGGCTATCGAGATTCGGCCTGAAGAAAACAGATCGACTTGCACAAGAAATGTGGTTGACTCTGTATGGTCAGATAAGTCCTGGGCGATTTACTCTCACGGTACCCAGGTATTGGCGGAGATGCAGCACAGTTCCTGGCATCTGCGACTGTGTACTTAAGTACCTAGCTAGGTAGATATTGTCGTTTCGTAGTATGAATTTCAATAATCGACGTCATTCCTTGGGTCACTGCAACTGGAGCGATGTGTGACAGACAGAGTAAGCCCTGTGGGTCCAGAGAAATGGTCTCACAAGCGGCAGTGCAAAGGTCCTGACCACTCCGCTCATCTCTCAGCTGCTCGCGTGGCAAGGTCACATAGCCAGAACGGGAAGGAAGCCCAGAAGCATGGCCGACAGTTTGGAACTGGGACAAGAAGCTGCGCACTCCTTCAAATAAACGGTCAACTCAGAGTCTTTGGATCCCAGAACCAACCAAACACCTGAACTCAGGGAGTCTGGGTATTAAATACCTACCTTAATATGCAGGAAAAGACAACACCCACCTGCGAAGTCCCATTTCCTGTTGGAATCCTTCCCGGTACGAAGCAACACCTTGTGCCGCCGCGGTTTGCAATCCAAATAAAACAGCGACGGGCCTCGTTGGTGCATAGACTCCCCGAGAAGAGAAATTTCCCAGAAAGATTGTGCTAACAGTATTTAAAGGACATTCTCACGTAGGTTACTTGTCGATCCGTACAAAGCATACGGACCAGCAGGTCACTGCCCACATGGGTAGCACTGGACTTAGGACTCGAGAGGGAACGACCTCGACCGGGCTGCCGAGGGGAGAGGCTGATTGACACAAGGAGGGGGGGGGGGCGCAGCAACAATGGGTACAGGATCACGTGGGGTAGCTGCTCCAGACGTCCAGATGCCGTTTCCACCAGAGTAAAGTTTTGCAGGTTGATTCACACGGACAGGTCGTTGGTTAAGTCATCCAGAATGACTTCAGGAATGACCCTTCTGAGCCTCGACCTCACAGGTGATGGGGAAAAGTGAAGCACCCCATTACTGGGTGTCTACTTTTATCTAACGCCTTGTCAACGAAATCAATCCACCCCTCATTACCTGCAACCTGTCAGCCTGTCCGAGCCTCTGTACTGTCAGTAGTGTGAGTCTGCGACATCGGAGTCTGTCCAAGCTGTCTGGTGCAGTGCCATACCGCGCTCTGCGGGATTTCCAAAACTCTCATAGTGACTGCCATTGCAAGAAATATGGATTCATACTTGCACAACAGCTTTTCAACTTGCAAATTGGTCACTGTGATGATTTGTCTACTCTGACGACTTGTCTGTCAAAATATCTCGTCCATTGAGGTCGAATTGGCTATATGGGGACACTTTTTGTTGTCAAAACGACCTTTCAACTGAAAACGGCCTTTCAAGCTATATGACGTCCTTTACGGAAGGAACTATTTGGGGGCGGGGGGGAGAAGACACACGCTGGGCCAGCGCCCAAATGTGGTCCGTTTGCTTTGGTGTTGCCACTTTTCCGACCTACTTTCGCTGCTTTTTACGACCAACTGAAGCTTTCTTTTGAATTCAATGTGTACGTGCGTGTATGGTCGTTTAAACAGCTAGATTGCAATTGATTAACTTGGTTAATTGGTGCTCTTGGTGACGTTGGTGGTGGTTGATATTGGGAAGGCACGCCAGCGTTAATGGTATGTACCTAGATGTTGTGTGGGCATTGTGAAAAATCTTATGTAATCTTAGTCTTGTACCTATATCTTGGGACGCACCCAAGCAACCCTACAAACCTTGTACCTAATACAAGGGGTAAATCACCACCTTTCAGCTCAAAGACCATCATTCACCCCAAAGGCCATTTGCGATGTAAATCTATCTATTACAATACCAATCCCTTTAACACTTATACGATAATTTTCCCAGACATTCTATCGTATAGCCTAATGGTGGTCTATCAATTACGATTGTCTGCGATTGAAAACGGCTCAAAGTCCGCCTTATAACGCAAATAATTTGCACCCTCCAGGATTTCATGATGACATGGTGGGGGCTGTGAGTCTGTCGGAGCTGGGGCTGTGCGTCGCATGGAAAGGTACGATGGTACTAGTAGGTATGCGCGAAGTCCTGGCGTCCTCCAGTCTACGGATTACAGCTGCGGGTTTCCGCTCCTGCTACTTTCCCAATGGTCACGACTTGTCACTTGTCCCACACCTGGCCGGCTTGTGGCTGCTCTTTTCGCAGCTCGATCCTTGCATGGAGCACCAATTGACGTACATCTGATTCTGGTCTATATAACTAACCGTCTCGCCCCGCGCTTCGAGTCGCTTCAGCCGGCCAGGATATCCAAAACAATTTCCCATCTTTTCCAGAGATACCAAGCTATTCTCCCCTGGGCAGCGCCGCGCACTGCTGCTCCAAACGTTTTCCCTTCGACACTTGCACACACAAAACGCCACAAACCAGCCAACAGCCCACGGCCGTGACGCCTCTGTCCAGAGATTCAACTCAACTCTTGACCTCCCTCTGATCTCATCACTGCTTCCACCTGCATTGTACTCTTGATAAAATTATCACTGTCCATTGCTGAGTCTCCAGCAGCATGAGCAGACGCGATATGTCTCTGGCGCTTGGGGGGCCGACAGGAACCACACATGTCCCTCCTCAGTGGTTACTGCTTGCCGCTCTCGTCAGCTTCTCTCTCCTAGCTCTTGCCATTCACCAGCTGCGGACAAGGCCGGCCCTCCGTCTTGTTCTGGTGTTCCACTTCTGCAAATTGCCGAAGTGCATCAGATGCGGCATCAACTTTAGACGTGTCAGCAATCCTAGCACTCAGACTGACAATCATGACGATTTCGCCGGCGATCAAAGCAACGGCATCAACAATTTCGAACAACCTTCGATATCCGAGATCCCTGTTCATCAGCCTGTGCCCTTGTCAGCCAGGGCCCAGAACGCCGGTTCGTCTCCACCGTCACACTCGGCCGCAACAGGAATAGCGGCCGCTCCTTGGTTCCTCAGGTACCTGGCCCTTGGTCGCAACCCCACGTTCCGGGCTCCTGTCTTCCGCTGCGCTACCCAAGACAAGTGTGATCTTAGCGAGATCGCTCTGCATACCACCTCGAACCAATGGATCTACCGCTTCAAACCAGGCTCCACCATCACGGTCAGCATCGATCAGGGTAGCTTCAGCGATGAGTTTTGCTTCGTCGAAGGCAGGAAACCTGGAGTTGTCCAGCTGCGGGACGGGGGTGACGACACAGAGGTTTTCGCCGATACGCGATTCCCGTCACCCGGTCGCCGACGATATACCCTCAACATTTACTCAGCGACATTCGAAGCGGAATATCTTCCAGTAATTATTAACATTCTGTCACATGAGTTTTCCCATCTGATGTCTATGAGGCATCACCCGGCTGTCTCACGGTACAGAGACGAGCCGGATCAGGTTCTCTTTCCAGCCGGGAACAACGATACCGCATCAATTATGGGTAGTTGGATCCATCCAGGAGACCTGTACTTTCGGCCTCGCGATGTCAGGTATCTGCGGGAGTTCTTCAGAATGAGGGAGGGTGATATGATTGACGGCAAAGAAATCAGGGATGTCAGTGTCTAGAGGGGGTGTACGCAGAACTCGGGGGCAGGAGCGTGGAGGGTATTTTGCGTTGCCAGAGCCGGCAAAGAGTTTTGAGGACGAACTGGGGCAGTGGTGCGTTGTGGCACCTTGGTTGGGTCGAGAGGAAGGAGGCTTCAATGTGTTCACGATGGACGTGACGGGAAGCGAAGCATGAAGACTGACGACTGACGACTGAAGAATGGAAGAATCGAAGAATGGAAGAATGAATGATGATATTTCCCGATACTCGGTACATTATATTATTGAGTTGTTATATTTAAACCATATATACAATGTTTTCATATCTCCTGCTCCTCGTTGGGATTTTGCTCCCCTTTTCCCTGTTGCGGCAAAGACCATTCGTGTTGCCGATGTTCTGAGGAAGAGGAAGAAACTGAACAGTCGATAAGGGCCAGGAGCACCAGGGAGTAAGGCCAACGTACGGACCAACAATAGCAGTCCCAAGGTTCCTGTAGTCTTTGACTTTCCCATTCAAACATGCAGGCAATAAGAGATACTTGGCCGGCAGCTGAAACTTGCCTTTCACCCCGACTGGCTGACCTTCCGATCTTCCTTGATGAAACTAGCACATCTTTCTGCAATCATCATGACCGGAAGCATCGTATGTCCAGTGGGGACTCGTGGAAACACGCTCGCATCAGCGATCCTCAGGTTCTTGAACCCAAAGACTCGAAGTTTCTGGTCCACGACTCCCGACTTCTCATCGTCTGACATGGGACATGTGCACACGGGATGCAAGCTCGTCTGACCCACCCTCCTCACGTAGTCATCGATCTCATCGTCGGTGACATCCTGCCACGTTTTCCCCTTCCCGAAACCTTTGCTTGCGGAGCTCGCACTGCCTGGGCTGGCAGGAGCGGCCACAGGCGCCTTGGATGTGCTCTCCACGTCATCAGTCTGCTCCCAGCGCCGGAGCAGGTCGGGGTTGTTGCCAGGAGCCAATTCAAACGGAGCTGGATGCGGGTATCCCGAGTCCTGGAACTCTGCCGCCAGACGCATCGTGAACCGAACGGCGAGCCTCGCAGTGACCAGGTCTCGTTTGTCGGTGAACATCGGGTAGGTTATTCGGGGGTTGTCGAGAGCATTCTTGCTTTTCTGGACCTGTTGTCAGTCTGGAGAACACCCGAGATCAGAGAATGAGGCTGTGACAAACCAGCTCGACCAGACCTGTCCCATGAGGCCGTATCAATGTTGGTTGCAGGTTCAACACTCCATGTTCTGGAACGTATCGTTGCAAACTATTGATTGGCAACACCACGATCTCAACGTCCGGTACATTGCGGGGCTCGCATGCATCGAGATTGTCTGTACCATCTGCATCATGAGTCTTGACAGCCATGGTCTTGGTGTCAATGGCTCCAGTGCGGATATAAGCTGCATTTGGCTGGGGGGTGCAGGCGAAGAGGCCTTTGCCCAAGAGGATCCAAAGCAAGAGGTGCCACAGACCCCAAATGGATTCCAGGATGTGGAAGCTCTCCCTCTTGGGCAGTTTCAACATGATCGGAAAACTGTAGTGGTCAGAAAACATTGTGCCAACGGCCGGAAGTTCTTTCACAAGAGGTATGTCCAGGTTGTCCGCTGCCTGCGGCCCTTGAGTTCTAGGCCCTATACCGCTGAGCAGCAAGATCTGGGGAGTACAAATAGCACCGGAGCAAATAATGACTTCGCTCCTGGCTTGAACGAAGAAGCCCTTGCCGTCTGTAGGTCCTTGAGATGGCTGTGTGTGGACGCCTCTGACTGACCCCGACGGCTCGTCGACCTCGAGGCGTGAGACGATCGCACCCGTACCTGACTTCCGGTCAGCCCCATTGAGCTTGAAGACTCACTTCAGATTGTCTACTTACAGACAGTGAGACGATTGCGCCTCCCATGAGCGATCTTCTCGTTCAGAAACGCCTTATATGCAGATATTCTTCTGCCATGCTTGTCGATGCAGGCCTCGACGTTAAAAAGTCCCATGGCCGGAGCGTCTGGGTCGTTGCAGTCTCCTCCAAGAGGAAGACCGACTTTCTGAGCCGCCTTCTCGACGCTAGGAGGATGTCGATCAGCACAAGAGGAGCAACGACATGATTCTTCGCTAGTGTAGAGGCGGGCTTACTAGGGACCCCATTGAAAAGGCAGCTTGACGGCTCGTGCCTCGACAGGTCCTGCCAACAAAGAGATGCTGTCAGCAAAGAAAGCACAAGTCTCTCACAGGGAGACTCCTCGTCCATCTCACCATCATGACCCCGTGACGGGGAATCTGGGCGTTCGACAGCATTCTCGACCTTGCGGAAGTAGGGCTCAACTTGCTCCCAGCCCCAGTCAGACAAGCCCAGTTCCTCGGACCACGCGACATAATCCGCGCGGCAGCCTCGCGTCATGAGCAAGGCATTCATGCGGGTCGCCCCGCCGAGACCCTCCGCCGTCCAGAGCCTCGTCCGCCTCCCGTTCGCCCCGGGGATGGGCTCCGTCCAGCGGGTGCTCTGCACCTGCAGGGGCTCGCCGAGGAGCATGTGCTGGCTGAGCAGGGGCACGCGGGACACGAGGTTGTCCTTGACGTGGCCCTTCTCGAGCACGAGCACGGTGACGTTGGGGTCTTCGGACAGGCGCGATGCCAGGACGCACCCGGCCGTCCCTCCTGCAACCCAGCGGGGAACCACACCGATCAGCCTCCATCCGTATGTGTTTTGTGCGGCATGTGCTCACCTCCGACGATGATGTAGTCGTAGATCTTTCCATGAACATCGGACGGGACGTGTGTAGGATATGAAAACGGCCACATTGCAGAAAGGTTCACTGGAGTTTGTGAGTCGTTGGTTTTGGTGGTTTCTTGGATGTGGTTCAAAGGAGTCAGCATGTAAAAAGCCTATTTCACAATGAGGAAAAGAAATAAATTTATTGACAACTCCAGACTTACTGGAACTGGGGCACAATTAAACACAATCGCGGACCACAGAGGAATCACGGCAGCATGGATGGTGATTTGTGTGGAATTGTGCGGCGTGCCACTGCCCCCCAGGCTAGATTAGATCACCAAACGCAGCCTGGGATTGCGGATGCGACAGTTCATGCGTACCTAGTTCAGGATGAGAACCCTGGTCACTGTGTGTCCCCGAAGGTACATGGCGACCCCTTACGAACTTCGGTCTCGGGATTTCGGGAGCGCCGGCGCCGAGGTGCAGGAGTGTGCACCCTCCAGTCGAGCAGTCCCGAGGTCCTTGTGTGAATCTGAATGATCATCCTTTGATTGTCAACTGCGGCGGACCAGTTGACTGCACAGGGACGAACCTCGAACGGCAATGGCCTTCTGTCTCCGTGCGTCCAAAGGTAGGGGTGTGTAGGCCTGCCTTTTTGTGTGCGTGAGTGTGTTTCAGAGATTGGGGTGGTGGTCATGTCGCTTCGACGGTGAGGTAGATTGGGACACTGCTTTGAAGTATTCACAAATACCATAGAAAACATGTTTTTGACAGGTCAGACTCCCTGCAGGCCTTCAGATGATCTATGAGTCTGGTTCGGTGCTCAAGTCGTCATGCGTCGGATATCTCATCGTCGACAATAGCAGGGGCCATACGGGCCGGGGACAGAGCGAAAACCTTGGCGTTTTCATGATGGGATCCATCGCGAGGCTCGAGGAATTCACGAAAGGGCAGAAGAGTGATGAGAAAGCATCGCAATTATTTGACTCTAGCCTGCATACTGCAGCACACCAGTGCTGACATGCCTAGCCTTGCCGCAGGGGGTAGGGGCGTCTTAAGGCCCAGAAGTCCCGTTCCTACCACCCACAAGTCCGTTGAGGCTTCGTTGCCATCGTAAAGTATTGGCCCACACTGGTCTTCCGGACTGGAAAAAAAAAAAAAGAAGCAAAACCGCGATATCATCCGAAGAGAACAATCCATCTTGAAGGGCCCTTCTGAAAATCGCACCTTGATCTACCGTCCTGATGGGTGAAAGTAGAGCAGCCAGCCGACTGCTCGCGCATCTCGAGAAAATCAAGTCAAGACTTTTTTGTATCGTACATAACGCCGAATATTGCCGCAACCGAAATGGTCGGGTGTCTTGCAAGCCACGATGTGGTGTCGGGTGGGGTGGTCCAACAAACTCGGGGCCGCCAAAGTTCCGGGTCTGAAGAGTAAAGGAACCAGTAAACGTACAAGAAACCCTTTTTGCCATGGAAGAAGCCGAAGTTGTCGAGAGACATAGGCTGGATTGAGTGTGCTGGAATGGACGGCAAAGTAACGGCGATGACCGAGCTGAATGTTCAGTCATCCACCTGGGAACGCAGCGAGTGGCTCAGCACTCGTCCTCGTACTCCTTACCGACGTAGTCCTTCTGGTTGTTCTCGGAGAAGTACGAGCTGCCGGCAGGGAAGGGGTTGGCATCCCAGGTGTTGGAGGCGCTGTTGCCAGTGGTAGAAAAGGGAGTCTGAGTGGCGGTGGCAGGCTGGCTGAAGGAGAAGTGGGGACCGGCGTCGGCTGGAGTCACTATCTTCAGGTCGTCGTCGTCGTCAGGGGAGGTAGCCTGCGCAGACTCCAGAGCGGGAGCGTCGTTGGCATAGTCGAAGCCCATGGCACGCTCGTGGGCGCGCACCTTCTCCTGGTTGATGTAAGGGGCGCTCTTGGACGGGGTCAGGTCCAGCGCGGCGGGAAACTCGTTGTCGGAGTCATCGTCGACGCTGGTGGTCATGTCCTGGGCGAACTTGACGGTGCTCTCCTTGAGCTTCTTGCTGGCGGTGGACTTGCCGGTGGAGGGGGCGGCCCGCTTGCGAGAGCCGGCAGTCTTGGGCGTCTTGGGAGTCTTGGGAGCAGCGGAGGAGCTGGGGGTGGCAGGTGCCGAGCCGACGCTGGTGCCCTTGCCCTGTCTCATGTTCTCAGCATCTTTCTTGATCCCTCGAAACTGGAACTGGATCCCGTCCGGAGTCGAGTCTCCGAAGAACTTGTGGATCTCTAAAAGGTTCAGAAGACTGGTTAGCTTACCGCGTTGTGGTTGAAGTCGGCCGCGTCCTCGCCGCGCTTGACCATGGCCTGGATCGCCTTGCCGTTCTTCTTGATGGGACGGAAGAAGTGCTCGATGCCGGACTCGCTCCAGTCAGTGCCAAAGTGATTGGCAATTTCTGGACGAGTCAGGACCGATTCTGCTCCATACGCTCTATCTCTATCTCGGAAGTTGAAGAAAGGAAGGAGGAGGAGGGGGGAGGGAACCAAGGCCACAGGGCAGGAGTGAATGGGCATTACCCAGGTGGTGTTGCGGGTACGCATGGCTTGACTTACCCTTGTAGTTCAGTTTCAGCTCAGGATGAGCGGCAATGACGGAGGTGAGCAGACGGAGCTGGCCCTCGTAGGTGCGGAAGTTGGCGACCATTTTGTACTGTGGTAAGGCTGGTCAGTTGTGAAGGAGAAGTGAGGCAGATGGAGTAGTAACAAACTGCTTGAGGCAGGGTTTCCTGAAGACTTGTTGAGATGGAAGATGCTGAGATGAATGATCTGATCTTTGATTGGGCTGGATTGGTCTGTCCAATTCAGAGCTGGTCAGTATTGAGTGTGAAGAGAGGAAGAATGTGTCAGGAAAAGCGTGTTGAGTCTGGCCTCAAGGAGGGAAAGGGTTGCCAAGAGGAAGGGATGGATGGGTCTGGTCTTGGGTGTGGTCAGGTGGCCGCGTGGTGGGAGTGAGTCGCCTTGAAGTTACCAGTTGTTGGCAGGGTAGGTACCTGGGTAGTGAGTCGCCTTACGACTAAGCGTCACCTAGTCGTTTGCAAGTGCAGGTGTAGGGGGGGGGGGAAGTTGCCTCACAACTAAGCGTCACCTAGTCGTTTGCAAGTGCAGGTGTAGAAGGAGTGAGTCGCCTTGCGACTAGTTGTTTGCAAGAGAAGGTGCCTGAGGGGTGAGTCGCCTTGCGACTATCTGTTCATGAGGAGGTGTACAAGGAGGGAGTTGCCTCACGACTCTAAGCGTCAACTAGTCGTTCACAAGAGTTGAGACTTAGGTGGTGAGTCGTCTTGTGACTCTAAGCGTCAACTAGTCGTTTGTAAGAGTTGGGACTTAGGTGGTAAGTTGTCTTGCAATTCTAAGCGTCAACTAGTCGTTTGCAAGAGTTGAGACTTAGGTAGTGAGTTAGTCGCCTTGCAACTATCTGCTTGCAAGAGGGGGGAGAGAGTCGTGCAAGGCGACTCTAAGCGTCAACTAGTCGTTTGCATGAATAGAGACCAAGGCAGTGAGCTGCCTTAAGCTAGCTGACCAGAGTTGATGTATGGATGAAATAAAGCAACAGAGATGTCATAGGCGCAACAAAGTGCAGTCCTGACAGAAGGAGGTGACTCGGCTCGGGGGTCAATGAGGCAGGAGGTCAGGATGAAGGTCAGGGTGAAGTGTCAGGGTGAGGCCAGGCAGTAGAGACAGCTCCGGCTTGGACAAGAATGCAGATGGGAAACAATTCGATGTGGGTAGTTCTTGCTTCTAAGTATTGACGAACAAGACCGTTTTCCAAGGCTCTGAGATGACTCGAAAACAATGGCTAGGGCAAAGAGCTGGGCAGGGTTTCCTTGATACGAGCAGATCTGGTAGACTCACTTTCTGCGAGGAGTTTTCAGTCCGATTTCTGCAGCCGAGCGAATGAGGATTTGCTGACGGAAGAGAATATGTTGTGTATGCGAATCCTGGAAAGACTCGATTCGCTGGCTGTGGTTGGTGAGGACGAAGTGAGTTTGAGGTCGCGTAATAGGCCGTGTTGATTGCTTCCGTACCGTCAACCGACAACACAATATTCGCAGGGCCGGACAAGGTTACGGAATGCAGCAGGTGCTGAAAGGAATGTGATCTTGCCAATTGGCCTGATGAGCTTTTCGAATGGCTGTCGGGATACCTTTGAAAAGGAGAAGTGGTCGAGGACAGGTTGTGGCGAGAGGAAAGATACCGTGGGAATGAATGTCAAACAAGCCTTGGGAGAAGGTTCAAGGTTGAGGTTGACTCCAGGGTTCTGGGCTGAGTGGTGAGTTCACGATATGGGGGTACCTCGAGGGTTGACACAACAACCCCGCCACTCCAGCAGACCCACTCCCAGGAGCACAGCTCGGATTCGCCAAAATTTGGGCAACACAAAGGTGATCATACAACACTTTTTCGAGGATCAGAACGCATCTAATCAGCCTGCACTCGCCAGTTCTCACGGTGGCTGGTTGTCTCGTGATAGCAGATTCTAACGGCATGAGCAATCAAAGGGAGCATCATGATCGCCTGCAACTCCTCGAAAGAGGAAATTCGCAGAAGCAGAAGGCAAACGGGGGGACGGACGATAGGGGAAAAGATCCGGCAAGATCATGCCCCAAAGATGCTTCTGGTCTGCACATTTCTGCAATGACAATGCTGGTATCGCTAGGTCTATATTATGACACATCCAAGAAAGCAAAGCAAAAGGAAAACAAAAAAATGAACAGCATTGGCTCGCACGTCCCTCATTCATTGCAGAGACTTTTCAAACGGTGTTCTGCGGCCGCTCACAGCACCACCATTCGTAGCCGGGACGGGCAGCGTTGTCTTCCTCTCCATCGGCGATTCCATGGGTATCATCGCGTCGTCCTCCTTGAACTTGTGCTCTCCGCTCCCGTACATGAGGTACTGGATCCCCAGAAAGCAGTCGCAGCCCGCCTGGAATATGCCACACAGCTTGAAAGCCCACGGGATCTCGGTCGTGGACGTGAAGAACCAGAACATCTTCATTGCGTCGCCTGCCAGCCAGCTGCCCAGGACCGACACCCGGAAGCCCTTGCAGGACCGCGACTTGGCGTTCGCGAAGATCTGCGGCAGCGGGAGCGTCGCCTCGACCGAGAGTCCGATGTAGCCCAGCAGGACCGAGTACCCGGCGTAGATGCTCGCAAAGGGCGCCAGGATGAGCTCGAGCGTCGTGAGGATGATGAAGAGGTAGAGCAAGAATTGCCAGTAACTGGATCCGCGCAAAGTCAGCAAGACGTGTCCACCGCTCCTCCGTAGTATGAATTGCCACGTACGGCTTCGGTGACCTCCACTGCCAGAAAGAATATGGTCGTCGCCTCTCGAAGATCCCATCTCTTGAGGTCCCAGCAAAGGGCGTAGCAGCCTCACCGCCCTTAGACGCGGGGCCCGGGCGGTGGTCCAGCGCAATTTTCAGCAGCAGGAGCTGCATTATCACCATGAGGAAAGATTGTATCAAGAGCGCGCTGTCGAATCGGGCACCAGGGTAGTAGAAGATCCTGTAGACGTCCAATTGTCAGCAGGCGAATGGCATTGGGCGCGGTGCCGCAGGGGAATTTCGTCGCACCTGAAGAAGGAGGCCACCAGCATGATCAGCGGTATGTCCAGGGAGAAGCCGGCGCTGGACTTGTTGCGGTGCATCGAGAGCGCCTGGTCACTATATGACAGAATTGGCGACATGATGAGGAAGAGAGGGGCACAGTAGCCCGCGAAAGAGGTGAGCCATCGCATCGTGAAGCTCGTTGGGACACCTCACCGCGAATCTTCGAAAGGAAAGGGGGGCACGCGGGACGCGACAGAAGCTGGGGGACAGCGCGCTTCGATGGGGTCGACGAGAAGGATTGTACAGATACAACACTGGTATGAGAACGACGATGCCATGCAGAAAGAGGTCTAGAAGTGAAGCAGAGAACCAGCAGCAGCAAGAGCAAAGAGTGATGATTGGGAGCAGTTCAAACACCCGCGAAGACCACAGTTGGGCCTGTGTCCAAAATGCGCCGGTCCACATTTATTAGCACAGCGCAGTGTCAAGGGTCGCACCAGCGAGGCCAGTTCATGGGTTTTGCCCATGCCAGGGTTCTTCAGCCAGATCCGACAGGGATCTGATCTGGTCGCGCGTGGTAATTTTTAGACGTGTCTGACGTGCCACCACCGTTGGACCCTTGCCCTGGCTTGCCCTGGAGCCTGCCTCATGCCAACGTCATGCCTTTCCATCAAGCTCAGCGGTCTTGCTCTATTTCTACCAAAGCAGTGGCACGCATTCTGCCACTTCGCCAACCATGGACTCCGTTACACAGACCAAATCGTTGACCGAACAAACACGACTTGTTTCTCGCTGGCGACGGGTCTCGGCCTCGTCCCTGAACCCGCAACGGCGCCGACCAGAAACCGTTTTGGCCCCATGTTTTTGACAGCCCACACAAAACATAGCCTTCTCCCGTCAGCAACCATGTTTGATGATGAGACCACAGGTCCAACGTCGGGCTTCTGTCATAGTCCTGGCCAGCTCTACTCGGCCCCTACCAGCGCCTCGGGACATTCTCAGACCTAGTCACTAATGTAGCATTTCCTTCGATGCTGGTCTGTCGGCAAGGTAGACCTTTTCTTGGGAAACACGAAGAACTCTTGGCGCGAGTGTAGAGCTGCGAAACGAGACCTACTTCGAGTCTCTTCAGGTGTCGTCTACACGTCCTCATGGGATGTCGACTCGTGCCTTGGCTTTGCCCCGGTGAGCGTCAGGGCGAGCTCTCTGGCGTCTAGCCTCTTCACTTTGGACCTTTTCCGTTTGTCAAAAGGGATATGTCAAAAGGGATATGCTGCGGCTGCTTGCAGAAAATCTCTCAGCCCTCGAGATGTCGATTCATGGTCACACAGGGTCCCAACCCAGACCGGAAATCATAACGGTGCCTCGAAATAAGAAATACCAACCGAGAAGATGTACTGATGGATCACCAGCCAGAGCGGGACAATTCAACGGTTTCGGAAGGGGCTGGTTCCAGCCAAATGTCCTCCCATGGCTCTTTTCAGCGATTCAGAAGGGCCCGGCCTTTAGTGGAGCGCATCTTTTCCCAGATGACAGCATGGAAAGCTTCTCTCAGGCGGCTAGGAAATTGGAGTTCCTTCTTCCAAACAAACGTCGTGGGGCGTTTGCATAACAGTGCAAACGAGGGAGAAGGGTCTCTTGGTTGGTCAGGCTCTTGCATGTCTTGGCCACCGCGACCCCTTCTGCTGCTACTGAAAGCCTGCCCGTTTGTTTTCTATGTTGAGATGCATGCAGGTAGCCAGTAGGTCACCAAGGTCCCTTTGGCTCATTTCCACTTCAAAGGCAAATGCCGACCTGTGAGATATTATATTACCAGAGCAATTTGTCCTGAAAAAGATGTGACCTCCACAGGATCTCCTCTCCATTCCTGACCATCTCCGTCTTATTGGTCACTGATCACCTTCACCCTCACCTCTCTGATTCCGTTTCGCTGCTCAGACTGGACCGCGCAAGGCTCTCAGAAACACCTGAATTCAGCCATGGTCACCACCAAACTCCGGACGGAGGCTCTCGACAGCCTGTGTTCCCAGGATCAGATCGATCTCTTGGATGCCGTCGACCGCCTGCGATCCTACGGCGTCGACGAGCTTGTCTCCTTGCCCCAGATCATCGTCTGTGGAGATCAATCCTCCGGCAAGTCCTCCGTGCTGGAGGCGATTTCTCATGTCTGTTTCCCCGTCAAGAGCAACGTGTGCACCCGGTTTCCGACTGAGCTCGTCCTGCGCCGCGCCCCCAACAACAGCTCCAGTGTTTCCATCGTCCCTCACGCCTCACGCAACGACGAGGAGAGAAGGCCCTTGATGGTTTTCGTCAGGAGCTTGCAGGATTTGATCGTCTTCCGGATGTTGTCGAGGCTGCGAAGATCGCCATGGGAATTCATAACCATGGAAAGGCGTTTGTGAAAGACCTGTTGAAGATTGAGATCACCGGCCCCGACTGCTCTCACCTGACTATTGTCGATCTGCCTGGTCTGACCCACTCCGAGACCAAACAACAGACTGCCGCGGATATTGATCTGATCAAGGATGTTGTCAAGGACTACAGTGAGTGCTTGCGATTATGAGCTCTACGGCTTCTCAACCTCATGGCAGACCCTTCACTGATTCTTATGTTTGCAGTGAAAGAACCGAGGAGCGTCATTTTGGCCGTCATCTCTGCGAAGAATGATCTTGCCAACCAGGCGGTCCTGAACCTGGCTCGAGAGGCCGATCCCCATGGAACTCGCACAATGGGTCAGTCATCGGAAACGAGTCGGCTAACAAAGATTCACACAGGCGTCATCACCAAGCCCGACACTCTCCTCTCTGGGTCGAAGAGCGAGGCTTTTTATGTATCCCTGGCCCGAAATGAGGAAGAGGTCTTTCGACTCGGGTGGCATGTCCTCAAGAATATGGACTCGGAGATGGGTGTTGCCACATTGACCAAACGAAATGCGGACGAGAAGGAGTTCTTCGCCACAGGCATCTGGCAAGAGCTTCCCAGTCACTTGTTAGGCATCACTGAGCTCAACGGCCGCCTCAGCAAAGTCTTGCTAAATCAGATCGCCTACGAGCTCCCGAACGTCATCAAGGAGATCTCTTCGAAGCTCTCAATCTGTTAAATGCAGCTCGACAGCCTGGGCAAGCCTCGGGAGACAACCGCCGAGCAGCGTATCTACCTCTTGCAAGTCAGCCAGTCGTTACAGAACCTGGTCAAAGCAGCCGTGGATGGAACTTACAACGATCCCTTCTTTGAGGACCTCAATACTGACATTGGTTACACACAACGTCTTCGGGCTGTGGTGCAGAACCTCAATCGAGATTTTGCAGAGAGAATCTCCCAGCGCGGCCACTATCGGCAGATTATCTCTGGCTCAAAGCTTTTCGCCAAAAAGCCTTCTGCCAAAGAGCCCGCAGACAGCGTCATTAGAATCAACCGTGATGACTTCGTCGACCACATAGAGGAGCTTATGCGCCGCTCACGCGGGCGGGAGCTGCCATTGACTTTCAGTCCTATGATCATTTCCACACTCTTCCTGGAGCAAAGCCGGCCATGGGCAGCCTTCCTGCAGGATCATGTTCAGGGCGTCTGGAATGCAGCCAAAGACTTCTTGGAACTCGTCTGTGACCACATCGCCGATGACTCAGCTTCCACTCACCTTCAGTCCGACATTATCCAACCTGCCTTGAATGATCTGATGGAGTCCCTGAAGAACAAGGCCAAAGAATTGCTGCAGCCGCATCAGGAGGGCCACCCCATCACCTACAACCAGGAGTTCTTCGAGGCGTTCCAAAAATCGCGAGATGATCGTCGCAAACAGGAGATCATCAAGGCTTGTGAAATGTGGGGAATTTCGGCTACAGATTGTGAATCGACTTCTTATTACTTCCAAAGGTCTTGCAACATCAAGGCGTTTGTCAGCGCACTTGCGGAGCGCAGTGAGCCGGACATGGACCGTTTCGCTGCGTCCGAGGCCTTGGACTGCATGGAGGCTTATTACAAGGTCAGTATTTTGACTTGTCTCCCTCTACCTCACCACATTAGCCCCAGCATTAATTACGGCTCAGGTTGCGCTCAAGGCGCTTTCTCGACGATGTCGCCGTCGAACTTGTCGAGACCAAGCTCATCGCGGGTCTCTCAAAGATCCTTCTGCCCACTGCGGTCTTCAGCATGCCCGAGGAGCTGGTGGAGCGCATTGCTGGCGAGCCGGAGGACCACCGGCTCCAACGCGAGCAGCTGAAGAAGAGGTTCGAGGTCTTGAGCAAGGGCTCTGAATTTTGCAAGCGCTTCGTCGGTGTGCGGCTTGGTGGTGAGGTCTGATTGCCCTGTCTGCTGTGACACTTCTGAGGCATGTACATGCTGACACGGTTTTGAGATGTCGACTATGACCTGATGCTGCCTCGAAAACCTGCCGTGGAAGATTCTGTGGGCTCCAGGGTGGATGGAGAGGCAGTGGATGGGGTGAACTCGGCTGCATGGCTTAATGCTGCCGCTGACTTGATCGGTCTCGCGGGGATGACATTGGTCTGACCTTTGTAACGGCCTTCGAGCTGACCAAGATGAGGACTTACAACGTGGCGTAATCTCGCTCGATCAGTCCACTACAAACGGTAGCCAAAGTATTTTCTTCCTGCCAGGAGCAGAGCGAGGTGTAAGCATAGAGAGCACGGCCAAAATATCACTACAAACGGCATTGGTAAGGCGGCAATTCTTTCAAAGGATCCATTGGTAGACTTTCTAGTCGTTCGGCCGGGATTTCTTTGGCAAATGAACTATCCGGACGACACTCTTCTGGTACATTCTTCAAGGTGATGAAGTGTCATCAGCAAGGGGCCAGGTCTTCTGGAGCCTTTTTGAGCTTTAAAACACGGTCCTGCAAGCTGTACTGTCCTCTGCTGCATAAATCAAACTTTGCGAATTTCTCAGCCAACGCCGGTACGCGGAAGAAAGGAACGCGGTATGTGCACGATTCCTTGACCGCCCGGAACGGCACGGTACCAAAGGCCGTTGCCGCAGTTCTCAACCCCAACAGTAAGATCTTCCTTCTTTGTTGATTCACCACGAAGTACAGCCGGAAACGTATTGGACTGCGATATTCTTGGATCGAGAATATACAACTTTTCCTGGATACAACGCTACGTGCCAATCAGAAGAAGGCACTGTGCCTCATTGTCCGTTTTGGCATCCTAGACTCGGCATGGACAGTGAGCATGCAAATTACGAACAGGCTCCTGTGGTCAGTTTCATTTTGAGACTCCCAGGGCGACTGAACTTCTGCGCGCCCTACTGTGACCGAAGCGCCTGTTCACGCCCTCAGCTGACCGCCGATTTGAACGCGCTGATCGGAGCACCATGGCTGCACCAGGCCGTGGTGGTAGCCCGCGGGGAAGAGGTGCGCCAGGAGGAGCACCAGGTCGAGGAAGAGGTGGTCCAGGAGCAGGCCGTGGAGTGTTGGATAGGATGTCGCCTGCCGGACCGCCCCGCGGCCGTGGTGAAGGAGGAACGTCAGGTGGACAGTCTAGAAGTGGGACAGGAGACCCGTCGTCCGGGTCACAGTCTGGTACTGGGTCAGAAGGCTCGTCGCAAGGAGCACCAGGTCAAGGAGCGCCAGGTCAAGGATTGCCAGGCCAAGGAGCAGCAGCCCCAGGCGCAGGCCGTGGAAGAGGAATGCCAGTTGGGCAGTTTGATCCACGAACAGGGGTTCCAGCGCGGGCACCAGGGGCAAGAGGCGCCAGAGGCCGAGGTGCTAGAGGCGGCGCTGCGCCGGTGACGGCTGTGAATCCGAATCCAAATCCAGGACCCAGACCACCGGTAGGGCGATCCAACTTACCCCCGAGACAGGCGGGTATACCAGCTCAGAATCCAGCTGCCGCTCCGCCAAGATTCATGCCTGTGAACGAGAGGCTTCTCATGGCTCAACTGTGTGACTTTTTCGAGATGTACTGGCAGGGAAAAACAGACCAGTGGAAGACTGAGAACAAAATGGGTTCGAGGCCGTGGAGAACCGCCGCGGTGCCGTACACTCGCACTACACCAAGGGATCCAAATGCTCGTGAGTAAAGCCTCGAACCACTTCTGAGGCCATCTTAGCATATGGTATTACGAGTTGACCATTGAGACGAGGTAGGTGCTGACCATAAGACACGACAGGACCCGCAGGCCCAGCGTTGGACACGAAAGCAGCGAGGACGAGATATTTCGGCCTACGCCGAAAGGATAGATACGCGGCAGAGGAGGCGCGAGTACGGCAAGGCCAATACAACCTCGTGAACCATATGCAGCCACTCGGAATGCGGTTCGTCAGGGTGCTCGGCGTGGGAGGTCAAGGCATGGCGCTACTCTTCCAAAGAAAAGAGAGAGACGGGTCAACTCGCTCTGTGGTTGTCAAAACAACCGAGGACGCGGAGGATGCCCAATTAGAAACTTCGAACATGCGGGTGAGTCTGCTGATTCTTGTACAGAGATTTATCGTCTTTGCGCAACGGAGGCGCGTCGACCATGGGCTGAGTACTGATTCTTGACAGCGGCTGGTTGGTGCGCATCACATTGTTCAGCAACAATTTATGCGGAACATACCTGGCATTATGCAACGAGGCACTGTCCTACAGGGCGGCGATGACGACGACGATGACGACGACGACGACGACGATATGCTTGGCCGCGGTGGTCGGCGTCGGGGTAACCACTCGACAGCCAATGACGATGACCCAGGACCCCGTGGACGGAAACGAAAAAGGATGTCTGACGGGCTTGCGGGAAGAAACAACAAAAGAAGAGGCAGACCTGCATTTGATCCCGGAAGAATAGCGAGCACCCTGGACGGATTACCGCTGGTGTATTCGATGGAATACATGAAACATGGCGATGTATGTTTCGTCTCTGTTCTACGACGGTGCAGCGTCGTTCGTCCGCCGCACGTACTGACGGTAAAATGCTGTTGTAGATCTTCAACTTGTTGAGGAAGATCGGAAGCTTGCCACAACGGAGGAAATTCAGGGACCAAGATCTGTGGCAAGTATTTCACTGCCGTTAGTTCTCCCTTGTGAAAGGGTTGCCACCTGGCCCCTTGACAGCATGACTTACCTAACGCCTGCCCAAGTCTTCAGAGGTGTTGTAGCCATGGCGTATCCGGACCGATGGGAGAGGGGCTTAGATCCTTTCGTAAACGACGTCCCAGAGCAGTACGAGACGATCCCAATGGACGCCAGTGGCGACAAACCGCAGGATACGGATCAAGGAATGATACATTTCGATCTGGATCTTCAGAATGGTGAGTTTTACACGACGGGGCCGTAAATCGTATTTATTGTCAATAGGTACTGAACGCAGTGAAAGCAATGGTCGGGGACTATGACGAAAGGCATCCGAATGTGCCAATCGTCAAGGTAATGCTCATTCCCCTTCCCTTCACGGGCTAGATCTTTGAGCCTGTTACTGATATAAATCCAGATAGGAGATCTTGGTCTTGCCAAAAGCTTTGATGATAACGACCGAAGAAGTTAGTAAGTGAGATACTGTACAGTGCTCCATCCTGCACAAAAGACGCTGACCTTGGCTTCTAGCATGAAAATGATGCGTAAAAGAAAGGTAGGCGAAGGAAATTCCCCGAGAGACCTTGACTGATCTTGTTGTAGTACGGAAAATATCACATACTCACGCCGGTAGATAACGATCAGCTCTGCACGTCGACGCCGCCATCTGAGTAACTGATTCTAGGAACAAAACTCCGATGACTGGCGATACCTTTGGAGAGCGCCAATTCTCGACAATGAGCCTGTAGCTGGAAATTTCAACTGGCACACTAATCTCTACCAGATAGCTCTTGTAAAGCCACCGTGACCAGATATCGTAACTCCTGAGTGCTAACAGAACGTTGCTGCAGATCATGTGGTCCATGATCACCATTTCTCCCCCCGATGATCCTCCACAAGTTTTCCAGGAAACGCAACGCAGAAGAACTGCAAATGGCGGCACAGAAGAGGTGACATTCTGGACGTATGGTGGTTATATGGCTAGGGATACTACCGCTGCGACAGTTGTGCACGATCTTGCCCTGCGGCGCGTTGTGTCTTGGTGCATGGGTAAGTTCAGCCCAAAGCGCAGCCAGATCTCAATTGCACTTTTACACTTACTCAGGCGACCAAGTTGGAGGGGGCTTATGGTGCCGTGATCAAGATCTTGACTACTGACACAACGTTCCCTCTCAGCCGTAGACCCCCTTCAGAGACCGACCAGTCAGTCGCAACCCCCCTCCTCCAGAGAACCTCATGAACAATCCATTATACCGGTTTGGCAGGAGTCAATAGAGCACCAAGCTCCTATCACCTTGGTAACTTGCAGCATTCGAGCCCGACCAGCTGACGAGACCATAGTGTCCCAACTTGAGACCATTCTCCGGTCAATGACCAATCCTGCCAGGTGGCGGAATCCAGGCCAAGAGCAACATCCGAATTGGAAAATCAGCTTCAGAGATCTCCTGGACACCCCGCCCCAGTAAGTAGAGGAGCCGCAGCCCGCAGCACGAGGTTTTGCCTGACTGTATTCTAGAGTTGCCTCTGTCATTCCCCAACCGACTTGACGGATGTGTTCGAGTCAACCGGGTCACCCAGTCAGAACCTTGGACAGCCAATAAGAAGATCAAATCAACAGATAGGTTCCAGTCAAAGGGAGGCAACGCCAACTTCGGTCTCATGGATTCAGAGAGCGAGCAAAACTAAGAGTTTCGAACCCCCCCCCCCGGCCGCAACTCTCCACATCGCGAAGTGCTCTCGGCGACTTCCTATCGACATGTCACTGGGTTGACCGGCGATTTGAGGATTGTAAACCAGTCCGAATCAAATACTCAAGACAGGAGGCGCATGCTTGCCTGTGGGACGATTCCTGCTGTGGTTGTTTGTGCGGTATAAGGTCGTTTGGTAGATAGCGAAAGGCTATCCATTCCCTGGGGTTCTTGGGGACGTATGAAGCCCCAAATACCTGCTTTGCAATTCATAACATGAAGTCTCTTGATATGTCCATATCGGAATCTAGCCACTTATTTACTACTTACAGCAGAGCTACACAGCACACGACTACCGATCATCTATCTGCCCCTGTCTTTGACAAGACCAATGCTCCGAGTACAAAGACGATCAAAGACGATCAACTCTGTTGCTGATGTTTCCCAGAACTCATGATGGTAAAAATCCCTTCTTTGCCTCATGTGACGCGCGCCCATCATGATTCTTACACCCTGACACCTCCAGGCTCAAGCTGGCGCATTCGTCTCTAAATCTTATTACCCTTGTCAAAATCATGCAAAGAAGCAGCGCGTGTTGTATGCATGACCCGAAACAAGTCGAAGACCCCTAAAGTCTCCGGTAAACGGTGTCTAGCTGCCACCGTATGTGTATTGCGGCCAGCATCTACCTCGACACTGTGTTGATGCAAGGCGTGATGCGTTGAGACTGAGTAGATACTGCGGGAACGTGAGCGGGAAAACATGAAATGCCTTGGGCAGACATCGACTTGTTTGAAAACAGCGTCTCCATGCGAAACAGCCTGTTCAGGAGCCGCGGAAGAGGAACTGGAGATCTTCCGGGCTCAAAGACTCCATCGCAGCGTCGTCCGAGTTGATGGTCGAATTGATCATGTTTGTCTTCTTCTCCTGCAGAAGGACCATACGGCTCTCGACTGAGTCCTCAATGCAGAGACGCGTGATAGTACATGGACGTGTTTGTCCGATGCGATGACATCGATCAGCAGACTGCCATTCGGCTGCGGGGTTCCACCAACTAGCAGAATATATTAGTGCTCGAAGTAATGGGACCATTGGGAAGAGCTTAGACTTACGGATCGACAATGAAGACATGAGAAGCCTCCGTGAGGTTCAAAGCCACACCTCCAGCCTTCAGAGACACCAAGAAACACTCGACCTCCACGTTCTTCATGAAGTGGTCAATCGAGGCCGCACGCTGAGCTGGGGTCATGGAGCCGTCGAGCAGAACAGTCGTGATGCCCGCACGGCGCAATCGCCACTCAATGAGCTGCAGCATTGTTGTGAATTGGGAGAAGATGATAGTCTTATGAGTCGCCTTGTCGGAACGGAGCTTGTGGAGCTCGCGGACAAGCAGCTCGATCTTGGATGAAGAGGTCCAGTTCTCCATCTTGATCCGATTGATAATGCTCGACTTCTTGACAAGAGCCTCGTCCTGCTCGATTTCGGGTTGCTCGAGGTCAATGGACAGCGGGATGTGACACTGGGGGCAGTCAGGTTGTTCCTGAGAATTCAGATATGCCTTCGCACAAGCTCGGCAGAAGTCATGCTTGCATCTAGATCGAATGGCTTCCTCCGCGGGCTCGTCGCATATTATGCACTGCAAGATGTTCTGACCCTCAGCTGCGTTCTTCTTGAGGATGAGATCGGGATGATCCGCGACTTGTCTCATCTGCATAATGAGACCAAAAATATTGGCATAGTTGTTCAGGAGAACACCCTGAGCAACGTATGTGTCGAAGTCGCGCTGTCCATTGGTCATGATGCTGTTGGCGAAGTCGTTTTCAGCTTCGCCAAAGAATTGCCTATCAACATAGATCTCCTTGACCGGCAAGTCCATGGAATCGGTATGATCCTTCTTTAGGCGACGCAACATGATTCGGTCGGTCATCAAGCGAAGCTTGCGGAAACCTTCCCTGCCAGGTCCACTGTTGCCATAGCGCTGGATAGGGTTCAGCAGCTCTTGATTGAACACACTGACGTGCTGCATTGCATTGTGCTGGCAACCTGTGCACTTGTGATCATCGTCCATATCCCAGTTAAGGGACTCGCAAGGACAGTGCTTGCAGAAGTATGATGCAAAGGGGCGGACGTTGAGGAAACGGATCAGACTGAAGAATTCGCCTATGCGGTTCTGAAGAGGTGTGCCGGTAAGGCACCAGCGATAATCGACTTTCAAGGCAAAGCAGGCCTTTGCAGTCATCGTGGTTCGGGATTTGATCGAGTGAGCCTCGTCCAGGATCACTCGGTGGAAGTTGATGGCATGTATCAGGGACGTTTCCTTGTGCAGACCGGCCTTCCTCTTGAAACCTTTCTCCTGCTTCCGGAACATCGACTCCAAGCTGTTGTACGACATCAAAATGACGTCGTACTTCTTGAGCTCCTTGACCGACTTGGCTTTGGCTTGTGGATTTGTGCCGTGGTAGACAAGCGTCTTCAATGTTCCATCCGTGTAGCTGTCGATTTCACTGACCCACTGCATCAAGGCCACTGGCGGGACAAGAACCAGCGTCGGTTGCTTGGCGGGATAATCACTCATGATGAGGCTGACAGCCTGGATCGTCTTTCCGAGCCCCATCTCGTCGCCAAGAAGGCCACCTTTCCATTTGGTTTGTTCCATAGCCTTCATCCAGGCAAGGCCCTCCAGTTGAAAAGGTTTGAGAAGACGAGAGATGGTCTTCGGCTGCTCAGCCTTGCCAGAGTCCAGACGTGGCATGTTCTCGAGATCCTTCCACATAGTCGTCAACTGAGGATGATGAAGCTCTAGCTTGCCCCGAACAGTGCGGGCCAGCTTCCGATTCTTGTAAGCCGAAAATCCCCGACGGGAGGCGCCCTGAACTCTACTCGGGCCATCAGCTGCGGGTTCGACGTCACTATCGTCGTCTGAAACGGCCGAGTCGTCCTCGTCGTCAAATTCGAAGCCATCGCTACTGGCTGTGTCCAGGATGTCGAGGATCGAGTCGTCCGTGGCGGCGGCGTCCGTGGCAGGATTGGGGACTTTGTTCTTTCGACCATTTTGGCGCTTGCTCGAAACTACCATGCGTCAGCAAACCGTTGCGCACCAACGAGCATGATGAGTGATGACCTAAGAAGGGGCGTGCGGTCGATGTAGCAAGAAGACGAGCAAGTAAGTAAGCCAAACATACCAGGAATTTCACCCTCGTCATCCTCGTCAAACAGCACATTGGCTGGCACCTTGGACTTGGCCTTACCCTTGATGGTCTTTTGCTTCTTGACAGGGGGCTCATAGTTGCCTGTCTCAGAGTCATCATCGTCATCGTCGTTGGAGTCCAGCACAGCGGCCTTAGCTGCCGTACGACCACTGCGACGCCGGCGTGTGGCAACAGCTTTTCCCTTGCCCTTCGGATCGATGGCAGAGTCATAATCGCTGTCGCCGGCTAGCTCGTACCCAGAAGCCCCGTGGTCACTCTCCGAAATGAAAGCTTCAGCAGCCTCGCGATCAAAGTCTTCCTGCAACTGGCGAGCGACTTGCTCATCATGACGGGTGCGTCGTACGGATGGGGAAGCTTGCGACAGCTCGTCATCCTCGCTGTCGGGCATCTCCATCATCCCACGCTTTCGCTTGGCGGGCATGGAGGCCGGGGCGTTCTGCATAGCCTTGACTTGGTCGTCACGGGACTGGACGCTGGGAATAACAATCTCGAACTTTGCCGAGCGAGTCGACTTCTCTGGGGCAGGTGTAGGCACATTGCTAGTGAGCGGGGTCGAGTAGCCCGAGGCAGACTCTGATCGCGTTGAGGTGCTGTTGGATGAGAGTGAATCTCTGCTGTCGGCGGCAGCTGCAGCGAGAGACGCCTTGCTAGGACGACCGCGGGGACGCTTGACGGGAGCCGATGTGCTGGCTGCCTTACTGCTAGACGCCGATGCAGCCTCGGCTAACACTCGAGTCAGTCTCAGGATGCTTGAGATGATCCAAGACCTCCTTGGGTCAATTGCAACTCACCAGTATCGCCGGCGTTGGCAGCGAGCGAACCTCTAGTTCGCACCATGCTGACGAATGGTGTTGTGTTCTCCTTGCATCAATGAGAGTCGCAGAGATGAAATGCAGAATTGGGACACTGAAAGTAGTTCAGCTGCTGATGGCGAGGACAGGATGTGGCCCTCAGCAAGAAGATGATGGGTGGACCGTCCTGCTGCCTGTGGATTGATACAACACGAAAGAGTTCGCAGAGGGGAGACAGAGGCGCTCGGCAAGGGAAGGGCAGGTGAAGAAAAAACAAAGGTGAAAGCACCCAGCTTCTTTGAGTTGGAGTCCAAAAGTTGCTGTTGCCACCAATGCCTCGCGTTCTAGTTCTAGCCCGTCGCGCTATCAGGTGGAAAAGTGGGTCCCATTAAAGCAGGGCCGCCAGGCACCGACCAAGGGACAATGTTTCAGCCAAAGAGGAAAGCGCGTGGGGCTGGCGGGGCAGAGGCTAAAGTGCTTGCAGGCGGGCGAGCACGGGATAGCGCGTCTCATACGCGACCTTCCGACTCCCTGGGAGGTTTGTCTTAAGACCGAGCTCGCGTCTCAATCACTTTCCTTTGTCTGGAGCTATTGCCACTTGACAAACTGTCATTTTCCACCACCACACCCATCGTCATTTCCCCTTGATTTTCTGGCAACCTGGGACCGCAACGATCCCATTCATCATCCAGGTTGTGACTTTGTTCCTGCGCCTCGTTGTCAGGTGCTCTGAACCATCCGAGTCAACGATCCTCGGCAAATACCCAAGAAGCACGTCGCTCCTGTCAGCGTCAATTCCCAACGATGAGTCGCCCTAAGAAGGCGGGTCAACGAGCCTCCCAGCGCACCCAAGGTGCTGGACAGCAAGCCTCGAATGCAGCTGCTTCTCAGGCTTCAGGGGCAAACGCTCCAGCCAACGCAACTCAGAGCGCACCACAGAATTCCGCGACTCAGGTGGCCACAGTTCAAATCACCTCGGCCCAGACGACCACCACTCAGACGGCTACCCAGACAGTTCAGACTACTGCGCGACGCGGTCGGGCGATTAGAGGTCCCCAGTCCGCATTGACAGACTTCCTGGCCAGTCACAACATCAGTGCCAATCAGATCCGTCTCGACCACCAACGACGCAGAACCCAGGCTCCTTCACAAGGTCAATCAGTTGCTGACGATGACGCTGGTGAGGGCCCATCCAACGCCAACGCTGCCCAGGATGAAGAGGGTGAAGGCTCAAACAAACCGAGCAATAAGCGCAAGCTAGATCAACAGAAAGCCATCGAGAAAATCAAGGCCTCCAAGCGCTTCCAGAAACGCAAGAAGCGACTGCAGGACTCTGACGAGGAAGACGATCTCATTCAACAGCTTTTGAAGAACAGCGGACCACAACCAGGTCAAATGGAGAATTGTATGTACATTTCAAGACACCGAGCTGTGCCCTCCTCTCCCTTTTCGAATTGTCGCAGCACATGCGTCACATGTCTTCATTCAGTATCCCAACGTTAACATTATCTAGGTGATGTGTGTAATGTGAGGTTCACTGTCACTCCGTACTCCCGTGCTGGACCCAATGGCGGTCTCTTGTGCAATCCCTGCGGCAAGGAGCTTGAGAAAGAGGAGGGCCCAGCCAAGAAGAAGTCAAAGAAGGCCCCTGCGCCCGGAGGCCCAGTTGGTCGTCGTCGCAAGACTCAGAGCAACATGCTTGATGGCACTTATACTCTCGGTGCCAAGAGCCTCATGAGCCTCTGTATTGAGACCCTCGCCAAGAACATCGATCTCGCGGATGATCTGGGCGAGCTGCCTCCCAGAACGATTGACAAGATTGCGCGCATGCTCTCCAAGAGGCGCCTCCTGGACCCCAACACACTCAATCTCTTCCTCCAACCAACGGCGCGTGAGGTCACCGTCTACGATGCGACCAAGCTCGGAACAGATGATCTGATACGCACCTTTCAGCTGGTGCCCTACATGAAGAGTCTCAAGCTGAAGTATGCCATCCAGTTCAAGGACGAGGTCATGGAGTACCTCTTGTCACGAGACAAGATCGAGCTTCAAGGCTTGCATGTCCATGGTGCTAATCTCTTGAGCAACGACATGTGGAAGAAGTATCTGACCACAAAGGGCATGTTTCTGCAGTCGTTACAGGTCTACTACACTGACAGGCACTTTGACGATGAGTGTATGGTTTTACTCAAGGACTGGGCTCCCTCGTTGAAGCGCATCAAAGTCTACCACAACCAAAAGGTCAGTGGCGATGGCATCCGAGAGCTGGCCAACCTCAAGAGCCTCCAGCACCTCAGTGTCAACCTTCACCACACTGTACACTCTGACATCTGGGTCGAAGTGCTCGGTAGCGTCGGCGCAGGACTCAGAACCTTGTCCTTGCGTATGACGCCCGAGCTGGACAACACCGTTCTAGACGCCATCCATAACAACTGTCGTTCGCTGTCAAAGCTCCGCATCACGGACAGCGAGGTGATGACCGACGCCGGTTTCGCCCGTCTCTTCACCGGCTGGAAGAATCCGGGTCTTATCTTCATTGACCTGCAAAAGTGCCGACAACTCGACTCCCAGCACCCTCGAGAAAATCCCAATGGTCTTGGTCTGTGTTCTGAGGGTTTCAAGGCTCTGATGAAGCACTCAGGTCGCACCATCCAAAGACTGAATGTTCATGCGTGTCGACATATATCATGTGAGGCTTTCGAGGAGGTGTTCGGCCCCGAGCGGAGCTATCCAGAGCTCAGGGAACTTGAGCTCAGCTTCTGCGAGAACGTCTCCGATCTCGTGGTCGCCAGTGTCTTCCGCAGCTGCCCAAGCTTGAAGGAATTGAATGTTTTCGGGTGCATGAGGCTGAGGGACGTCCGCGTGCCCCGGGGCAGGATTCTGGTCGGCATGCCCAATGCTCTTGGCATGGTCATCGAGGGACAAGACTGAGCTGGCTTCCGAGGCCATGTTCGTGAATTCATCGGCATCACGATTTTAGCAAGGCGTATCGAGCGATTTTGCGTGGCATAGCAACTGATATCGTGCGGAGGACGACATTTTTACGCATTCAGGGCGCGATGTCTCACGCTTACATGAATTTTGATGGACAATCAGAGGAGACAGTTGCTTGAGGAGAGAGCACAGCAGTCTAGCTGATGTCAGACATTACTTGTAAATTGATGGTATCACGCGTACTGGCGCGAACTTCCGTGCATAGTGGTTTAATATACCGAGTAAGAGTGACAACGTTTCTTCGTTTTGGTGGCATGTGAAGACATGAGCTCTCTGCTGCTGGCCTTACCAATGGCAAGCTGATCAGTATAGGATACCTCGACGGAGACTCGACGGCCTCAAAGCCGCGTATAGAAATCAGCATAGTGTACGTACGTCGTAGACTAAGAGCAAAATTAAGCAGGGAAGCAGTCAGGAGGACGCCCTTGGTTTGTCGGCGGTCACAAGGGTCTGACGAGACCATTCAAGGGAGGCGTGCTATTGGGCCGTTCTTTCGAGGCTGCCTGTCAATGATCTTGAGACCGGGAGGGGGAGGGGGGGCTAGATAGGCTTCCATAAGAACTGAAGACTGTATCTTTCCAATAGATTGTTCCAGGGGTAGTTACGCCTAGGAAGACAGAATGATGTGCCCTCAAGAATACAGTCGGATCAAACCCTCCAAAGAACAGTCACTGACACCATCGTCTACGTCGTGATACAGGACTCTCCCAAACCAGACCTGTTCGGAGGCTCCCGCATAAGTCGGTGGCGCGTCGCCCTTGGGTGGCCGATCCATTGAATAGCAAGGTAGAAATCGAGCCGGACACATTGTCGAGGACGAGCCACACCCTCCTTGTATCAGAGACAATTCTCATAACTTCTAGCTATTTGTCACGGCCCTTACACATTATTCACTATCCCAGTCCTTGCCCCGTTTCGCCAATACTTGTGATTCTGCTCGCTCCTCCCTCTCGTCTAGCATCGCCGCGGTCTCCACGTCGCTGGCCTCCTCGCTACCACCTAGATCCTCATCCTCGTAATCATCATCCTCGTCGTCCTCCTCACCGGTTTCGGCCACCTGGCCACTGCCCTTACCCGTCTCGGGCTTCCTCTTCTTCTCAAAGTCGTGCCTGTGCGCGTCCGCCAGGATCCCTCTGATACTCATCTTGCCGATCGTATCCGCGCGGTACCGCCTCCTCATGCCGACAATCTCCTCGCCCGGCGTGCGGCCCTCTTCCGCGGTGCGCGAGGGCCCACCACCGCCGGGCGTCTGCGGGGCGTCGACGCCCGTCGACCGGGCACTCTGCGTGCGGTTGACCGCACCGGTCCAGCTGACCCTCGCCGTGGAGGGGCTGCGAACGAGTTCACTGTCGTCGAGCTTGGGCCGCTGCGCCTGCTTTCCGTTCGACTCGGAGCTGACCCTTCCGCTCGTCAACGGGTCGCCTTGAACACCGACGTCGAGGTCATACGGCAGCGGAACATCGCGCGAGGCCTTGTACTGCTTGACGTTGGCGCAGTGCTCATTTTCGACACGGAAGAGTGTCCACATGCCGCGGCGAGTAACCTCTGAGAAGCCGATAAGGAAGGAGGCGATGGAGGAGTGTTGGGTATCGTGCGTGAAGATGACGTAGAAGATCCAATTGAAACGGAGAATCGGGTCTAAAATCATGATGGCGTAGTATGGCCAACGATACTTGAGCGCGGTGATGTCGCGGAGGTATCGTTTGTGGGTTTGGGGCTGAAGAAGAGAGAAATCCATGAAGATGTCCCAAAACGCTGTGGAGATGGGATTTAGTATGGATCAACATAACGGATCCAAGTGCAGACGTACCCGTGTACAACCCATTGACTGTCGAGAAGGCAATGAAGAGAGCCATGTTCTGATGTGAGTTTTGAATGCGGTAGATACTCAGGAACACGCCGGCTAGAATACTTGCTGTGTATTTGCCGCAGTTGACGAGGTGGGGAAAGACGTTCCTCGTGTCCTTGTAACGCCGAATACATTGCAGAAATCGCCTGATCCGTATGTTAGGACTCAATATGTTCAGGACGGAATGAACAGATATGTAGAGTGGTGTTTTGAGGGGGGGGAAAGGGGGGGGGCATAGAATAGGGTCATACGGAAGACTCATCACTAGTGGTTTTGTGAAAACAGACAAGGGATATCAGAAAAAGATGCGACGGGGGATGATGGTGCATCAAAATGTCGAATAATCACCTCTGCCGAATATGGAATTCTGCGAATTGCCCTTGACGGAGCCGATAAACACTTACCATATTGGCGGAAGACAGACGAAGAAGCCCAACAGACGTGAGTGGTTCGAGTTGCAATTCTGAGGTTCGTCCCAGGCATTGGCGTACAAGCAAAAGAACAATTCAATATTCTAGACCAACGTCAGATGCGGGCAGGATATCATGTAGACCGCGGTCGAACACTTACACACATGGCATAGGTCAATGAGCAATACATATCTCCCAGAAAGAAATCGCGGAACTCAACAGGGTATAGACCAGCGAAAAAAAGACGCCACTGCGGGATGTCAGTCACTACGCTCGAACGAAGGGGGTGGATGGGGGAGGGGGGCAAGCGGCCGGCGCAGCTCTTGAGCAGTGAAAAGGCTAGCCCGGAAGGAGTCACCCATAATATGACATTGATCTGTGGCTTCTCTTGTTCCCGCCGCCTGACAGGGTATTGGAAACTTACATGGGAATACAGGAACCACCTTCGACTCTTGTGGAAGAGTATTGGAGCCGGTAGGAAGAGGATCACAAAAGTAAGAAAGATGAGGATGACTGGATAGTAGAGATACATCGCGGGCGACCCGTATCTCGTGAAGTTGACCCACATGAAGATGCCGAACAGGAACAGGAAGAAGCTGGGAAACTCGGCCAGCTGCCTCCAGTCCAACTGACTCCGCGCATCAAATTCGAAGATGAAGGGATAATTCACCCGATTCGAAGTCCAGATCTTGCAGTCGAGACAGAACAAGCTAAACAGATACAGCATGAGGAAGTAACCACCGTAAATCTGCATCAGATAACTCGTCTGGGTCCTGACTTCCGAGTCATCGTCAAACAGGAGCTGTGCGCCGTACACCAGCCCCTGAATGGCGAAGACGGCGCCGATGCCGATGAAGATGCCGTTCTGGAAGGCGCTGCCGGACTCGTCCCGCTTTTTTCTGCTGAGGCTTCGGAGCTTCCCGGCCGCGATCTTGTGGTTGCCCCGTTCAAAGTAACGGGCGTATAGGTCCTCGACCGCCTGGAGGTGCCCGTCCAGCACGTCCGAGTTGACGAACCAGGCCTTGTTGACCTTCTCGTTCATATAGCGATAGGGCGGCCGCGCGTTGACAGACTTGTCGTACTTCTTGTTGAGTTTCCTGAAGGCTGTCCGGTTCAGAAGCGCGTAGGACTTGAGAAGCTCGAGGCCACGGTAGAACTCCTGCAGGGCCAGCTTGAGCTTCCTCTTGGCCGTACGGTAAGGCACGTCATCATCAAGCGCACGGCGAGAATAATCTCGTCTCTCGTCGTTGCCATGGCCATCGTGGACAGGTGTGCCCATCGTCTGCAGAGCCTTGGAATTTGGACCTGGCTTGAACAGCTTTGCCCTCAATGGGTCCAGCAGAGGAATGTGAGCTCCGTTGGAGCTGTCGTCCTCCTTCGAAGGGAGACCGTTGGGCTCGCCCTGCCGCTTGCGGTGCTTAGCCTCCGCGATCTCCGACGTTCGCCTGTTACGCATCTCGTGCAGTTGCTCGCGGAGCAAGACCAGTCTCTTGCCGGCCGTGTCCTCCTTCTGCTTGTAGAAGGTCTCGACCTTGTCCAGCTCACCGTCTAGGAATTCATGAAATTCTCGCTCCTTCTCCCGAATCTCGTCGAGCGCACGCAGGTCGTACTCGCTCTTGGATCTGTAGCGGTCGAGCGGCGATGACCCGGTCAGGGTGAACATCCTACGTAGTCTGGCGCGGGGACTCTGTATGTCGCTCGGGGTCGAATTGAATGTCGCCCCGGATGGGAGGACGAGGCGTTCGGGATCCTGGGCATGCTCATCGTGACGGTCCAGATGTGAGCCGGCCATGGACGCACTACGCTGCAGGGCCTGCCGACTCAGTGAGTTTCCGGAGCCAGCACGGTTGGATGGCGGTCTTGTGGCCTGTCCCTCGATCGTGTTGGAAGGTACCCTGATAGCCGGTCCCGGGAGTTCCAGCAGGCTTGCCTTCTGGGTGAGCGGAGCAAGTTGGTGATCCGGCGGCGTGGGGACGATGCTGCCGTAGTGGACGTCCGAGTCGGAGCCCTCGGTGAGGCTCTGCCGTTCCCCGCGATTCCGGATGGGAATGGACTTGGGAGGAGAGCGGCCCATGGGGGCAGGGTCGCCACCTCTGGCGTCTGGCTCTGCGCTCCGTTGGTGGCCGCGGGGCCATGACGACGGCGTCACAAAGGGCGGAGTGCGATCAGACGAGGGCGTGGGCGTGCCAGACCTCTTGAGGAAGTTTCCAGACGGAGTCCCGTTGGCATTGGCACGGCTGATAGCCCTCGTGATGGCCTTGACGTGCTTCTTGCCAGCCTTGTAGTTCAGGTACTTGATGCGCCATTCTGTGATTGGGTCAGCCTGGCTGGCGTCCTCTTGAGTGCACCTGTCTGCATCCTTCCATTCGACAAGTCAGGCCACACAAGGTCTCGATCCCGTGGCCAGCACTGAGGATGTGAGTACAACGATGGGCACTCGTTTGCCAGAGTCGGGGTCTCAATGCGAAACGGCCGGGTTGAGGCGATGGGACTTCTCACCTGGAACCAGATCTCTCTCGAGCTCCTTCGCGAACTTCATCGCGCACGCGTGAGTGACGTCAGAAGCTAGAAGCGGGTTCGACGGTCTACGTGCACTTGCAGTGGGCCCAAGTCCTTAACAACGTCTGGTCGATATTCGCGGCATTTCTCATCCCGACCCTTTCTGGAAATGAGCCGTTGCAGGAGTTTTCGCGGCTGCAAAAAACGACTGACTTCGGTCGGGGTCCAATGTTGACTGATGGTGGTCAACGTTGAGCCCGGTCGACATGAAAGGATCTCCCGTCAGAATTTGTGGGGTCCGTCGATGAAATTAGCTCGACCAATCAGAACCGGCAGAGCTCACGTCCTCCCAGCGTCCTTTGCCTTCTTTTTCTGGGGCCTCGGGCACAATCGTCACCCTCGTTTGGGAAAAGATCTGCACCAGATGCCAAAAGTCCTCGAGCTCATCAGCCTTGCGTGATGGTCAATCGTGCGGCTCAAACAACGTCTACCTGCCATCTACCGTACTGCGTTTGTCTAGCTCTTCCCATCTCTTCAAGTCTGCGAGCTAAGCAGATAGTATTGAGAAGGAGGGCACCTGGGGATGTCGACCCGGCTGCACGGCCCTAGATTTCTCTAGTTGGAGGCCCTAGACGACGCTTGCCCTGGCGTCCAAAGTCGTCGGTGTCGTTCCATTAGGACCCGGAGCCTGGCCTCAAAACCAGAAAAGCGGCCACCCCTTGATCCTACGGGATGTGGTGGCACCGTCCAGCGTGAGACCTAGCATCATTTTGCAAGTGCTTCAATCTTCTCAAAATCGACTCAACACGTCGCGACTTTTCAGCCGCCGGCGGCTCGCCTGTGTTGGTGATTGGCTCCAGGGACGGCTCGTCCAGTAGCGAAATTGAAAACACGGGACGCGGGCAGCAACGTTGCGTCTGCTTATCGCCATCGAAACCGGCACGGTCATCAAAATTTCCATGCAACAAGGTCTGCGTCAAAATATTAAGCAAGACATAAGCATTGTACGATTCGCGTCAGCCGTGCATCATTATGTCTCGACACAAGACACACAAAGAGATCCGCCATGACGTTGGCATCAACATTAATCTTGAGCTCGCAGCGGGCCGAGCCACCACTGCAAAAATTGGACCGGGCAGCTCCATCGTGACAGCTGGCTGGGATGAAGGGCTCATCGGGTCTCTCGGCCACGAGGGCCAGGCACTGTTCGCTTCAAAACCCAGATCTGTTCTCGTTCCACGTGGAACAGGGAGGAGATGACGTTGGCGTTCACAAAAAGCCTGACCCGACCTCACCCCTTGTTCGCTCACCCGAGACTCCAGATCACAAACCTTGAATTGTGAACCAGACTTTCGAGACCTTTGGTCCACTTTTCCACCGTCTGTTTTCATCGAACCCTTGGCGCTGTTCACCGCACAATCCAGGCGAGTCCGTAAGTGTCTCGGCCGACGCGCCGACTACTATTGAAAGTTTACTGAACGAAAATCGCCCTTGTAAGGGACGGGGCTTCAATGCGATATCTAGGTAAATCGCACACATTGTCGTGCGAGATCGAGATCCACAAGCAGCATCGGGATTCCGCCGTAATCACTCTGTGTCTACATAGTAAAGATATCCAGGTCCGGATTACAACTAGGACCCGACGACGACAAGGGTTCAGAATGTTGCACAGGGGGCCGAGACCGATACTATATGTCCAGCAGAGGCGAGTGCACGGTGGGCACTGACCAAAAACCACACGCCAAGCGATAACACCCTCGCAAGCGAGTAGTCATGATGGCTTCATCACCACCCTGCGATAGGAGTGTACCGCTTCGTATCCAGATGGTCTCCTCTTCGTCCAGGCTAAGGTTCTTACGCCCGACCGCTAACACATTCGGACCAATCGCTCCGCATACTACGCGCAACCAGACTCCAGAGCGCGAGCAACGATGCTCCACCGCAGACGAGCTTAATTGCTTCCCCCGCTGCGTGTCATCATCGGCGGCGGCCTGTTTCCGGAAGCCACCGAGTCTAGCGGGCCCGCTCCCGGGCGTCGGCCAGGCTCGGCTGCGAAGGGTGGAAACAGCGCTCAAAGGACTACCGAGCTGACAGGTTATTTTGACATGAGCTTGTGTGTTGCTTGACGAGTGTTCACATGATGAACTGCCAACGATCCCATGACTTGGCATCATGGTTATCAGCGCGCGGTTCGCTTCGATTCAGCGAGAGAACCAAAATACGCGAACACCTCGCTTGATGGCGAGTCATCCCTTTTTGAGACCTTGTCGATCAGTGAGGCTGTATGCTCGCATCCCGGAGTCACGTAGCATGTTTGCCCACCTTGTAGAAGTTTCATGAAACCTCCGCGGGGCTCAGCACAATTTCAACTCGAGCCATCCACCTGCCCACGAGAGTGGAGTCCCCGCCCACCCCCATCTTCATCTTCGTCCTCATCCTCGCCAAAAACGACGCCAGTCAGGCGTTCGCCCACCGCACGTGGGGCTGGAGACTAGGCGCACTTGGCCTTTCTGTCTCAAAGTACCGGTACTTCCACACACACGCGCGCCTCTCTGCCCGCCCCTTCGCTCGTGACTGCGTGCTACATCAGGCCTTGGGTTGGGAATCCCTTCAGATGCCCGTGGACAATAAGCCTCTCTCCCCCAAGAAGGCTTGGAGCATTCCACTGCTGCAATGCTGCGGTGATGCGGGCAGACTAACAGATAAACAAAGGTCGAGTGTTCGTCCTGGTTACCTGCAAAAGGAGGCCCCTACCCCTGCTTGCCGCGATGCAGAACGGGGAGGAAAATCTGCACGTTTGTCTCATTGCAGATAGGATTTCGCCGAATGTAACTAGGCCAAGCAGGCGACGAACCCCATGATTTATGTTGCTGCGATTCTAGCATGAAGCCGGCGTTAGCAATTGAGTGATGGGCTAAACAAGATGTGTGATCCAAGGACGAGCAGGATGTGTGGAAGCGCCGTGCTGCAACATAGCCTTGGTTGACGCCATGGAGGCTATTCCCACGTCGCCCCGGCTGCACCGCATCTAGAGGGACAGGATGCACGGCCGAACTCCGGGGCTATACCTCGACGGCGGTATTGCACAGGGCGATTGTCGCAATATTTGGTTCGCTATAGCTCACGCGCAGGCTCCATGAACCTGTTTTCTTCCTACTTCTTCGTCCTTCCCGCTGAGGCCCAAGATACCGGTGATCCCAACCCCCGCGCTGCTACTGTGTGATTTTCTGGCACTGACGCGATCGGAGGATCCTCGACCGTCTCGACGCCACGCAACCCGCGTCTGGAGGGGAGAGGTGCGTGCGAAACTTCTAAGCGAATGCTGCAAAGGACCAGATGATATGCCCCGATATTGCTGCATACAACAGTAGTAGTGGGGGGAGGCATGTTGTGGCACAGATCAACCCCGCCGGCGTCACTGCATGCTGAGGATTGAAGGGTTCCAGCCTCGAGCGCTTGTCGTCCCGGCGCAGTTCGCAAGGTGATAGCTTTAACACGTCTCTGGCTGAGACATGCGGCAGCCCTTTTCAGCCTGATCTGCCCCCCCCCCCCCCAAGGCTCAGCTGGACAGTGAACGCTTTTCGCGGGAAACCTTCGAGAGCTGCGAACGAGGGCTGGAAGCCAAAGAACGAACGGTCAGTCAAGCAAAGGCTCGACGGTGCGGGCTAAGTTCCACGTGAGATGGACGAAAGACAACTATGTGCAGAAATGCAGGTAGCGTTTGGCGGCCCGACTTTGAAGGTTGCGTCTGAGAAGTATAAGCCGCATGAGATTGCAAGTGAGACAGGGAGGATGGGATGGTACCGTAGCTCACGGCCGGACCGAACGGTTCAGCTGGATGCGGCGGCATCAATTCGCAGATTCCCCGCATGGAGGGAAACCGGCGCTGCATCCTCGCGAGCGCACTATCTTGTCCATGTGTGAAACCACGGACTTCTGGGCCACGTCTCGAGTCAATTACACTTTATTTTCCACAGCACCGACGAAATGGTAGGCTAGCGTTCCCTTGCGCCACATCATGTGTCACCCCTTTCCGTCAAAATGCGAACGGGTCCCTTTGTTTCAACAGGAGCACCGAGGAAGAGAGGGATCTCCAGATACCTCTCGCGACATGCCTGTTCAGACGAACGCCCCAGCAAAAGATTTAGAGTTTCCAGCACCCAACAAGACATGAATCTTGTAAGATGGATCTGCGCCCTATCGTGCTCGCCTCGATCCGAGACACCTAGGAAGGCCCGCGTCGATCATATCGACGAATGCTTGGTTGTATTGATGTTCGAAGGGGCATATTCCACCCCTTCCAGAGAGCGTGCCACAGCGGGCGGTGCGACCGAACCGCCAGGACCAAGACTCAGCCAGACCCAGAGCTCTGGAAAACTTGGTAGCGCAGCCTTGACTAGCGGGCAGAACTATGTACTGTACATTGATCGATGGGCATTGAAGGTTTGCAAGGTAACACCCGTACCGATAGTCCACCGACCGTGTCCCGACCGCGTCCGTACCGCGCAATACAAACAGGAGTACTATCAGCTGTCCCTGGTTGATCAGAGACGTGCTTGGCTTGACATCAACAGGAGCCATTCATTCCTTTTAAAGCTGATGTTTTTGATTTGTGACCTGTAAACCTGCAGCGGGGAATATCGCATCCGGCCTAGCAGAGGGCAGTTCTCAGAACAGAGGGGAAAGTCAGGTTCCAAAGCAAAATTGATGCGCCATCACATTCAAGGGAGTGGCCGGTTAGTCTGGAATATCGGCTCTAACTGTCAATGGTGGCACGGCTCGGCACGGAGAGGTCCTCCATTCGCAGGACTCGGTAAATTATAATGTTCCGAAAAGCCATCGACACCATGCCGCAACGGCGGAAGGGGGGAAAATCATGGAGGATCTGCAAAAAGGTGAAATTGTGGCTTCTGGGCGTTGTGAGGTTCGTCCCAAGTAGGTTGGCGGAACGAGATCTCGATCAAGCGAAGATTCTTGCCATTTTGAAAAGCGCCGAGTTGGCACCAACGATACATGGCATGGTCGTCCGACTGATCAACAAGTGCCAATTGGAAAATATGATCAAACAAATCCGGGAAACCTTGGAGGGCCAGGGGGGAGGGAGGGGGGGAAAGCCATGATACCCATTACATCAGACTCGGATCTGATCCGATGATTGGCCGACCTGTGACGGCAGAGACAGGCATTCCTTCGGTGGCTTTCTTCGCACTTGTTTGCGGCAGACTAAAGCTGTCCTCCGTGTGCCTGTCTGCTGTGAGCATCTGTTATGTACTCAATCAGATCAGTCAATCTATGCTGCTCTGCCATGCAATGCTATCCCTGAATTTTAGCGCTTTCTCCCACCACCGAACCGACCGGAAACGACCACGGCAGAGTGAGCAGTGGTCGGTCTGAAACGGCCCGTCTATTGGCGGTATAGGATCCCCCAACGGCGACCAGTGGCCCGGTGGGGGTTAAGCTGGGAACTAATTCCAGCAACGTGGCTGATGACGGTGCAGTACCAAGTCGAGATCCTACGTAGCAAGCATGAAAAACCGTGTCAGATTCCACTCACATGAAATATGCCTCCAGAAGCCATACCGGTAACCCAACGCCGCCGTGGCTTGCATCTTTTCGTTGTGTCGTGAAGCTTTGCAATACCACCACAGTGGACAACCAACGAGTACAAGGCTTGTACGGTAGACTACATGGTATTGTATGAGGCACTTCCATCATGCCCAAATAATTTTGTGTACATACCTAGGCAGTTGACACGGATCACTTGGGGGCCGACCAGTCGAGGACTTGGTATACGCTGCTGTCCTAGCACAGAGTAACAGTATCTGTGCCTGGGAAGCAACCTGGACCCTGCCTGTTTGCCCACCCCGGGGCAGCGTCCAAGGATCCCCTGCGAGCTGCAAGCACTGCAACCCCCATGGAGCTTGACGGGACAGCGCCAGAGCGCTACCAAAGTAAACTGCAAGAACGCTAGCCGAATTGGGGCAAGAACCAAAGCGACGACCGCGACTGAGCGCCCCAGAGGAAACATTCGGATTGCTTGCTTGGCACCCAGCCCGCCAGTCAGTGCCTTTCAAAAGCCCTGCCGTTCCCCCTCTGCCCACTCAAATCCCGCCCACTCGCGCCTTGCAAGTCGACCAGGACGGACCAGCTTCCTCTCAAGTTTCCCACTCCTCCGCCTCGTCCCCCTTCACGGAACCAGTTCCAGTTCCAACTCCAGCTCCAGACTGGATTGATTGGAGAGACAGTCCTGTCCTGGCCCGCCATCGCCTGTCCCCTGAAAGCAGCCTAGTCGGCGTACGGCAATAACATCCTCACATATTGGCACAGACATCATCGAGCTTCCACCCCCCTGGACAGCCCTTGATCAAGCCTTGGACGCTGTTGCAACCTACGTACCGTACCGCCTTGGTTTAAAGTGCGGAAGTCATACCTTGGCCTTGGTCCTGGCACACCTCTCGACTTCCAACTTCCTGCTCACCGATTTTATCACCGGGCTGGCTCGTCCCACCGCATTCCTTCCGCCTTTTGTCACCAGCTGTTGAATGTTTGGGAAAGCCGACACTCGGTCCTCGAAATTGAGGAAAAGAACAAACCAGGCAGGCCCTGCCAAGACTGCAACGTTGGACCGTCATCTTTACACAGCACACCTTGCACGCCTCGTACTCCTCGTACAAAATACCTACCAAGCCAGTCCTTGATCCGCGACGGTGACCAAGCAGCCAGCCTGACTCTGCCTCTGCCTCCTACCATTGATCAGCATCAGCACTGCCTGTTCTCAAGCGCCCACTCCTCCACCTTCACCCGCAAAGCCAATCTCGTGCAACATTCACCTGCTTGGGTTCGAAACCAACTCTGACTTGCCCCCCTGTTGTGCAATATCATACAATACCAATACGATACACCATCTGGTGAACAGCAAGCAAAGGCGCCTCTCTCAACAGCCGTTCTTGAACCGGCCCTCGCCCTAATTCTTGTCCGCCCGCGGCTCTTCCCGAAATATCCCATCACCCACAGCGGGCTCCATCATCACCTTCTTTTCAGCTGGGATCGAGTCGAATCCACTGACACGCCCCGCTTCCTCGCGCAATACCGCCGTCGCACAGTCCTGGACTGATCTGGTCGGGATTCGGAACGCTCTTGCGTCGTGCACGTTTGCTGCCCTTTTCGGTTGGAGCATTTACGCTTTCGGCCTTGGCCACGCACCACAAAACTCCCTTCCGAGGAGCAACCGGCCAGAGAAATTAACGAACACGCCAACGCGCGCGTACTTTCCCACATTGCTCAGGGAGAACAAGACCCCACTCTTGCAACCTTGACTCAGCAGCGATCGGCCTTCTCGGCCTGCGCTCATCATTTCCTGCTCGGGACGTCGCTACGACGACACAGCCGCCGCAGGAGGACCTTATCTACTGGGCCCGGGACGCTTTTCCATAAAACCTCTCACAAAACTCATCGACCGTGCTATTGGTGTCGCGAGAAGCAGAGGATGCTCGATTCACAAGTACCACGACGGCGTCCACTCCCTGAGTCCGCCATACAGATCCCTCAGTCACATTCGCGCACCCGTACCTCATCCTCTAGCATTTTTCCACCAATACAGGCGCAACAACAACAGGCCATGTATCTCGGCCAACCGCAGCAGTATGGCCACCAGCGGCGGACGCCCTCTGTAAACACCTTCAGCTCCGTTTCGAGCGGAGGCGACAGAGGAGCCCCTCGTCCGGCAGCGTACCGAAACTCTCCTCCCAACGTCGACCTGCGCCGCTCCACCTCCTCCCGATCCAATGGCTCCGTACAGCCACTCAGCTACGTTGCCCTGCTACGAAAACAAAAGGCCACTGTTTGGTGCGACCGCGCACAACCAGAAGATCCGTACATGCTCGCGAAGCAAAAGCAGGCCAAGATGCGGGCGCTGCAGAACGTGGGAGCGGGAACTGCTTCGGGCACTATGAGCACCAATCGGACGTCTACGGGACTCAGCAGTGCAGGTGGCAAGGTGGTGGGCAAGATTCGGCACCACGGCAAGCCCGCGGTGGTGGGCTACTCTCCAGACAGCAACTACGTGGGCGTGGGCGGCGTACCCCTGCGGCTTAGTGCGACCGAGGTGGAAGGCGAGGATTCCGACGACGAAGACATGGCGCGCCAGAGCCTGCATCATCGTAGAACGGGGAGCAGCGGGCGGTCAAGCACGGCAGGAAGCATCGGCCACGGGCGCAGAGGCCTGAACTATCGAGCATCAACGGGCAGTGGCCTCCAGATGACGGGCGGCGGCTCGCAGAACAGCAGGACATGGACCGGCAGCGGCGGCGAGAACACGCCCGAGAGGAGAGGGAGCCTGGCGGAGACCGGATCGGAGAAGCGGCCACCGAGCGACACGGCAAGCGGGAGCAGCAGTCTCGGCGAGCGCGCCGACGACGTGCCGGAGATGGACTCCGCAGCCGCGAGGTTGGCGAGCAACAGTTTGATGAACGCCACGTTGACGAGGGAGAAGAGCGTCAAGAACCCGGATGAGCTGCGCAGAAGAGGCAGCGTCGACGAGAGGACAATGACGCTTACGTCTGGAAGACTCTTCATCGCCAACCCCGACTAACATGCCACCCCCATACCGACACACAACTGATTACAGCCAGCACAAGTTTATTTTCACTTTGTTCATGGACTCATTTCACATCAATACCACTGGTCTGCGGAGGGAGATATACCATCAGTCGCCTTGATTCCTTCCCGCGCTGGCATAGCAGGACACCCACTGCACACACGAAACGGTCATATTGCGCGAGCATTTTCCTTGCCTGCCCTGTACTTCACTTCATGGTCGTCTTTCACATCGATTGCATTGCTGGGCGTTTGAAGGGGAAGGCGGAAACATTCAAACTACACCAATCGAAGTTTTGGATCTGCTTTGTGTCTGTCTCCACGGACGGACCTGTCGGGATGGTCTACTGAGTTTCATGGGCATCTGCTCTCAGGCGGATTCGCCGAGAGGGGGTGGTTCCTGTACCACGAATAATACATTGCCCGTTCATCCGGCGACTTTTTGACATAACAGAAATGGTCCTTCTGCATGCCGTGCCCACACCACCTCCGGAGTACTCCCTGTAAAGACGCATCGCCACCTTGTGTAGTCAAGAGTCATGAAAATATAAAATCGGGCTTTTCGTCATAAAGTGTCTATTCTAACAATTACCCTCCCCTGAGTTCGTATGCGCCCAAGTCCAATCCATGGATGTGTTCGGGAGGCCTGTGAAAGCAACTGTCCTTGTAGACTCAGAAAAAGTAGGCACACGATAAAGAAGACAATGTGTAAAAAGACAATAGCTCCTTTCTGCCATTTATTACTCCAATGGTTGCGTTCCGATGTGCTTTCATCTCGGACGGGAAGCACTGTCGGTGCCGAGTCAAAATATCAAAGCAATTGTAGGCAAAAATAGAGTTCTTGGCCGTGAAAGTGGCCCGTGCTCCTACGCGCCATCCTGCACAACCTAACGCGACCACTACGCGTTATGAGGAAGGGTCCACTCTGATCTGTCTGTTACCTCTTTCTCCCTCCGGCATCCTGAACCTTGTTGATTAGCGACACGAACCACCGTCGAATTGTCTGTTCCTTTTGAAGCTTTGTTGGGGGGTTTTCGTCAGCTCGAAAAGCCCTTTGGAGAGAGCAATTGTCCAATTGCTTTATTTGTCGAAATACCCATTCGTCGTCTTCTTGTTGGCCATCCAACCTCGAACTCGACCTCGACCTCGACCTCGACTCTTCCCAATTGTGAACGATCACACACCGACAACACGCACGCCGCCCGTACACAACAAACGCCCTCCACGCGCCTGCCCTGCCTTTCCCCGTCCCCACCTGCACAGACTTGGGCCGGAGGCCATCACCACATCGATGCCGCTTATGATTATGTCAACCAACACCGCGGAGATGGATTCTCCAAGCAACAGGAAGCGGAGTCACGAGGTGTACTCCGACGACGCCTCTGATGCCCCGCTCAAGACGGAGCCGGAGCTCGATGTCAAGATGAACCCTTCAGACCTTGGTATGTACAAGACGGGAACGCCAGCACCCTCTGGCTGTATCCAATGCGTCCAGGCAACAACAACAACAACAAGTGACTAACCAAATTTCAATAGGCACCTCCATCCCCCCACACCTGTCCAGAACCTCTCCCCCGGTACAAAGCAGCCCGGCAGCCATGACAGACGCGAGCTCCAGCACGCCCGGTGGAGGCTGCACGTCTCCCAACACCCCCACCAGACAACCACTGCAGCCCGTCACCCCGGCACCGCACAACGCTCTCGCCACGGGCCGACCTTCGACAACATTCCCTCCGGCCAAGACCGTGCTCGCCAACGGCCAAGGCCCTCCCACCAAGAGGAAGAAGTTGACCCCAGCAGAGAAACAGGCCAAGGAAGCTGAAGAAGCCATGAAGAAAGCCGAGCGGGAGAAGAGGAAGCAGGAACAAGAGAAGAAGAAACAGGAGCTAGAGGTGCAGAAGCAGATCATGGAGGAGAAGAGGGCTGCGAGGCAGGCCGAGAAGGACAAAAAGCAGGCCGAAAAAGAGCAAAGGGAGCGCGAGAAGAAAGAGGAAGCCGAGCGCAAGGCGCGAGCTCAGACTCGAATCGGGGCCTTCTTCAAGAAGGACCCGTTGATGCCGAAGCATGCTCAGTCAACTCTGGCAAGCGATGAAGTGAAGGCTAGAAGTCCGTCACCGGTGGCTGCCCAGACTCAATATGAGAAGTTGGCAATTCCTTTCTTCGTCCACAACAATGTTCGACTCGCAAAGAACCATTTTGCTGCGGACGAGCAGACTCAAGCGGTCAAGACCGCCATCATCACCGACTACCTCGCCGGAAAACTATCACCAATGTCGACCAAACCATACGACCCAGTTCATGCCCTGAACCTGCCTACTGCGCCAAAGCCGCGTGGAAAGGCATACCCGAGTGTCAAGAACCTCATGGTCGACCAGATCGGTGGCATGTCCAACCCCATCGACCTGAGTGCCGCACCCTCAAAATTGCCTACGCACCAGTTGAAAAGCATTCCGTTGAAACAGCTGTCATTTCACGAGGACGTGCGTCCGGGCTATTATGGCACAGTGACCAGCGTTCAGTCTGTCGCAGCACTGCGGAAAATGGCTCGCAAGCCGACATCGAAAGATCTTCCGCTGAATTACGACTACGACTCCGAGGCAGAATGGGTGCAGGGCGACGAGGAGGGAGACGAGGAGGGCATCGACGAAATGACCGATGATGAAGAGGAGGATGACGATGACAAGTCCATTGACGAATTTCTGGACGACTCCGAGGACGTGCGGCGGGGTCACGGCCCATTGATGCCGATGAACTCTATGGAGCCGGAGACCAGCGGCATCTGCTTTGAGGATCGGAAGAGGCGGAACCCGAATCCGCAGATGTACAAATACCGGATGGAGCTCATGATACGTAAGTCTTTGCTTTCAGTTCTGCTGCGTGACTGCCACTGACCATGTCTACAGCGAATCTTGAGCACCATCATAGCATCGATCCGTTCTCGACGGCCTACTGGCCCCAGGACACAAAGACAACCACTTCTACAAGTCCAGGTCAGATCGTCAAGGCAAAGAATGCCAAAGTCAAGGCTGCCGAGAGCACGCCGAGTGGAATCATGCCCCCGCCCCCGGCACCCGCCGCTGCCGCTGCCGCCATCGTCTCAGCGCCTCCTGCGGATCTCGTACCGGCTCATCTGATGGATGAAGTTAAGGACATGATCATGCAGTTCAAATACCTCCCCAAGGCAGCCATGGTGTCTACCCTACAGCAAAGATTCGACAAGTACAAAAAGGCTCAGATCCAGGCCACTTTGGAATACGTGGCCGAAAAACCCAAGAAGAAGGGCGATTGGCAGCTGAAGGCGGGCGTCTGAGCAGTAGTGTGTTTCGATTATGATTTCTTGACGTACGGTGGCGTTCTGAGGATTTGTATCTTGCTGGTAGCTCAAGGAAAGGGGGAGCTCAACAAATGCCGTGGTCGCATGCGCTCACGCGGTGGCATCTTTCGTGAGAAGGCGTTAACGATGGGGTTGGTGGGATGGCAGGCTCCTTCTGAGACTGAGAGGGCTTCAGGCGCATTATTTTGCACGTCTCGCACAGCGTCGCTCAGATGGCTTCTTGCTAGCTTCGGCCTTCACGAATATCGGGGCACATGAACGTGGAGAACGAGAAAGATGTGATTAGACGAGGACGGGAGCATTGATGGGAGTGAGCTGCCTATATCAACTGTTGGCATTTGCTAGTGAGATGGGGCAGGTGTTGCAGACCAAGCGCATCCTTGCTGGCATATTGAGGAGTCGGACTGGTGAATCGCATCAGAACTATCAAGATCTCTCCGTGTTCCTGATGTATGTATGCTACGCGTGATGGTATAACCAATGTAAATTTCGCTCCACACCGAAAAGTCACCGTCACATCAGGGGACGAGTAGGGGACGAGCACCGTCTCGAGTCAACAGAGGTTCGTCCTAGGTTCGAAGTGACTTGAGCACCCTTCCACTTCCACGTTTCGAGGTATCTTTGGATTGCACCACTGGTGTGAGGATCCATGGATACGCTTTCAGACAATTCAAGGCCTCTCAGAGTCAAAATTAAATACAGACAGTTCATATAACACCAACGAGGGGCGTGTAACATACTGGTACCCAGCAGATGAAATGCCCAGGCTATACTCAGGTACTTGGGTAAGAACTTGAACATGCAGCCTTTGCAGAAGATTACAACCTTCTTATTATGGAAACATCTTGAATGAATTCTATTAATCTTCCGTATACTATTTTCTATGCCGTATGTAGCAGTGTGCGTGACCTGAGATAGACATTTTGCGACCTTGGGAGCTCTGCTGCCCAAGCGCGTGCCCAGTTGCAAACATTGTGTGTATATATACCTAGCACAGGGCATATGGTCACCCAACGCCAAGTGCGTCAGTTGTTCCAAGGTTGTTCATAACTACTCCATTTATCATTGCCACAATATGAAGAGCGCAAAAGAATCGCTCAGGGGACTGACGACAAGGAGAAGGCTCCGTTGAGAGCGGCTGTGGAGGGGGCGCGTGAGGATCTTTCAGATGCCCAACAAGCGCAAAGCAAAGTGATGAATGCCTTGAACAAGTTCAATATGTCCAACGGTGATGGTATGTCGAGGGCCAGGCTTGACCTCGACTTGAACAATGAAGCCGACTTTAAGACAGACGCAAACAAGAAGGCGACGGCTGCATGGCTTTCAGGCCAGCTCGGTACTGTGGCTGATCGGGGCAGCTCGAGCAGCTCAACGACAAACGGAAGACACTGCTCAAGTCCACTGGTCCCACCATCCCGGTTGTGACAGGAGCCCACGAGAAGGGAGATGGTGGTGCAGAAAGGAGCGGCACGCATGTTGCGCCCGATGGCGCCCAATATGCCAACCCGATCTTCGGTACAAAAGGCCTCCCCGCTGACCTTGGAAAGTACAGGCGGGCCCGCAACAACGACCAACGATGCTTGGACCGATATCAACCTCTCCTTCTCATCTCAAGACCAGAGTCAAGGTACCGACAGCTCGTCTTGGGGCATGAGCGTTGGCGGCGGTGTAGGCTGGGGGCTGTGGTCCGTGGGAGGGAACTATGCCCATGACCAATCGTCCTCGGATATGCAGTCCGACATGTCCTCCTGCGACGTCAACATCTCCTTCCAAGCACTTGTCGTCAATATGCGTCGCCCGTGCTATACGAAGAAACTGTTCTCTGACAGCGAGCTCGACACCGCGACAGGTATCAATCTCAGTCCCGGCCTGGAACGTTTTCAGAACTGGATCGCCAAACCGCAAGAGTCCATCAGTAACCTTGCCAAGTACAACATGTTTCCAGCCTTTCCCACGTCCTTTATTATACCTGCCAACACCACCATTGAGTTCCACGGCAATACTCGGCATATCGAGCAGCACATGAGTTCTCAGTCTAACTCGGGCAATGCTTCAGTAGGCTACGGACCCTGGAGTGTACCTAGGTAGATAGCAGCTTCCATCAGAGCAGCTCGCACCAGAGCTTCTCCATTCAGTCAACCTCTACTGGGTGCAAACTTCTATTCACCTCTCCTCAAATCATTGGGTGGGTCAGCCAGATTCTGCCTGCACTGCCCAGGGACCCAGCTTTCGAGCCCATAGTACAGAATGTGCTCCCACAGAAGGTGTAGCTTTCGGAATGATACCTAGGTATCGAAGAGGAGGCTGATCGAAAGTTGCTACACAGGCCATAAGCGTTTCGTTTCATGGCTTTCGGCTGGTCTCTTTTGCTGTAATCGGTCGCATTGAGCCCCATCTAGTACCTTGGTAGTCTGCACGTCTTCGTATGCTGCTATGCATACTTAGGTAATCTATGTTTCCTTGTACAAATGGAACGCGCTGCGTCGATCCCTGTTTCTTCGAATCCCGGCAGATCTGTAACTCAATCCTGATAACGCGATATTGCCGGTGTGAAGTGGCTGCTCATTGACTGCCCAGGTGGCTCTAGATCAATGAACAGCAGAGAACGCCGTTGGGACCGCTGTCTGGTCGAAACGGTAACGACCTTGGAAGTCTCAGAGCACTCACTACCTACCTAGGTTGGTATCAACTCGGCCTTTTGTGAATCATCCATCCATATTTGATATACCAGAACCACCTTTAGTAAATGCCAACGACATGGTCGACTAAATAGTATGGATTTGATGGTCTCCTTCACACTACCCAGAGTCTTCAATGAAAACGTGACCTGATGAGCTTCGTCGTTCTCCCAGGTGTTATGGTGACCACGGATATGCACTCAGTTGGGCAGAAGGTCTCCGCTGCATGTGACGCGCCAGAACAACTGGTTTGGGGATTTGTTAAGCTTGCGCGGGACTATGGCACGACCTTCGGGTGGTAGAGTCCTGTGTCAAAAGGCTGCTAGCTTGATATTGCCTTCAAAATATATATAAACTTCACGAATCACCACTTCAACAACTTGGAAATTGATTGCCATGCCCTGTCAAAGTGTCAAAGTGCAGCAACCATACCAAATGGGACTGCTGTAACGTGGGCTCGCTGGAGAAGGGTGAAAGAAGAAAGTAGCCATTAGGAGAAAATGCGTCAATACCCCAATCCACCACCTAAATTTACCCTCTCCATCCCCCGCGTGTCCCTTTGCTACTCACTACCGTTGTCCTTAATTTTAACCTCGACGGGTCTCCGTAGAAGCTCGTCTTGGTTCGTTCGTGGTCGCGTTCTTCGGTACATACATAGATGCATATTTCCAGTCAGTGTATTACATGCGCCTGCTTTGTTTACCACCCTCCCTTCCCCGGCCGGTCCCTTCCATCTCCTCTCTATGATTTCATGTTGAGCCCAAAGAAAGAGATTTTTGTTTCCAAAGATCGTCAACAAGAAGGGCAAACGTTGGCCAAGACAAAGCTAGATGGACAAATCACTAGTCATCCATCGGTCTGTCCTCCAACGTCACACCACGGTGCTCCTCAGCAGTGGGCTCAATGACAGGGGTCGGGTTGACAGGAAGAATTCGCCGCCCCAGCGACTGCCGAGCAGGATTGCGGCCGAGGGAGTTGCGCTTCTCGAGCGACTCGGTCGACCGGATAGTCTCAGACCGACTCCTGGTCGAGTTGGGGGAGTCGGTCGTTTCGCTGCCGTTGACGGTGGACTCGGGCGAGGTGCTCTGCGTGGGCGTGCCCGCCCCCTCGCCGGGGACCTCGAGGCTGGAGCGCTTGATGCCCAGGACGGGGCCCATACTCTGTCTTGCGGGGGTCTTGCTATCCGTGGGGCTGCTGACACCGGGTGCCGACACGGGGAATCGGCCGACGCTCCTGTCCCTAAGGTGCGAGCTGCCTGGTCCGCGCGGGCTGGGTGCCGGGGAGGTGGCCCTGCTGCGGCCTCCTGACTTCTCCAGCAGCGCACGCTGGCGCTCCTCCTGGTGTTGTCTGCGGTTGCTCTCGTTGGTGCTGATGGACCGGGGTCGGTGGTTCTCCTTGACAGAGCTGAGCGGGGTGGAAAGGCTGGCTGTCGACATGCGCTTGAGTTCGCTGAAGATGGCGGTCTTGTGAGTGAACAAGTCGCGGAGTAGGCGGTAGGCGTGCTTCTCCTCCATGGTGAGGGAGGTCTCCACACGCGGTCGCATGATGGCGGGTGCCAGCGCGGTAGCAAGGGAAGAGACGTATTCCTCATCGGCACTCGTCAGCTCGATGAGTCGGGTGAAGTGATTCATGCACGCGTCGAGTGTGGCGATGTTGGTGAGCCTCAGCTGGGACAATGTCTGCTGCAGCACGTTCACGCGGTTGCCGTCTTCAGATGTCTCGGGCCCAGGATTGTTGTAAAGGTTTCTGATGATCTCATATACGTGAGAAGACACGAGGGAATCTGTGTAAGTTAGTATGACTTAGATCATCGGAGCTAGGGAAGAGCAGACTCACCAGGAAGTTCAAGGAGGTAAAGCTTCAGCAGGTTGGCAACAGTGGGTATATCAAATTCAGAAAAGATCTCGGGTGGGAAGGGTTTGCCGTCGTTAACCTTGGCACGAAGAGCATGTGTCTGAGAGAGTGGAACATCCACCAGCCAGACGTCCCGTCTGGCGTCATCGCCTTCCAGGTCAGGGTAGTGGTTGTCGAGGTAGGTGAGAATGGTCGTGACAACGAAAGGAACGCGCTTCTTGTCCGCTCTGGCGCGAGCCTCCAGGTCAACACCGAAGGTCTGCTCATCAACCTTGTTGTAGTAGTTCTCGTAAATGACAACCTTTGGAGCGAAGCGCCCGGTGCGGTAGTTCTCTAGGAGATAGCGCAGATCCCCTTGTGGTTGAATCGTCTCTTGGTACAACATCATCTTGTCGACAGCGGACTGGATGACCGGGAGAACGTTGCCAATGGCGCCCGAGAAGTCTAGGATGACGGTCTTGATGGCCTTGAGCCTGTCGAGCTCACAGCGCTCGAGGAACTTGAGGTGCACCGCGATGGCCTCCTCAAGATCGCATCTCGTCTCGTCCAGCTTCTTGACACCGTTTTTGTACTTGTCATCTGCCTCTCTCTGCTCCCTCCGCAAACGGTCTGCCGGTGTCTCGTTGGGGTATGGGTTGTTGAGTGGGTTCCAGTTCGCCAGGTATTCATTCAGCGTGCCCACGACAGGCGAGTCGGCGGTCTCGGTGCCATTGGAGGCCATCGAGAAGGTCCTTCCGACCGGTGGCTTCTTCTCCGGTACGCCAGACAGCTGGAAGGCCTTTGGTCGCCATTGGTAGAACAATTTGGAGCTGTTGGCGAACGTGTTGCCAACGTTTCCGACGAGTCGCAAGAAGCCACTGGAGACCAGATCCTGACCGATGCGCTCCGCGTAGCTGACGCTGGTGGTGTCCATGTACTTCTGCAGGTACTCGACAATGTCCGCACCGGCCGACGTATTCATGTACGTTCCCAGAATCGGCACTTTGGTATCCTGCAGCTTGATATTGTTCAACATGTGCGCAAGCCGCTTCTTCATCTCGTCTTTCTCGAAGTGCTCGTCACCAATTTCGAAAACTTCGTCGTCATCGCTGACATCAGCCTCCTTGTCCTTGTGCTCCTTGTTGTCCGACACCTTGATCTCGGGTATGTTGGGCTTCGGACTGTCTTGGGGGTCCTGGAAGGCGAACTTGTTCTCCTCCTCAAGGTCCTCGACCAGACGACACTTGTTGAAGTAATTGCTCCTCAGCTTCTTGACCTGTTCGGCTTGTCGGTCATGGGTCTTGATGCGGGTCTGCAGCTCATCCTGCGAGTCTTGTATGCGCGTCTCGTGGGCCTCGCACCATCTCGAGAAGGGGTTCACGACGAGGTCTCGGATGTTCTGGGCGATCTTCTTGTGGTTTCTTGCGCCGTCTATCATCTCGGTCCGCACGCCGTCGAAAGCCTGCAAGACAGCGCTGGGTCAGCGATGTCCATCATGAGGAGAAAATCTGTAGACGACTGTGTACCTTTTTGAGGCTAGCCCCATCATCTTTGGCAAAGCCGCCCTGTATTTTGTCGACTGCTGGGGCAATCTCCGAGAGCTTCTGACCGTAGGCCTCCTCGGCCTCTGCGCGCATGCGGGCAATGGTCATGACCTGCCGGTTCTCGATAACGCCCTGCTGCAGCTTGCTGAACAGAACCCCGAGGCCTGCATCGTGTTAGCGGAACGCGAGTCCAGGCGCGTTGGTAGGCACTTCTCCCCTACCTGCAGCATAGTCGCCGGTCCAAAAGCTGTCTTGGAAGCCGGGCATGTTGGGCAACGTCGGCACGGCGTGCACCTGTGTCAGGCCTGTTGTTGTTGGACTGGAATGAGGCAACAGCGAGTGATCCGAATTACGGGTTGTGTAAAGACATCTACGACTGTTTGTCTTCTTGTTGTCTGCTGTTGCTCTTTGTTCAGAGGCCGTCGTCGGGGGTCGGGAAGCAGACCGTTGTCGATTGTTTCTGATTCTGTTCCGTTCTGTTCTGATCGTATTCGTCGGCAGGGGCCGAGCAGGGCTAGGAAATCCCGATGAGGCTGAGCAGCTGCTCGTTGGCGGTCCAAATCCCAAGTGACCCAGTGCAAGTGCTGCAGTAGGAGCAGGAGTGACTCGGTTGGGTCCTGATCGTGGGTCGCTTTGCCGCTTCCGGAGTTCAGCAAGAGCTGATGCTGGCGGTGTAATTGACAGTCGCAGCCAGAAAGAGCAGGGGAGGCGTGTCACAGGTGAGACGCGATAATTGTGACGAAGAACTGTTTCCCCCCGAGGTAGATAGTCAACGAAAAGTTTAAAAATGGGAAAGGGGTCTTGGCCTTGGAAGGAAAGGGGACGAGCAGTAATGGCGGTCATGTATTCCTTCTGCATGGGCAGAGCTGAAGATTGCCAAAGCTTGCACGCTCGTTTCGCGACGCTACTCCGAACTATGTGCTCTGTCCGGTACGAGCACAGTACCTGACCTGACCAGCCCGGCTTTGCAATGCACTGTCAGGAACTGAACCGAATCGAAATCTCCACGCAGTCCAGCGTGGAGAGCAGGGCCCGCCCCACCCCAGTGCCGTCACTGTCATTGGCGAGCAGCCATCTGAAGTTGCCCCATGCCGGTCCAGGGGTACAGGGCCGAGACGGGGCTCGGCGGCCTCGTGGGGTGCCCCCTGACTGAGATCCAGTGGACAGACACCGACGGGACGACTGAATACAACTTGAAATGAAACATTATTCAACCAATCCATGCGTCCGCTGTTGTTTTGTTCTCTTGTTTTCCTCCACCCGATGCTCTGTGACGTCGCCAAGTGTCTTACTGCATTGGTCTAGTTTGATTGCTGCCACGCTCGCAGTCATAATGTTAAAAACCTGGTGGTGACAGTGACAATAAACATGACATGCCCGACAATGCGCTGCAAGAGGTACCTGGAGATCCTGGTACCCTGGTCCGTCATGCAATTCTCTCTCAATTCTTGCCATGGAATAATCTCCTGGGAATGCCTTTCAGAGGACTAGCACTATATAGAATAAATAGTATATGCAAGTCGCATTGCGTTTCGATTCAAGTACGAAAGTACGAGGAGTCCCCGGATCCGATGCAGTGTATTGTGCATACCACAGTGGCTCTACTTTGCCTTCCCGAGTGGCATATACCAAATACGCGCAAAGGTTTACAATGTCCCCCAGATCATCCTCGTCAACGTGGAAGCGAGCAATGGCGTCAACTCTGAAGGACGATCACATGCATCTCACGGGTAGTCCACGGGTACCTAGGCGCTGTTCTGGTCAGGCCCGGCGGCTCCCTCAAGTATGGGGTGAGGTTCCAACGGCGACTACGAGGTAGTGCACGGCGGCACGGCGGCAGGGCGGCAGGGAGGCAGGGGTTCACAGGCGTGACGGCTGCCCATGTAGGGCTCTGGCTGCCCTGCCGGTGATGTGATGATCGACCATAACTGTCGCTTATCAATCTTTCGGCATGTTACAGTAACCGTGGGTGTTTCCGGTTACAACCACCTCGACGATATCGACGATATCGACTTTGTCGACTCTCCTCCCCATATTGCCATCTTGAGATGCCCACGGCCGATGTGGATCTCAGTCAGTCATATTCCTCCCCAACCCACTCTCATCTGAACTCATAAAAGCTTCTCTGGGGTTCCCAGTCGACACCAATGTATCCACACGAGAAAGCGCAGACGGGCCGAGATGATATTATCCGGAAGCCACGTTTGCCGTCTCGTATTATCACATTGGTCGTCGTTGCTCTCACCCTCATCGGCCTCAATCACTGTCTCCGTCCCATCTCAGATTTGTTGTCGCCCAAACCTCTGACCATCGAGGACCGGGTAAAGAACATCCTCATAACTACACCCTTGATAGGTGGGCATCTTTTATAATTACACGCCATCAGTATAGGTCTGAGAACAGAGAAGCTGATGATTCTCAGACGGTCACAATGACATGCCAATACTGATTCGCATGCTTTACCTTAACCACATTAACAATGAATCCTTCCAAACCCCCTTCGAAACGGGCAAGACTCCGGGCCATGTCGACCTTGTCCGCTTGCGCGAGGGCAGGAATGGCGGCGCGTTCTGGTCTTTGTATTGGATGTGCCCAAGCAACATGACCGATTTCAGCGACGAGATCTACGCCCCCATCGTTCAGGCCACCTATGGACAGATTGACCTCATGACCCGGCTGCAGGCGCTCTACCCGGCGCAGTTCTCCCCCAAGGTCAACGCCAGCACCGCCCTCGCCGCCTTCCAGCAGGGCCAGCTGGTCTCACCGTTCGGCATTGAGGGGTTGCACCAGATTGGGAATAGCGCCGCTAACCTGCGGCGCTTTTATGAGATGGGGGTGCGATATGCTACCTTGACGCACAACTGCCCCAATAGGTTTGCTGATGCCGCCATCTGGTCGAACCCCATGCGCAAGGCGCCCGAGGGCGGGCTGTGGGGCGGCGTCAGCGAGGAGGGCAAGGGGCTCATCCGCGAGATGAACCGCCTGGGCATGATCGTCGACTTGTCACACACCAGCGTTGACACTCAGGTCGACGTCCTCGGCGGCGGCGGGGACGGCTGGGAGGGGAGCCTGGCACCGGTCATCTACAGCCACAGCTCGGCGCACAGCGTGTGCCCGCACCCGAGGAACGTCCACGACCACGTGCTCGAGCTTGTTAAGCAGCGGGACAGCGTCGTCATGGTGAACTTTTCCCCGGATTTCATCTCGTGTGTGGACAATGGCAACGAAAATGGGATTCCGGACTTCTACCCGCCTAATTCGACGCTCGCCCAGGTCGTGAAGCACATCATGTATATTGGGGACTTGATCGGGTATGACCATGTTGGTCTGGGTAGTGACTTTGATGGCATCCCGAGCACGCCAGAGGGATTAGACGATGTCTCGAAGTATCCAGATCTGGTGGCGGAGCTGCTAAGGCAGGGCGTGAGCGATGATGATGCTGCCAAGGTGGTTGGTGGGAATCTGCTCCGTGTTTGGAAAGATATCGATGCCGTTGCTTTGGACTTACAGGCCAAGGGCACGCTGGCGCTGGAAGATGATCTGGATTCGTTGAGGTTTGAGTCGGTCGAGCAGATGGAGGCCATGCTGCCATTGTAGATCCGGGGTTGCAAGTGTACCCACGGCATGGGTGTTAGATCTCAAACCAATAATTGAGAGCAGCGCACAAAAGCTTTTAGAAAGCAATCCTCGGCACTGCTGAGAAAAACAAGATCGAGAGAAAGAATTGCACTTGCTCGCAAAAGGACGACGTTCTAGTTGAACTTAGGTGAGATCAAAGTCTGTTCAATATTTTTGGACTTCTGGCTGGGGATCTTCTGTCTATCACAGCCAGCGATGCCTGCCTTCTCTTGTAAACGCCGCCTGTCCACTCGCACGCCCATATACAGCATATCTGTCCATGGCCTCGTGTATCGCATGATGTCTGACGCGATTTTTTCATTTTTTTTTTTTTTCACTGTGTCCGCCAAATCTCGGTGCGCTTGGGCAATCGGCTTGCTTCTGAAGCAATTCCTGGCATACAAGCCATGCGTTTATTTACTGTCCCATCCTCAGCACTCCAGCAACTCCAGGCCATCCGCCCAAACGAGCCAATCCGTGTAGCCAGCAAAGCCAACCAGCCAGCCACGGAATCACCACCGGCCGAACCGCTCCAGCTTGTTGAAGCGGTTCGCCGTCGAGTTCTGGTTGTGTGCGCGCTGGCCGCGCGCGGGCAGGCCCATGACGTGGCGCTTGCCGCGGTACGTGCCCATGTCGCGCAGCCGCTTGATGTTGTTCTGGACGACCTTGCGCGCGTCGTTCTCGATGTTCATGGCCGACAGCTCCGCGGTGAGCTGCAGCACCGTCTTGGGCGACAGCGCCTCGACCCGCTGCCGCGGGAAGATGGAGTATTTCGCCATGATGCGGTCGGCCGCCTGGTCGCCGAGGGCGAAGAAGGAGGTCAGGGCTTTCTGTTGTGTGTGGCGGTGCGGAGTCAGTCTTGGTTCTCTTCTTCGCTTCGGACGGGTGATGGGTTCGGAGTAGTGGGGGCAACAGCCAGAGCGCGCCGCCGCGGTGCCATCAGGTCGAGGTGGTGAGGTGTCTCTGTACACGAGTGTGTGCGTACCTTGACGAACTTTTTGTGGCCGAAGTTGACCCCGGCAATAAAGATCTGTACATCGTCAGTCTCAATTGCGCCTGGAGCAGAAAGAGGGAGACACGCACCGCCATCTTGACAACAGTATGTCCTCCTCACCTCGACAGGAAAATCATTGGCAATCCGCAGTGTCGGTTTGCGACAAGACGTTGATTCTGCCGCATCGGCGCCGTCAATCTTCGGCCGTTCTCGCGGCTCTGCGGTGAGTAAGCATACCCCTAACCCTCGGAAAGTTGCAACATTGAAGGCCGTTCTCAGACCATTGAACCCACCCCCCCCCCCTTCACCACCCGGGGGAGGGGGCGGCTCCGGGGCCACCCGTTGCAGCTCCCTCACAAGAAGCACTTGCATCTCGGTACTATCCGTCATTCCAACTTTAGGCCGTGTCTTAATTTTATAACTGCTTGTTTTGAGCTGTAAGAATAGGCATCGGGTTTGAGCACTAGATAGCAATTACAACAAGAACCTTGGAAGATCGTGCTCGGTTTCCAATGTTTTCGTAGCATGATGTTGCTCTGGTCAAGGAATCCAGATTTCAACCAAGCTCATATAAACACCTCTCACTCCATATGTAGGTACAATAAATTGCTATTCCTAGCAAAAAGTTATAATCAACAGCAACAGACCTTAGTTAGAAGTAACTCTGCACACCGTTTGAAGAATTATACCATATACCTGTAACATTGAATCTCTGTGTTCATTGCTACACTACCTGGGTATCTATTGCGTTATTGTGCCTTATATACATAAGTATTTTGATATGCTGAGCCTGCAAGTAAGAGTGGATTGCAGATAGAGAGAATCTACATACCCAGGAAGTTCACAAACAAGCGCTCAACTGTGAGCTACAAACTATAGGTATAGAAATCGAGAATTCTTTTGCGATTGCTGGTTCTCAAATAGAAGGGGAAAAAGGAAAAAGCCTGATAAAAGTGTGCTAGTGGAGAAGATTATGCCATAACTACCTAGGTATATGCCGGCGGAGACAACATTAATACCAGGCCCCTCATCTCGATCGAGGGCCTGGTACCACCTCAAATACCTGAGGGTAGACCCCAATCTCTATAAGTCGCTCTTGGCATTGCGCCAGCCAGCGTCAGCAACTGTCATCATCACGCATGGCAGCTTTGAACCACCTGAGGGATCTGTAGACTGTTCCCGGGGCCAGAAAGCTGCAATCACTGAATCGACGCCTCTGCGACTGAGGAGGCAAACCCATACGCACGCACGTCTTCGAGCGCCTCTTACTTCCTGACACCCCGCTATGGCTGTCCCTAGTTTCAAGATCAAGGCCGCGGCCGTACATGCTGCTCCCGTCTATATGGACAAGGAGGCTACGACTGCCAAAGTGGTGAAGATCGTCGAAGAAGCGGCTACGAAGGACCTCGACCTTTTGGTGTTTCCCGAGACCTTCATACCAGGATATCCGGCAAGACCACCCCAACATCTCTACGTGCTTCCCATCTTTTATCAACGCCAGAGACTAATGTGATCATCGACACACAGTATTTCACAGAGGCCTACCCTCCGCTGACCCAAGTCCAAGCTCTGTCTCAGTATGCACAGCAGAGCGTGGTCTGTGACGATTCGGACTTCTCGATACGGGCCATACAAACAGCCTGCCGAAACAACGGAATGACCATCAGTCTGGGCATATCGGAGCGCATGTCAGGTGGCTTCACCCTCTTCAATTCGCAGGTGAACATCGGCCGCTCCGGTGAGATCCTAGGCGTCCACCGCAAGCTGCAGCCCACGTTCGCGGAGCGATACGTCTGGGGGCAAGGCGACGGCTCGACGCTGCGCGTGTGGGGGACAGGCCCGAACGGGGCCGACAGCTATAACCTCGGCGGGTTGTGCTGCTGGGAACACACGTTGAACGGCGCGCGGCAGGCGCTCATCGAACAGAACCAACACGTCCATGCGGCGGCGTGGCCGGCGCTGTCGACGATGAAGGGGTTCGAGGGTGTCGCAGACTCTCAGATCGAGGCGCTGATGAAGACACATGCCCTGACAGCGCAGGTGTTTGTGCTGTGTGCAGCGAACTACGTGGACAGTACCTGTCTCAGGTGGATGGAGGAGAATTTGGGACCGCAGGACTTGGTGAAGAAGGGAGGTGGATGGTCGGCGGTGATTCATCCCTTTTGCTCGTTCCTGGCCGGGCCTCGTACGGGAGACGAAGAGTGTCTGGTCGCGGCTGAGCTAGACTTTGCGAATCTAGGGCCGGTGAAGGTTTGGATTGATGGCAATGGGCACTATAAACGGCCCGAAGTGCTTCAGTTAAAGGTCAATAGGGGATCATTGTGGCCAGCCATAGCTACATCGGAACATATGGAGGATGATTCTCAACAAGATGGAACCAGCGCAAAGAGAGGAAAGGCTCATTGAGCTAATGCAGCAAGCGAAGCTGCAATTGGACTTTGACAGATACCTGCAATGCTATTTATTTTCTTTTAAAGCGGCTTCGCCTGTTGGCACTCAGTAGGCTCCAGATACTTGAGCGATAAATGCTCCGTTATTGAGGCTTGATAATGGGATTTGCAGTATATATTTTCATCATTTTGAACATTACTTTCAAAACAAAGACAGAAGCCTAAGCAAGGAAATCGAAATCAAGTTTCATTGCGTACTGGTGGCCTTCCAGAAACAGGCCTTAAGAGCCATTCTCTCTAAGTACCTACCCAAGCAATCTGCAAAGTAATTGTATAGGCGCATTCTTGCAATATGATTCTATGAATTTGTAGTCGTTAGAACCAAAGCCCTTATAATAGCTAGACGTCCCAAGGCTGTTTAGAGCGAGCCCCCCGTTCAATTTCTACTGTGCCAAGGCAAGGAAGTGCTCGAGGGATTGTAGTAGAGATCAGGGAAATATCAGCTGCAGAATTAAGGGTACATACCTGTGTACGTAGGTGGCGCAACCCCTGTTCAGCAAGCATTGATGGTGTTCTATGTTGCAGTAGGACATCCGGAGTGGCAGCCTAGCCGCCTCCCCTGTGTGGACGTCTGACGGTCTCGATTTGCGGCACAGCAAAAGCACCACCGCAGACTCTGCCCCGTCTGCCTAGCATCAATTTCCCCGCTGGCTCAGAAATGGTAAATGAGATCAATCAGCCTTCTATGGCTTGGTCGACTTGATCATATTCCCCCCTCAGTTCTCTTTTTCGAAACAATGGCTCACATCATATCTCTCCCTGTAGAGCTGCTGGAGCATATCGCTGCAGAACTCGACCTCCCCAGCAAAGTACACTTCAGTGCAACCAACACCAAGCTCCGTGCACTCCTCGTGCCGGCAATATTCAGTTCGGTCAAACTGACCAACGACCCAGCCTGTGCTGACGGCCTTCTGCTGGCTGCCAAGAAATATGGACAGTACACCACACACCTCGTTTTTACCGGCCATGGAAGCGCAGCCGATGATGAGGGAGACAGCGATGATGAAGAGGGACCCGCTGAGGGGGAGGGCGCGCACCAGGTATCTAAGCCAGTCTTGCCGCTCTCTGCAACTGAACTCCTGCGCGGTCAACACCTGCCGAACCTCCGGACTTTGCAGGTGAAGTTCAGCTTTGACTTCGAACAAGGGGAAAAGTGGGATGACAATCCAGAGGCCTCGGAGTAAGTCACGCATCTGTGCTTGGCACGAATCTTGAAACCTCGACATCGACTTCAAGATACGTATTCCAAGAAGGCTGCAAGCACCTCGGCCCCTTGACCACGGTTCTAACGATGAGCAGCACTACAAGCATCTATGTTTTCGACGTCGCCGAGGACGAAGCATACGTCAGGGCACATGAGGAGACTTTTGCGTGGCGAGCGTTGATGAAAGAGACCTGGGAGGCCGTTGCAGCCAACACAACGGCCAGGGAACTGATCTGTAAACACTTTGTCGCAAAGTGGACATCAACCTTCTTCACAGACCCTTGGAGAGCTTTTCTTGGACGACTGGAGGCGCTGGCTATCGAGCCCATGGACGGCGACAACGGCGCTGGCTGGTCCATCAACACAGCTCCCGGCTACTGCCATTTTCTTGAGGAGTTGGACAAGATTTTCTTCGATCATGCGACCCATCTCAGACGCCTCGAACTGATCGCGTCCGGCGCCGGCCCTATTGGAGTCAGCGGTTATCGCCACACCGATCTGCCTCTGAAGCCGAATGACCTACCCGCCTTGGAGAGCCTCAAATTACAAAATTGCTTCCTCGGGTCAAAACTGGTCTCCTTTGTCCAGGCTCACGCGCTGGTCTTGCAGTCTCTTGAGCTCACAGGATGTGTCTGCGATGCACACGCATATTCTGCTGATAGTAGCATGACCTGGCACGAGTTTTTCGACAGCATACGCGCACCTCGTCCTCAAGCCCTGACTGAGCTCATTGTGGACTGGGGGGACAATGCTCCGTTGACAACAGACGAGGAATTCGACAGGGAAGAACGGGGGGATGAGCCGAACGAAATCCAACAGATTCGACAGGCTCTAAAGGCTGATGAGCGTCTCAGGCTCTTTGGCCATGGATCACTAGATGACAAATATGGGATCTTCTTTATGAATGAAGAGGACAATATCGACGTGTTCAAGCGGGGTGATGCTCAAAGAGCATACGATGGGCTCCTGGAAATCATCAAGGAGAATTCGAAGAAAAAGTGAGGAAAGGAGTCGACCGTTGTCTTCGGAAACAGAGGTATCATCAGGTATGAACCGTGAATTGAAGTACCACCAAGGCATAAGTATACTGTCTTATACCGAAGCAATGTGCGGCTTTTCCCAAACCTAGGAGATACCAAGGTATCATTCCAAGGTTGCCTCCGTTGATCAAGGACAGCAAGCGGCCAAGTCCACGTCTTGCGGGCCCACCTTCAAGTCCAGACTCTATAAAAGCGGACGCTGTGCTCAACCAAGCTTCATACTATTCCCATTCTCGTGTCCCTCCAGGACTCCCATAACGTTTGTTGCAAATTTGCAGTGCCATGTCTGATCCAGATTCCAGATCACTCAGGTTATCTAAGACCACGCAGCCCTGTATCAGTCATCCAAATTATTAAGAGATAACTATATATACATTGAAAAGTACAAATGAATTCAACCCATTTGTTTTAAGTAGTTTACTTACAAAGCTACCTAACATTTGTTAAGGATTGATCTATTCTGATTTGGTGACACCTTCGGTGTGATGACTAAGCCGACAGCCCCTGGGCGACGACCCTGGCCGAACCCCCGTCTGCTACAAAGTCAGAGTCAGACTTTGACCACCACTTTAAGCTCAAGAGCACAGAGGTTTGTTGTGTATCCCAAAGCTCGACCCGCGGGCAGTCAATCTCTCGATCGTGCTCTTCCGCTCTACGACTCCCGGGCGTCGAAGACCCGCCGCCTGGAATAATCACGGCCTCAAATTTCGCCGACTGGCGTTACACACCGTGGGACCGTCAGCAGCAATTTTGCAGCCTCACTGCAGGCGTCCGACGACATGTCTGAGGAGTTGGCAGATGAAATTGAAGCCATCAACTCAATATATGGAGACGGTAGCCTTGTCCAGGCTGGCGAGGACTCGGATATCTACATTCTTGCCCTCCCCGAGGAGACGGTATCACTGCGGCTGCAGTTTCCACCAGACTACCCAGCCGCGCCTCCAAGTGTCATCAGCACGAACAGCTCGGGTGGGAAGCGCGGACTGGCCGCTCGCGACCTGGAGCTGTTCCGCTCCGCGTTGGGCAACACCTACCAGCCGGGTCAGGTATGTCTGTTCGACGCGGTCGAGGAGCTGAAACGGTTGCAGGAGGAAGCCGGTCTGCACCATGACTCGCCTCCCGACGGCGAAGCAGCCGAGGAAGAAGAAGAGCAAGGGAACAGCCACCCAGCAACGGCCGATGACCTGGGCCCGGAGCCGCCGTGGATCCTGTCAGACCCGTCCATAGAGCTCAAATCGGTTTTCATTGCGCGTTGCGCAACCGTCACATCGCCCGACCAGGCGGACCAGTACCTGCAGCATCTCCTGGCAAGCGACAAACGCGTCCGAACCGCCACGCACAACATCACTGCATGGAGAATCAGGGGACCCAATGGATCCTCTTTTCAGGACTGCGACGACGACGGAGAGACAGCTGCTGGGGGACGACTACTTCACCTGATGCAGCTGATGGATCTCTGGGACACCATGGTCGTGGTGACGCGGTGGTACGGCGGTCAGAAGCTCGGGCCTAGGAGGTTCGCGCTCCTCAACACCGTGGCACGCGACGCCTTCGTCAAGGCGGGCCTCGTAGACGATTCATCCACGGGAAAGAAGAAGGGTCATGGGAAGTGAGACGCAGATACTCATTTCGAGTACACAACTATCGACAGTGCTTTACAACCGATCAGCTTTTCAATGCTGTGGACTCGAGCAAACGCAGCAACGCAGCAACGCACTTTTCCGCCGCGGTCAGACCGACGACGGTTATCTAGAGGAAAGACCAACATATGTCGCCTGCCACCCAAAACGCCCGCTGATGCCAATGAGAAAGGACCTGTTAATGCAAACGCACACCGACGATAATGTGGCAACATGCCAAGTCGACCACCCCTTTTCGACGCAGTGACTGCCCACAGAACCAGCGCTGGGACTGCCAAGCACAGCGGTCCCGTCGACGAACCCACGTCTCCTTAGCCATGCTTAATCAACAACGGGCTCAAGGTCTCCATCGCCTTGTGAGCAAGCTCGCTCGAAAGGATTACCGCACCAGTCTTGGCGGTGGACAGATACGACAATTCGGCATTTTGCTCCATCTGCAACTCTTCTGCTAGCTTGCCTGCCACGCCCGCCACGATGCCCGTTGCCTCGAAAGGCAAGTCGACGAGGTCGAGGAATATCGGAGTCAGGTCGGCTTCCGTGGGTCCAATCAACGAATCACCAAACCCCTCGAGCAGGCGTTTGTCGATAAGCAGTGACGCTTCGTCTTCCTCTGTCATGGTCACCGACAGAAACCGAGGCTGGCTGACCAGCGCCGCTATCAGGCTGGTGTAAAACTTTGTGTCGACCTTGTCAACCCATGACGCCTTGCGATGGGTACCGTTCCCGCTGTGCGATCTGGCCGGCCTCGAGTAGTCGTCGTCGCGCGAAACGTCTTTGCCGGAGCAGTGTATCAGCCAAAGATTGGGTTCAATATTGGGCACGACGTTGTGCTTCTTCAGCAGCTTGAATGTTCGCACTTTGATATTGACGTTAGCGAGAAGCTCTCACAGGAAGAGGCCAGCCACAACTCACCTTGCAGCTCCGCGACGTTCGACGGTGGAGGTGTGGAAGGCGGTTCATCGCTGTCCTGGCTCAGGCCCCGACCGTGTGATAACGCGCCCGGCGATACGAAGGAATCATAATTGTCCTCGGGGCACTCGAAACCCCTTGACAACAGCGCATGCACCACACTCTGACGGTTTTTGGTGGGTACGATAATGAAGTCGGAGTAATAACTGGTGATGAAGAAGATGGGGATTCCTGCAAGAGCGAGCGGAGATGTGAGGTCGACAACTCGAGAACCGGCTTCCATGCCAGGAGAGGAAACCCGAACGACGCAGTACGACTCCTTCGATATCGAGACCGTCTTCGCGGCATCTTTTGGCAACTGTTGTATAATCGGTTCAAAGATCTGCTTTGCCCAGACGTCGTGGCACACTATCGAGCACTCGATCGGCGTCACGCTGATGTTGAGAAAACCATGCTTTTCGTCCAGGAGCAGACCGTTCAAATGCTCTTCGACCGACTGCGCACTGCCTATACTCGAAGGAAGGAGGATTTTGAGTATTGGCTGCAAAAACTGTGAATAGAGGCTGAGAGGAATGTGTATGAGGCTGAGCGTCTCGTCCTGGGAAAAACTGTCAGTATCGAGCTCGACTCGAGGTTCACTCCTTTGCTCCGGCCAATTGGCCTGCTTCACTGTCAGATCGAGCTGCGCAGCCGAACTCTGATAATGGCAATCGATCTTTCTCTCAAACTTCATGGTCGTGAGGGACATGCCCCTCCATTCAAGCGCAGCACGGGACCCCCCCTCCCTGCATTGACACCCCGCGGACGGCCATGTGTGTCCCACGTCACTTCCCGCGGACGAGATCGTAATTCTCGTAATGAGCCTGATCACTCCAAGTGATACGCAATGTTTTTCAACTTACGAGAAATTTGATCTCGGCGTTCATGATGGACTACCGCGTGTTGATAAATTGCGACCTCTCGCTGGTCATGATTCTCTGTCGGCACTTCGAGACCCCTGCTATGGACCCCACAAATGGGTGCGGAGGACCCTGGAATTTTGGCGGCAAAAAAAAAAGACTTCGGGGCGGGATCGAGAAAGCCAATTCGAGCAGTCGCCTGCAGCACAGATAGATAGCGCTTTTCGGTTCGCTCGGTTCGACGAGGACAATGGTAGGTGACTGCTTTCATCAAGTGAGATGAAACATTTGCTGGTGAATGGATAAGGAGGGCAGTCCGTGCTCAGTCCTCCGACCTTTTGGGTCGATCTCTGCCGGGGCGGACCGATCGGACGGAGCAGACCGGTGGAGATTCGCCGAGAAAGAAGAAAAAAGTTCGACAGAGGCACAGCGCGTGCCGTTGAGTCAAGTACCACTGTGAGCGCGATCGCCTAGGGAATTGTCGATGATCGTGGCCACATACGGCATCCGAGATAGGAAAGAAAAGCAGCGAGTGAAGCACTGGTCGATAGGGGGACTCGAGGGAGAGGGAACAGCCGGCGGATGCGTCGATAAGGGACGCAAAAGGCTTTCTATCAAGCCGGTAGCGTACAGCGGGGATGGTTGGTGCTGACCTAGTCCTCGCCGGGTGTAGCTTCGCGCGTTCGGTCTCCTCTGCGGAACAAGTCCAGAGGACGACCACGAGACTCCCAACGCTCTGCTAGAGCTTGTGCTACTTCTCTGTCTGGCCTCTCTTTTTCGTCGTCAAGAACACAATTAATCCGCGAGGCAACGCATGCGACTTGTTTCTGGCGTCAACAATCGAATGCAATATGGCGCCGGTGCAAGGTGAGCAGGTCGTATGGGGAGGACGACAGGCGCCTTCTACATTTTATACAGACTCGTCCCGGTGGTACCAGCATCACAAACAACCAGGCGCTTCATTGCTCGCTACCTACTTGCGAATACGTACGTGGTCAGGAGAGGCGCATCTTGCTGCAGGCACTGACGCAGACTGGCAATCCGGCAAGCTAGAGACTATCCGGTCTCTCGTGCAGCAGACTCATTATGCAATGTGACAGTAGGCGTGCACCAACGTGGGGGCGCCACCGGCTGCCGTGCCCTTTGCAGAAGCATGATCGACCGGTGCCCATTAGTGAGATCTGTGACGGGTCAAGTAGCTCAGCGGGCCTTTTTTTTTTTTTTTTTTTTTTTTTTTTTTTTTTTTTTTTTTTTTTTTTTGAGAATGAATAAAAAAAAAAAAAAGAAAGAAAAAAACAACGGTTAAAACAAAAAAGAAGAGAGCAGAAACAG